>CM040914.1:32262810-32845310 GCA_023029165.1 Gobiocypris rarus
AAAAATAAAATCAACGCAGAAATTACTGATAAATTTAGACATAGGCGTGATATAAATGTTTTTGTGTTATGTTCCTTGCAATAGAGCTTAATCAGCACAGTATGTGCTTATGACTCAAGCACATTGTGTTTACAATGGCTCTTTTGTGTATCGGGTGGGTTAATGAGGCCAGGCATAGCTGAACCATGATGTGCGTGATGATTTCTTGTGTTGCTGTTGTCTGTGTAAGTTGCCTTACTGTCTGTCAACTCCCTGAGAATCTGGAGTTTACAACCTGCATTGTGAATCTGAAAGGGATAACAGTCAAAACTGACAGCCCACACACGCTCCTGATAAACATGCACTTGTGCATGTGGAGAAATACACAAACACACACATCCTTAATGGGAAACATCCTGATCTGACCTTGGTCTTGTCCACCCTGAACCAGATGTGCATGTTGAAATGAAGTTAATCATCCTAAAGTAACCTGCATGGTTTAATATCAGGTTAATATAATAAGAATCCAGGGTTTCTTCTTGTCCATTGATATTGTCCTGAGTTATACTGTATCTGTGGTGTGTGGAGGGTGGCGGTGTCAATGGATTTTCTTTTCTTTTTTAGCCCACTGTTAAGTTCCAGGCCAAGCTAGACAATTAATGCACTCAAAAATATTTAGGCTTAAATTTAAGATTTTTGTAAATGCACATACAATTTTGTTTACTTTATTTTTCTATCCTTGTTAGTTTCATTTTCATGGACTTTTAGTTTGTATTCCTCTGTTGCCTGTTTCCTGTGTTCAAGTTCAAGCCACTCATCAGTTTCCATGGACACTAATCATTAATGATCACAGCTGTCACATGTGTATTTAGTTCCTCAATTCCATTCAACACTTTCAGTCGATCTCATGTCAATCTTGAGTACCTATAGAGTAGTATTGCATCATTCCTACCTTCAAAAAAAATTTAGTTTTATTATATTTATAAAAGAAATATACGCTGTTCCCAGTCTTTCTGAAAAATACAGAGCAGATGGAGGCGTACCGTGTGGGCGGAACTAAAGAATGACGAGCGCGTGCAGCTATTGCGTTAAGAGTGTCTGAAAGCTGTGACATCCTTAAACGTGGAAAAGAAAAGTTATCCTAAATAAACCAGGGCTATCAATCAGATTCAACCATACATATATGATCCAGAATCTGATCCAGAGGCTGAAATTGAACAGGAGCAGCAGTGACTACAGCAGGTCGTCTCTATGTGGTATGAAAGTTACTGTAACTGTATTTGTTTAAAGGCTTGTCAAGAGTTTTACAACATGTGTGTGTTGACTCATGGTTTATGAGGACATTATTTGGTTTATGGACTATTGTATGCGGTTAAACGTTAGCAGTAGCAAGCGTGACACTGGCATAGTAACGTTAGCGCATTTAAATCAAAAAGCGCTCTTTGTGTGAATGGACCCTAGGTTTAATATGTTTGGGGTGGTTTTACAATAAACAAACAGACACCTATAGTGGTCAGCTAAATAAATGTATTTAAACACACACCATACATTGCATGCTCCATTGATAAATGAACTATACACAATCATGTTTACTGCTGTGTACTTACGTGCCGATAGCCAACAATACACAGACATCTGAAGCAGTTTTACTCACTGCTTGTGGTTACAACGCAGGACCGGGAACCTTTATCCTTGGGACCGCTCCATCTTTCAGCATTAAACAAGCTACAAATCCGGCGTCAAACTGTGCCTTGTTTATAAAAACAAATCGTCGCCGAAATTCAGGGAACAAACAAAAACACCAGAAAAACAAACTCCATCCACTGTCACATTAATGCTGGGTTCTTTGGGAAGCTGTACAGGGCTATCTTGCCCTGACTTTGTCCATGTTTAGCATGGGAATCCAACCCTTTAACGGTGTAAAAATCTCAGTATGCATGAAACAGCATTTCACCACCACCCTTTTTGTGAAAGCACAGTTTAAATCTGGCAGTTATGTGACTGAATATATTCTAAATCCCATTTGTGGTACCGTACTCTCAGGGGCACAGAAATAAATAAAAACATCCGATTTGTGGAACCGTACAGCTCAAAGGGTTATGAGAGGCACCAAAATGATGGAAGGAAGGGCTGTTTTCATTTCCCATGGTGGCAGATGTCTATAGGACTACTTGGAGGAGTTTACCAACATTAGCCGCCGAGCCACTTGTGATGACGGTCTGCCTCATGGAGAAATTCAGGTGCTGGCTGGATGATGAGATCCGCTTCTTTATGCCCAGAGGAGAACCCAGTTGGACTCTTTAGGAGTATATCAACTGTGGGTGAATGAATCCTTATTCACAGTAGACGACACGGACAAAGACAACATCACCATCACCCAGCCTCACCCCGTACCCATCAGGCAGCCAAACCCAGGCCTGGTGGGAGTTGGCCTGGTGGCTATGGCCCCTCGGACTGTTGGCTCCACCTGGGTCAGACATCACCATGTCTACACCACGGATTTGCGGGCTGTCCGCTACTCTCCACCCCTACGGCTCAGGCTAGTTCTGTCCTGCCTTGTGGTGGTCACTGTATCACTCCACTCCGCCTCTGATCCCCTTTCCATCACGGGGGGTCGTCGCTGCGGTTCCAGTGTGGCATTATATCACAATTCTGTCAGGACCACTATCGTCAAAGAAGATTGACAATTAGCATATAGTTTGGATTGAATGGCTGTTCTGGGCAACACAGTCAGATGATGCAAGCTTGACTAACGCTACACTTGATTTATGTTAAGTTAATTTTGTTTTCATGGACTAAGTTTGTATTCATCTGTTGCCTTCATTCAAGTTTCCCACCACTCATCAGTTTCCATGGACACTCAATAATAATCACAGCTGTTAGTCATTATGTTCTCATCACATGTGTATTTAGTACCTCACCTCCACTCATTCAGTTGTCCGGTATTGTTTGTGTCACACTATTTCATTTGCTTTTTCTTTAAATTGGATTACCTGAATTTGCTTTGTTTAACAACGCTAATATTGATACCAATAAACAACGCTTTTACTTTTTACATCAAATGGTATAATTATACAATTATGTTCTGACTGAGTTATATGAATTAACATGTTTAAAACTATAATTGTTAGAGTTAGCAATATAGCTTACTATATTGTTAGGGTTATGAATATGGTTTAGTTAAGGGTTAGCTGTGTGTAATTCTGCATAATTTACTGTAACTACTACAGTAAGTACATGTGATATCATTCACTGCTTTTGATATACCAGAATCCTGTGTGTCCATTCTGTAACATTTGAGCTAAGAAATAAAGATAGTGTCTTAAAGTTGTGGTTGGTGGTCAATCTGTGTGTAAATGTATGTTTTTGACCCATGTTTTCCACATTTGATGACATTTCTAGAGATAAATTACTATTGTAGTAATTAAATATTCACTTAGTTAGCCTAACCCTTAAATGCATAATTTTTTTCGCCAATCATTATAACATATTCGGGCCTTTAGCGATCCGTGTTTATATCTAAAACGGATGGATCTCTACCTGCCGTGATATTTAAGAGTAACGATTACAGAAGAATAAAATAAAGCATATTTTGTTACCTTTTGGTGTTTGGGAAGCTCCTACCCCAAATAAACACTTTCAATTAAAAACCCCTGAACCAGTTAATCAGTGTCTTCCTAAGACTAGCTGGTTCAGGTGTTTTTAATTGGGGTTAGGGTTAAATTGGGGCCCTCCAGAACTGAGTTTGGAGACCCCTGTTTTATACTATCATCACTGTCCTTGTCAGAGCTCATTTCCCAGTACATTCAGCATTGGGCTCGTATACGCCATCTTAAACATATTATCAAAACTACCATTTTCAACATCTTCAAATTCAATATTTTGATCACTGACACCTTATTCACCATATCCACCATCAAGTGACAGTGACACTAATATTTGATTGCATTCAGTACTTGCTCCTACCATCAATTGCTGAGCCATTTCAAGTTTTGCTGGTGATACCTCCTATTTTAGTTTTCTTCTTGTGGTAAGAGGGAAATGTCACGTCATCATTATGGATCAGACATTGCCACCTTCACATAAAGGTGAATTGCACTTATTTAATCATCAAAGATTAAACTATTGATGTGCAGAAAAAATATACTTACACTGTTACAAACCTCCGGTCATTAGTGACCCTGTGCATTTTTTTTTTTTTTTTTTTTACAAAAAATGAATGGGAATACCGGCATTCTTTTATATTTAGTTTTCTTGTTATATTGTTTATAAAAAATGTATTTAGGAATATAAAGTTTGATGTCTAACTTTTAAAAAAATTAGAAGGGTGGTGAATGACGTCCCGGGTCACTAAAGACCCGAGGTATGCGTTTAAGAGTTAAAGAGCTCTCTATTTTGTTTATAGATCATTAAATCGTTAAACTAACTCAGAAGTCTCTCCAAAATCAGTTTCTTTAGGTACCTTCATGCGCAAAAGCTGCCTGCAAAGTCAGTGCCTGATAGGGCAGCGAGGCAACAAGTCAGCTGCCTAAGCTTTCGGATGCAGCCTGTATCCCCAAACTACAATACGCTACAACCTTATCTAGAGAGGCGGAAGCCAGTGAGCGTGAGGATTCTCTCCAATGTTTAGTGAAACACAGCATGTTATGTCATTTTAGCATATTGTTCATTGAGAGGATGACTGGCACCATATGTAGGCTAATTAAAACACTTCTTAAAGAAAAAAAAATTAATTCAGATGACTCCTTACAAAAACAATTTGTTTCTTTGAAAAACTATTTAAATTAGCATCAAACTACTGAATGCACCTTTACCCCCAGTTTCACAGACAAAGATTAATCCTAGTCCCAGACCAAAATGCATGTCTGAGCTGTTTTAACTAAATCTTAAAATATGTCAGTGTTATTGTTTTGTCTCACGATGCACACCAGTAGCTTTTTTTCTAAGGCATGTTTATAAAAGCTACTTAAATGTCCTAATTAAACTAAGGCCTAATCCTATCTTAATTTAAGCCCTGTTTGTGAAACCTGGCCTAATGTCATATTTAGTAATCTTAGTTTACTTTATTTCTGTATTTTCTTCTTGTCTGAATTTTTCGTAGAGGCACCTCGCTGGACAATCCCCACACATCTGCCCATTCTCACTCATCAAACTCATTCATGCTATTTAAAATAAAATAAAAATCCATCTGTATGCTTTTAATAACTGGAGCAAAACAGTTACTAAAAGTCCTAAAAATCTCTTTGCACTGAGACACTTGAGTGTGTTAATGTCAAAAAATAAGTGCTTCATAGTGTAAGAGAGAGGCTCCCTCTGGTGAAGAACTTCTCATTATCATTATGTGAACAGCACAAAATAATTGGGCATTATTACTTTTTATTAAAATTTTTATCTGAAAAGCTGCATGGCATATAACTGGCAAATAACAATGATAGCATGCCAGAAGTGTTTCTGTGGTTCAAATACACTTTGTACGAATGTTTTGGAATCATCACAGGATTTATATAATGTTCAGGACAAAATGCTGAAATGCCAACAGCACTATAGATGGATATAAGAAATGAAAGAACATAATAAATCACCACCACCAAGGCTGTCATGTATAAAGAATGTCACATACAATGAATCAATCAGATAACAAAGGTCCTTTCTGACTTTGAGTTATTATATATATATATATATATGACCCACCCAAAAAAATAGTTTTTGTCCCCCACCCTTGTTGTGTCAACGTGTCACAAAGATATGCATCACTGGTACCCCGTCAACCCCTCTGCAGGTGTCTTGTCACACCCTCTGAACCCTGTGGCTTGACCTATGACCTCCAACACCTGGAAGAAGCCCAATTCCTAATAACCTTTGACCCTGCTGTGTTCATCACAGGTGGCACCTGTTGAACACATCAGAGAGCTCTGCAATTCACATAAGAGACTTTCAACGTGAGGTCAAAGGGTTGTGAGGGAAAGAATCTTTAGTTCAGTTCTTTTTTAAATGTCACATTTTCCAAGTAATATGTCAATATTCAGCATCTCCAAATGACAGATCAATGACAGATCAAAGTTTCACCTGGAAAAGGATTTTATTTTATCAGAAGTTGGTAGTCCTTCCACATAGCTCCTCATATACAGTGAGCCCAAAAAGTATTTGGACAGTTAAGGGAAACTTAAGTATCTATAAATGGGATTACATAAGATGAATATATATAAGGTATATAAATATTTTAATATGTTCTGGCTTTCAAACTGGCATGCGTAGTAAATGTGATGAACTACACATGTGATTGCTCTTCTAGCACTGTGTGAACTTGAAGGTAAATGATTTAAAGGGATAGGTTTCCTAAAAATGAAACTTCCATCATCAACTTCCACTTCCAAGTAAGTCATACAGGTTTGGAACGACATGATGATAAGTAAATGATGACTGAAATGTAATTTTTGGGTAATCTGTCCCTTTAATTTTTACAACATTTAGTTTTGGTCCTTGAATCTGATTGGTTGAGCAGCATTCAAATAGTGCTGTTAAAACTGTCCAAAAGCACTGGGATCTCTGGGCAAATTCTAATTGGAAGCAAACATCTCTATGTCATACTCACTCTGGAGGCCAGAATCTTTGAAGTGGGAACTTCTGTGTAACCCTGGTGTCCTGGCAAAAAAAATTCCCTCCATTGGTCCTTATTAATCATGGCCTCCTAATAATCCCCATCCATTACATTGGCTTGTTCACTCTCTTTCCTCTTCACCTATAGCTGGTGTGTGGTGAGCACACTGGCGCCATTGCACTGCAGCTGCCGTTGCATCATCCAGGTGGATGCTGCACACTGATGGTGGGTGAGGAGACACCCCTCATATAATTGTAAAGCACTTTGGGTGTACAACAGAACATAAGAAAAGCGCTATATAAATCCTTCCACCCTTCTGAAACCTAATATGACAAATGGGACACCCAATGGCAACTAACATGTGCCGCTTAGAGACAAGCAACAGTTCAGCTGAATGTTTGCTAAGTCCACAAAACTGTAGGGTGTACTGTTTGTCATTTTAGGTTTAAGAAGGGTGCTTGTGAGCGGTGCCTTTCCGACTGATATGCACCTTAGATGTGCACTTTTGCCAAGCGCACACTGAGGCGAGCTTCACAACAGACTTCTACTTCACAGTCAAAGCAGCATTATGTCACAAAAGTAAACTAGTTCTATGGAAAATTGTGATGTGATGTGATGTGATGTATGAACAGTTAAATCATCTGGTGGGGTGAAGGGGGTGGGTGGCATCACATCAATCTTAGAACCACACACTGTGACAATCCAGGAGCTTAGCATCGCCTCTGCATGATAACACACTCGCTCAACTACCAGGATTATGTTTAATTGCGTTATCATGATGAACAGGCTCTGAGGTTTGGCAGGGAGTCAAAGGCAGATAATGCTTACTGGTCTTTCTACCCACCCAGTGATCTGTAGCGGTGCACTTGACAAATCCAAGAAGCTTTAACACAGTGAAATGCATCCTGAAACTGCTGTTGCTCCTCTGCATTGATTTTGTCATTGTGAATACTAAAAAAGGTGCTGTGGTTGAAATGCCACACATGTTTTTATACATTGCCATATAAGACTGATTTGAGTTCTGTCTTAAGGGTGAGTCAAGTGCAGTAATCTCATAATTAGCATGGTGCTCTGCCACCATAAATGTCTACACATTTTGTCAAAAAAAAAAGTAACTTCTTTAGGGTACATACTATACGTGTTGGAGCCAGTGTGCTGTGTGCTGTGTGTTTGGATTCACCATTGTTTGGACGTTCTATTTTTCCACTCATACTGTTTGGACCACTGAATTGCACACATGGCAATCCATGCCATCACTCTTGACAATGATGCAGAATGTAGTATATTGTTTTTGGTGTTTTGTTTATATTGTTAATGCATTGTTAATTGCCTTGTATAAGGAAAACATTATTATTAGTAATGGTGAATTGCACGACATGGCTAGTCATGTGGTGTCAACATGGCGGCAATAGTCAATGATGATTCATGTGTGAAACAAATGTTATGTTATTTTCAATCAAATATGAAGAAGTCACACTGTAATGATGTCTTGGCAAACCTACCAGAGTTCCCTAAATACCCACACAGTCGCTTCCCACCACACAGAGTCTCCTTTCATCTGCATGCAGGTGACATGACCTGTCTACACTTGCACACACAATTCCCATCTACTTGTCAGGGATTTATCAGAGACTGTCCTTTGACACGTCTGACACAAATGAATCTTCTTCTAGACAGTAAAACAGCTGGAAGGGAAGTACTTTTCGATGTCTACTGAAATAAAATATTTTGTGTCTAACTTGACTTGATATGATGCCATTTAAAAGCTGTACGAAGATTCGTATCTATCAACACTTCTTCATAATTGGACTCCTCTTTGTAGTGCCTGACGTAGCTATTCCCAACAGGTGAGTAGATTTTTTTTTATTTCACCCAAAAATAATTTATTGAAGCTTTGTAAGATCTATGCATGACTACAGTATATCTAAGGCATTTTTTATCCCCCTAGTGAAAAATAAATATACCAAACTGTATTTGAAATACTATTATTTCATGCTAAGTATACTACAAATACATTTACATATTTATGTACCTAATATAAATACTCTGCAATTGTACTTTTGGTATCGTACATTTATATACGTACTTAAAGTCTGCTAATTTTGTACTTAATTCACTTTAGTTATCCAGAAATAGCGCTGAGGTCCATCTAAAGGTATATTTCATTATGTTAAAGTGGAACTATTGCAAGTATACTTGGATACATTTTAAATATCTTAGATTTAAAGACTAATATTATATAGATCATACTATCCTAAAAAAATATAAAAATCTTAAATATGTTTAAAATATGTAAAATATATGAATGTCGGTTAAAATAGATGGTATTTTCAAGTGTCAACCAAAACAGATGGATGTTGCTTGGATTGTGATTAGTGATATTTGGCTATATAAACAAAATTGACTTAATGTTAAGCAAGAGGTGTTATGTTCCTGCAGTCTGACATTTTTGGCAAGATTTCTTGTTAAGGTTTGGATTTTGTGTGCCCTGTATGGACACACATGCCTGCTTAAGTGATGAAATGCACTATAATAGTGGTTGTTTTCAGAGATGGTAACAGACGTTTTATTTTTGTGCTACAATTGAGTAACCTGTGCTACAAAATATTTAACCTCTGAAGCAACAGTGCTATGTGCAAAAACAGTTAATGTACAGCCCTATACTACATGACTTTCATTTAAAAAAACTGACGATATCTTCAATCTTCTGACAGATTCCAGACAAAGACAAAACTGCCAGCAGAACAAACAAACAAGCCAGGGCTCTGTGTTATAGAGCCATCTATGTCCTGCTGCTATGGATGGAGGAAAGTTAATGGTGTTTGCCAACGTGAGTGATATAATATATTCTGATATAATGATGTAATATATTCTGATCATTCAAATTAGTAGCCTTTACCTGTATTTTAGACTAACAAGTGAAATAATACTCATATGATATTTACAAACCTTAGAATCTCTAACAATTCAATAGTGTTGATGGAAAATATATATTTTCAAAACGTTTTTATCAGTGACTTAATTTAAATTATGATGTGTTTATTTGCTCCTAGCAATATGTAAAAAGCCCTGTGAAAATGGATTCTGTGTTGGGCCTGAGCGGTGCTCATGTATGGAGGGTTACAAGGGCAAATACTGCAACGATGGTAAGGTAGCTATAATGTTTCAAATAGCATTGATTTTAAAAGGTGATATCATGAGGAAAATGTTTTTTTAATTTATTTACGTATGCTTTTATTGGCTATGTGTAGCACCTACAGCTCTGCATATCCTAAAGAATCCCAATCTTACAGGAAATGAGTAATTGAAGCTGCATTTTTTACAGTGTCCCTGATTATTTTAGAGGGTAAAAATGTCATTAAAAACAAAATGATTGTTTAAGGTGCTAACATGTAAGCCATATGACCCATTTGAAGTATTGAAAGTAACAATTCGGTATCAAAATGTGCAATATTATGATGTTAATTTGTGGTCTACAGATAAAACACAAATAAACTTTTTTTGCATATTCTTTTTACTACAGATATCAATGAGTGTGGGCTAGCTATAAGGCCCTGTTCCCACAGATGCATGAATACTATGGGGAGTTACCATTGTTTCTGCAATCATGGATACATACTGGACACTGATGGCAAATCCTGCATCAGTAAGGCAAATTATCTATGGTTGCC
This sequence comes from Gobiocypris rarus, assembly GCA_023029165.1. Classification (NCBI taxonomy): domain Eukaryota; kingdom Metazoa; phylum Chordata; class Actinopteri; order Cypriniformes; family Gobionidae; genus Gobiocypris; species Gobiocypris rarus. The sequence goes on from CM040914.1 coordinate 32,273,059, forward strand.
AGATTAATGATAACAATGAAAAGTTACCTCAATTTGATCTCTATACTTTTCCCATGTGTCCTACTCATAGGTTCTGTAGATACCAAGGTACTTTATCGGTGTGTATATATGTTACATATTCCAGGCTTCCCCCTGTTTTTTATTTATTTATTTTAATATGCTCTCCAGAGGAACTAGACTGCACCTCTCTTCGCTGCCAGTTTGGTTGCCAGATTGAGAGAGAAGGTGAATTGGGCTGTTTGTGTCCTCCAGGGCTTCACTTGACTTCAGATAACAGAACCTGCAAAGGTGATCCCTTATCCCAACTTCCATTGTGTTAAACTTAGTTTGAACCTCCATTATAGACATAGTTGTATAACTTTATGTATTGGACCAATGTTGTAGGTAGACTTATTCTTTAAGAAATTGGACAAATTTTACGTAATTATTAAACCTAAGGTCAGCGTAATTATTATACCTACTTGAACAATGATTGGATGTATAAAAGCATAAATGGCACTGTTACAAAAATGTGGCATTTTTACTTGGAGGGGGAAAAAATCTAAATGCACACTGTTGCTAGGTAAGGGATGGTGTAGGAAACAGCCTCCTTTGAACTGTCAGAATTGTTGGAGTGAGTTGAAGCAGCATATGCCAAAAGATATCATTTTGGCATCTGCTGAGAACAGGTGGGGAGACAGCTTCCCATGCAGCATACAGGACATTTCAGCAACCCCCACATAGCAAGCTAATGGCTCCTACCTACACAGCCAGAAAGTCTGTCATTAGCAAACCCTCAGCCTAATGTTCATGATACTCTTCTCCAGCCCAGAACATTTATCAGTTGTTCAGAACATCCTAAAGTTATACAGTGACCCTGTAGATAACAATAGTAAGAAGTCATCATCCAAATGAAACGTAGAATATGATCAGGCAGGCCACTGTTTATTTAGCAATATGGAGTTGGGCTTATTAGAGACTTTTAAGCCTTTTCTGTGACTGCCGAGCCACTTTAAGCATCTACTTTGTTCTTTTCATTACGGAAATTACTAGCCACTGTGTTTATGACCTTATAGATGACAGTCTAATGTAAAGGTCACACATTTACATTGAGCAAGAACATCACAGCAAATTTGTGTAATGTTGCTGCAGACTTTCAGGGAGCCTTTAATTTACGTGTTTAAAGAGCAAAAATATCTTCTGGGCTTTGTACCTTGTTGTTAACAGAGGTGCACATTTCAGTGGTTAAAGCAATCACTTGTTCTCTCCTCTGTTTTATCCCTAATGAAGGGTTTTTTTTTTACACAAGGGGTTGTATTAGCTTAGTGTCTGTTGGGATCATTTACTGAAACTTTTTGACTATGTGTGTTGCTTGTTTATGGACACTTTTCACATTTCAGGGGATCTCGCAAAGGGGAAGTCCTCATAGTTGGGTAAACTTCTATAGTGGTGAATGAAAACTACACCGAATATATTTTTTGCATTCCCATTTGCACCAATAGTAGAAGCATTTCTATGAATTTACAAAAGAGGAAAAATATATTGAGAATGATTGCACTGGTCAGAGAAGAGAAAGATGTCAAACTTGCTGTCACTCCCTAAGCTGTTGTATTAGACAAATTCACACAGCATTGTTAACTATTTTGCTGTAATTTAATGGCAAATATAACACCATGTATAGTGTTATAAACATACATTCCGCTAGATTTGCTTTGCTTGCCTTCACAGTCTATGAAAAGGGTACATTGTTGGATGGGCATTCAAATTGTTCCTATAATAGAACTGAACCACAGTAGCATGCACCTGAAATGATAATTTTATCGCATTTTTGTATCGCATCTACTAATCAGTTTTGTCTTTTGCAGACATAAATGAGTGTGACAGTCTCTCCCACACCTGCACAGAACGCCAGTCCTGCAGGAACACTTTTGGGAGTTTCATTTGTATCTGTAATGATGGATATATCTTGGGAACACTTCAGGATACAGTCACATGTCGAGGTATTAACATTACTGAATCTGTTGATTTGACAAAAGTTGTGATAAATTGTGAAAATATTTTTTTTACAGTGAAGAGCTGTACCTTTATGTGATCCTCTCTTACCACTTTTAAGGCCTGTTCACACATATAAAACACTATAATGATAAAAACTTAGTGTCCACACCAACAAACAATAATGTTCTGTTTACTCTAAGTGTGCTTTTCCAGTAGGATGAATTTTTATTAGCAGTCAATGTTTTGTCGTTCATCAGCTGGAAGAAAAAAGTTCTGAAATTGATTCCAATTATTATATTTTTATTTCTTATTTATCATTCATGGTGTGTGAATGGGCCTTTAGTCACAATGATGCATGAGTTCTGTCAGCCCAAACAGTTTGAAGATATTAATTGTCCCTACACAAACAATGATTTATGTGAGTTTATGCTTGCCATGTGTAGCAACTGTGTGTGTGTGTGTGTGTGTGTGTGTGTGTGTGTGTGTGTGTGTGTGTGTGTGTGTGTGTGTGTGTGTGTGTGTGTGTGTGTGTGTGTGTGTGTGTGTGTGTGTGTGTGTGTGTGTGTGTGTGTGTGTGTGTGTGTGTGTTTCTCTGTTATTACTCAATTTACCATTCTTGGGCCAAATTTAGCTCTGATAATCCATTTTCTAGAGTACTGGGACAAGAAAAGCTACAAAATTGAAAATAAAAGTTTGTATCAAGGAATTATTTTTGGTAAATTTGTTCAGCATTATTCAGATATATTAACCATTTGAGTGCAATCTCCTACTGCATCCATGTGTTTGGCTGCCTATCAATCAATATGGGTCAGCACCATCAAATAGAATGTGTCAAACATCGATTATAATGTAACTATTAACAAATCAAGCATTCACTTCAATGAAAGATTGAACTTAAACTACAGGATGAATAACTAATTATGAATGAATGAATTACTGATATAATCAATAGAAAATATTGAATTGTTTATAAAACATAATTATGATGTTGACAAAATAATCATATTTTGTAAGCAGAAGTCTTTTGTGTTGTTCTAACAGGACTTTTAAACAATTATCTAAAAATCACAAATAATTAATTTATAGTTTGTGCTGATGGAGCTGTGGTTGTGGTTGTGTCAAAAAAGATTATAGCAAATTAAAATTTTGACCAACTTTAAAATTGCTATTATCAAAGTCATAACCTTATGAATGTCTTATGGTGTTGATAAAAATCCTATATACAAGCAATGAGCTATAATATACAAACTCGATTCCAAAAAAGTTGGGACACTGTACAAATTGTGAATAAAAACAGAATGCAATGATGTGGAAGTTTCAAATTTCAATATTTTGTTCAGAATACAACATAGATGACATATTAAATGTTTAAACTGAGAAAATGTAATTTCAATCATTGTAAGGGAAAAATAAGTTGATTTTAAATTTCATGGCATCAACACATCTCAAAAAAGTTGGGACATGGCCATGTTTACCACTGTGTGGCATCCCCTTTTCTTGTTATAACAGTCTGCAAACGTCTGGGGACTGAGGAGACAAGTTGCTCAAGTTTAGGAATAGGAATGTTGTCCCATTCTTGTCTAACACAGGCACATCTTCCTCTTTATTATGCGCCAAATGTTTTCTATGGGTGAAAGATCTGGACTGCAGGCTGGCCATTTCAGTACCCAGATCCTTCTTCTACGCAGCCATGATGTTGTAATTGATGCAGGCAGTATGTGGTCTGGCATTGTCATGTTGGAAAATGCAAGGTCTTCCCTGAAAGAGACGACGTCTGGATGGGAGCATATATTGTTCTAGAACTTGGTTATACCTTTCAGCATTGATGGTGCCTTTCCAGATGTGTAAGCTGCCTATGCCACACGCACTCATGCAACCCCATAACATCAGAGATGCAGGCTTCTGAACTGAACGCTAATAACAACTTGGGTTGTCCTTGTCCTCTCTAGTCCGGGTGACATGGCATCCCAGTTTTCCAAAAAGAACTTCAAATTTTGATTCGTCTGACCACAGAATAGTTTTCCACTTCGCCACAGTCCATTTCAAATGAGCCTTGGCCCAGAGAAAACGCCTGCGCTTCTGGGTCATGTTTAGACATGGCTTCTTTTTGACCTATAGAGTTTTAGCCGGCAATGGCGAATGGCACGTTGAATTAAATTATTGCATTCCTTTTTTATTCAAAATTTGTACAGTGTCCTAACTTTTTTGGAATCGGGCTTGTAAATTTCCTGAAGGAGGGAAAGGCGATGCCAAGTCGGGACAGACGAATAGGATGCTCATTGGCATTCAATAATTGCAGCAGCATGGGTATAAATGAGCAGCAGGAGCTTGCATTTAATCAGCTTTTTGCTAAGGAGCCGAACAGGTGACCCAGCACCCCAGCAGGATGCAGCAGTCATGGAGACAGGATGTGGCGTCTCCGTTTCCTCCTTCAGGGAACGAGGGTTACATACGTAAGAGACGTTCCCATTCAGTTGGTCACTTCCAACGCTATGTCGGGACCGACAAATAGGAATCCCCACCAAAACGACATGAGCGCTGTCCCCTTCCAGTGCCCTGTGTTAGCCTCCTGAACTCTCTTACCTGACAAGACAGGGCTGACACAGAGAATGTCCATCACTACTGTTCCACATGACCCAATCAGTGACTATTGAATAACACTGGGAAGCGTGCTTTTTCCTCTGAAAAAAGGAACACTGCAGAAGCCACATCCCACCCCAAAGAAGTTTTGTGGAGTATATCTGCTAACCCATAGGGCCGAAATGCAAGGAGGTTTTAGGGGTGGCTCCAGCGTTACCAGAAGGGGGCTCTCCCAAGGAAAAGACACTGGCTTCCATTTAGAAGCAACCTGAGCAGGCAGGGCACACCTTGTGCTTGATAGAGGCCAGTGCCAGTCAGCAGCAAAGCCTTCATAGACAGAATCTTTAGTACTGCTGAATGCAGAGGCTCGAATGGGGCTTTCTGAAGCGCTCTAAGCACCAGAGCAAAATACCAAAAAGGTATGGAGTGGGGGTGGAACCTGACGACCAGGTCATGCTTCCCAACCAACTTCCCTCCTACAGGGTCATGATATGCAGACAATGCAGCAGCATAGACTTTGAGGGTGGAGGGAGACAGCCTTCTCTCCAACCCTTACTGTAGGACGGAAAGCACGGCAACGATCGAACATCTTCAGGGGTCTTTTCGGTGAGAAGAAAACCACTCGACGAACAGGTTCTCCTAGGCATAAGCATGTCTAGTAGACAGTGCTTGCGAAAGTGATGGGGGCCAGGGACCAGACATGGAGTTTCCTGAGGTCTGGATGCGAGTGCCACAGTGTGCCCCGTCTCTGAGAAAGAACATCCTTCCTCAGAGGACTCCGCTATGAAGGGTCGTGAGGATCATTAGTTCTGGGAACCAGGTCCTGTTGGGCCAGTAGAGCACAATAAGCAAGACCTGCTCCTCGTCCTCCCTGACTTTGCACAAGGTCTGTGCAAGTAGGCTCACTGGGGAAACGCATATTTGCTTAGGTCTTAGGCCAGCTGTTTGTCAGCGCATCGTGCCGAGTGTCCCCTCGGTCAGGGAATAAAACAACTGGCAGTGGGATGTTTCTGGAGAGGCAAACAGGTCTACCTGAGCCAGGCAGTCCAGATCAGCTGGACTGCCTGGGGGTTGAGTCGCCACTCTCCTGGGAGAACAGCTTGTGAGAGCTCGTCGGCCACTCGGTTGAGTGCACCGGGGATATGAATGGCCCGAAGTGACCTCAGATGCCTCTGACTCGAGAGTAGGAGATGGCAGGTGAGTTGTGACATGTGACGGGAGCATAGGCCACCATGTCGATTGATGTACGTAGCAGTCACAGTGATGTTCATATGAACCAATACATCTTTGCAGTGTAGCAGCTTTCTGAGGCGGCTCAGTGCAAGATGTACTGCTAGCAAGTTGAGGCAGTTGATGTGCCAATGCAGATGCAGGCCCGTCCAAACCCCTGACACTGCATGCACGTTGTACGTGCCCCCCCAGTCCATGGCGAAAGCATCTGTGAATACCACAGCATGCCTGGACACCTGTTCTAAGGGCACTCCTGCCCGAAGAAACAAGGGGTCTGACCCACAGGCTGAAGGTTTGGCGAAACAGACTGGTGTATTACTCAAATGGTGAGTGCTACGCTGCCATGCCCATCTCGGGATTCGGTCGTGAAGCCAATGCTGAAGCGATCTCATATGATGCAAACCAAGCGAGTTTGCTCTTTTCCCAATTGACCTGAAGCCCCAACTGGCTGAGATGTCGGAGCACCAGGTCCCTGTGTTTACACAACTGATCCCTGACTGTGCTAAAACGAGCCAGTTGTCAAGATATGAAAATGCTTTGTTCTCTCATGGAAACAAGGGCCCCCTCCGTGACCTTCATAAAGACACAGGGAGACAGGGACAGCCCGAAGGGTAGGACTTTATACTGATATGCTTGTCATTGAAGACATGAAAGACATGAAAGTACGCGTCCTTTAGGTCAATTGCTGTAAACCAATCTCAGGGACGGATGCATTCAAACTGTGTTTCTGCATTAGTATTTTGAACGGTAGCTTGTTTCCAATTCAAAACTCAAAAGATCCAAAACAAGTCTTAAAATCGTCTGGAGGGACTGGCTTTGTCACGGATTGGACCATCCACAGCTCCAGAGCCCCTTTGGGACCCAGAAATAAAGGAGCTGCTCTTTTTTTTGAGAATGTGGGTACCAATGGCTGTGATGCCAGCGGCGGAACAGAATTTTGACTCAAAAGATTCTCTGCCCGGCCCTCCCATGTCTCAGGGTTGATGTTTCTCTGAGCACTTAAAGGGTGGCGTCGTCTTCCTGCGGTGGGCACAGTAGAGCAGGCTGTGCTAAAGTTTTTTATTTGGGCAACGCTCATGGCAACGAGCAGGCCGAGGGGCGGCTCACAAGGGACCACTCGCACCTCTGCAAGGCAAGCCAGGGGGCGTTTCTGGACCACAGAGGGGGACATCGTCTGGCCGAGAGCATGCTGCGTGACTTTGATCAAGGTCAGTCAACATCTGATCCTCAGTTGGAGATCCTCAGAACAAAATGCTAGGTTCCCCCATAAGAAGGACCAGCAAGTCCATCCAGAAGCTGCACAGCTTGCGATGCACTAGAGGGGGAGGGGCCCTAGGGGGTTGGATCCCCAAAAGAGAAGCCCTCCCCTCCTCAGACCAGCAGCTCGACGGCACACTGAGGAGCGAGGTCTGTTCGGGTTTTCCTCGGTGGAAAGTGCTCGCTGATCTCCTCAGTCTCCCAGAGTGTCGGGCAGACCTGCGGCTGTGTTCTTTTCTTTTACACACAAGCGGTGGCTGGCAAACAGCAGAGGGGACTCAAGCGTTCCAGAGAAAGAAGAGTCGACCGGCATGCCGACGTGGTCACGTTCTTATGCGAAAACATGAACTACCTACAAACACATGTGAGACATTGACCGTGACAGTGACCGTGGCAGTCAATGAGGACAGGAAATGACCGTATCCAGAAACACACAGGTAGAATGTTATCTTTAAAAAGACGCAAGCTCTACCTGTGTAAGCTCTTTTAGGGAAACTGCTCTCCTTGGTGCTGAAGCACGTAGGAGAATGGTTGCGGCGGCACAGACAGAAAATGTGCAGCCTGTCATCCACGCTCTCTATCATAGAAGGTGCCCTCTTATCAGCCAGTGATCTCCACAACGCACCGAACCAGCTCTGAGAACAGCCTTTTCTTTTTGTTCATTAGAAACAAAATAGAAAAAGAAAGAGAGAAGAGAAGAGAAGAGAAGAGACGAGACGAGACGAGAGCGAGAAGAGAGAGCGAGAGCGAGGACGAGGCGAGGCGAGGCGAGAGGCGAGGCGAGACGCGAGGCGAGCGAGGCGAGGCGAGGCGAGGACGAGGCGGGAGCGAGACGAGGCGAGGCGAGGCGAGAAGAGAAGAGAAGAGAAGAGAAGAGAAGAGAAGAGAAGAGAAGAGAAGAGAAGAGAAGAGAAGAGAAGAGAAGAGAAGAGAAGAGAAGAGAAGAGAAGAGAAGAGAAGAGAAGAGAAGAGAAGAGAAGAGAAGAGAAGAGAAGAGAAGATCAACCCCGCTACAGTGCCATCACTCCAACAACAGACGAGGAGAGGTCCACTTGGAGAGCTTGACTCATTATAATGTTAACACAAGCTTTGTAGAGAGCGGGAAATATACACCGCTCGACTCCGAAGCGAAAAGCTGATTAAATGCAAGCACGTGTTACTCATTTATACCTGCGCTGTGAGGCAGATCACTGTGCAAAGCAGCAGTGTGCATTGGCTCGTTAGTTACACTCAAAGTAGATTGGTCTCTCAGGTGAAATTCCTATTTGTCGGTCCCGACGTGGCGCTGGAAGTGACCGTCTGAATGGGAAACTATCATTATGTCATAATTTTGATAATATAAAGGGGAGAAATCTAATTTGTGTTAAGAACATACTCGTCACCAAATGTTGATATTTTAAATTAATCAGTAATTTTAGATAATGACAGATAAAGTTGTGAGACGCTAGAAGTGATTTAGAAAAAGTGAGCACACTTATAACTACATTATATACAATTCATTTTCACAAAAGGAGCCTGATTCATCAGTCTGATCCAAAAATCAGTAGACATATGTTCGGTCAAAAATACATTATAAAACCAGTCCTTACATTGTTACAGACAGGCCATTTCATCAACAGCTCTCACCGGAGTTTTCCTCTCTTATGCGTTACAGATAGAGATGAGTGTCTGACAGGCAACCATCGCTGCAGCCACCAAGCCAGCTGTATGAACACAGAAGGCTCGTACACTTGCCAGTGTGAGAAGGGCTACGCTGGTGATGGCTTTAGATGCTGGAAGAAGAGCAATAGACTGTCATGGGCTGCTATGTATGTCCAGTATAAACGTTCTAAACTGATCAGGCCAGTAAAGAAACCGTTTTAACACACACACAGTATCACTTAAGTATGGGTCTGGTTTAACTTTGGTTGCAGACAATCTAAAATCAGGAATTGAACCCAAAACACCTAAGGGGCATTTTGTAATGGTTATTTAGATTTGCTGGTGCCTCACACAAGAACTTTCAGTATGTTTTAACCTGTAGATTTATATTATTTATGTATTTGAAAAATATAATTTTAATTATTTTATTATTCATTAGTATAAAAATTGGAATATATATATATATATATATATATATATATATATATATATATATATATATATATATATATATATATATATATATATATATATATATATATATATATATATTGGCATGGGCTGTATATGTGTATGTATGTATTTATTACTTCAATTTTAAGGGAATAGGCATATTACTTTTACTTCATAAAATTATTATTTCATACTGTTATGCCTTAATAGTTCCCGACATCTGTACTTCTTAATAAAATACTGACCTCTGGTGGAGAGATATGTTTTCTAGTCCTTAACCAAGGGGCTTCATAGAATCCCTTTATCTCATTGATCTTGGATATGTTCACCCAAGTTCTCTGAATGTTATAGATAAAGCTGACTAAAATAATTAAGGGAAACTGGTGAAAATGCAAGTGCGCAGCTCAGGTCCAGCTCTTGCTGGTACTTGGAAGACCACTGGCAGTGGTGGGAATGGGCAGCTGCATCCAGACTCCCTTACGCCATTCATGTTCACCACAGCAGGTGTCACATTGGACATTCACAGAGAAAGAGAGAGCACTCGAAACCCTGGAACTACTTATGGGACAGCCGAGAACAAAGGAACGAAATGGGGGAACATACAGCCTCATCGAATAACTCTGACCACAATGCCTGGAGAGGGGAAAAATTCCACAAACTCACCACAAGAAACGCGATAAAACCTGCTCTTTTTCATTCAAAGCTGTCAGAAAGCATCTATACAAAGGACACAAACAGAAAACATTTCAGATAAAAGGTTCCAGGCCCCTTTTTACGAAGCAGACCTCACACCAAGTTGCATGTAATTCCTACCAGAACCTGGTTTATTTACCGAAAAATAAGATTTAACGCCAAGCTTGGCACTACAAATAAAAAGCAAACAAGTGGAGGAAGGGAGTGAAAATGAACTCGGGGAGAAAAGGAAACTCACACAGCAGTGGAAAGTTTCTCTCTGTCTTTCTAGTTATTTTTCTCAGTTCTGTTTATGTGTCACTCTGAGTGCCTTTGCAGATGACACTGAGACGCTTGTGCTAATGTAGCACTGCTGCGGCTATTGGTGTTAAGTGACAACAATTAATATGTAAATCTAATTTGGACATCTGCAGTCACGACGACTCTTTCAGCACATCTATTTAGCAATTCAGGCTTTCATTATTAAAAAAACAAAAACAATATTACCATTTTCCAAGCAGCTGAGCGATGACTAGAAGGGCTGCAAAGAGCCAATGACAATACAGAGCTGAGGGGAGTTGGAGGGATGATAGTGTAACCCGCCACCCACGTTGCTGAAAAGAGCGCACGCTCAGAACACAGGCACTGAACTATAAAACCACACAGACCCCTGTATTACTCGTGCTGTCCCATTCACTTAGAGTGATCTCAAACAGGCTTTTTCATCCACAAGTCTTTCCATGATTATTGCCGCAAAGTCTCCTGGTGGGGACCGTGCTCCGGCACGCACCGACTCTGTGAGACGTAACACGCTGTTTCCGAGAGCTTAGCACGGTGACTGAAGCGGCCACCTGCCCAATTATACAAGAAAGTGGTACATGTCTTAAGCATTTCCTGAAAGTTCTGAAAGTACATCCTGTTTTGACACTAATGTGAACATTTACGCATAGTATATGTGCTTCCATGTTTTATGGGAATTTCCATAGACATAATGATTTTTATACTGTAGTACAAACTGTAGGCTATATTGTAACCCCCAACCTTAAACCTACCCACCACAGAAAACTTTCAGCATTTTTACATTTTCAAATAACTTTTTTTTCAATACTTTTTTATTTATAAGCTGTTTTTCCATGTGGACCAAAAAAAAAGATATTACTAGCCTTGTGGGGACAATATATTCAGATGTATTCCCTACATATGTGTTTGTGTGTGTCCAAGTAAACCCTACATTATGAGGACTTTTTTTTTTGTTCGCATGAGCAAAACAGCTTATAAATCATACTAAATTATGTAAACATGCAGAAAGCTTGCTGTGGTGGGTAGGTTTAGGGGTAGGGGATACAATATACAAAAAATTAGTATAAAACAGTATACAAATCATTATGTCTATGGAAAGTCCCCATAAAACATGAAAACATTTTTTTTTTTTTACACGTGTGTACAGTTTTATTCAGCAACTTATATAGTTATGCTCCTTGCAGACAGGTGCAGCGTATCTCATTGTGCTCTTTTTGATCATCAGAAACATTCTTTCTGGTGTGTCTAAAAACTTTTGACTTGTAGTGTATGAATTGTGGGTGTTTTCCTAACTATTTGGCAAAAGGGAAGACAACAGCCTTTTTTTCTGTTTTATCTGGTAGCACCGATTCCAAAAATGTTTCGCCTTTCTACTGTATAGGCAGCCAAGTTTTATTGAAAGCTCATTTTGCCAGTGGTGAAGTGCCCCTTTAAATATTATTGCTAAAATAAAAAATAAATAAAAAATACAGTAAAATATAAAATAAAATAAAATAAAATACCACAGTAAGTACAATTTGTCAATTTGACCCTCTTTATGAAGACTTGGTGCACTGATCCAATGTATTTTTTCTGAACCTATATGGACAACAAATATGGAAATGACATTGCTTAGGCTCACATACAATATTTTTTTGTGGAATATCAAGGACTTAAGTGATTTTAATGATTTTTTTTTAAACTAACAGCCTATTGGGTCACCCCATTTACTGTATGCACATTCCTCCCTATAAAAACAGGATTCCAGGGTATACTCCTCTGAAAGACAGATTAGAACTGACTGATTACATTTTCCCTCACATTTTTTGGCATCAAAGGTATAGTTCAGTGGCTACATTTGAATTTATCCCTATAATGGGTCAGGTCTGGACTGCATTTCTTGTTTGAAACTTTAGACCTCTCACTGTAAAATTCATATGATCTTCTTGGAGGATTTAGCAGTTGTATTATATCACTGTTGAAAAATTATTGTTATAATATGGATGGCACAGGAGAAGTTTAGTTTTTGGTAAAGTTGTTTTAATGTCTAAGATTCTAATATAAATAGTGCATTTAACTATTAAAAGGAAATCTAGACATCCACAAAGTCTCCCACTAGGCTTATCATCTCTTAAAGCTCCTAGAAGACACAGACCTACTGGAACTACTGGAGAGGCCAAACTGGCCAGAATATGAAGGCTGTAATGGTGTAGGATATGTTCACAGAGCACCCTGCTGCAAGGATTATCCTGCAAGAGCAGGAAAGATTATGAAACTAATCTAGAACGGTATGCTTCTCTGATGTTCAATTCACTTTTATGTGCCAGGATGTACAGGGGTGAAGAATGAGATCAGTAGAGGAGATCAGGAGAGGAAACTTTTGGGAAACCTTTTTTTCTTTTTTCAGAAATAACCAGAATATTTCAGAATTACCCTTCAGAATCAGGGCCAACAACTGCTGCATAAAAACTGCATCTACAGCACTAGGCTATTTATACCATGTCACGTTATGTGGTTTTACTTAAGACTGCTATCCCATGATGAAAACACCAAGTGTAATGCCCTCTAAGAAACATTTGAAATGGAGGTGCTCAGGAGGTTGTTTGATACGCATAACAAGACGCAACTCTGTTGTTCAAGCAGCATGTAACAGGATCTATTTTTATCAAGAGAATCTGCAAGCTGACACAAATGTTTATTAAATGTTCAGTTTTGCATCCTGAAGTTGGACGCAAGTCATTCTGAAGATTAAAGGTGACCAAATGTAATCATTTAAAGGGAAAGAAATCAATGCCTTCACTCGCATGTTGTTCTAAACTTATTAGGCTTTTGTTCATCTTTGTAACACAAATTAAGATATATTTAAAGAAATCTGAGCGATTTCTGTCCCTCCATTGAAAGTTCATTTCACCAAACCTTCAAGCTTCAAAAAGTTCATAAAGTAAAAGTAATCCATATAAATTGGTTGACTTGTCTTCTGAATCGTCCTCTTTTTATGACATATAAACATTTTTCAGTGTTAGAACCAATGAGGTTTGTTCTCACGCATCAAACAAGAATGGTCAGACCACAAAATGTTTTTTGTGGTAAAGGTGTGGTTTTGTAATCATACTACAGACACAGACAGATATAGCACTACATAAACACACATTTGGAATATATTGAAAGTTGGCAATCTGCCCCATGCTGGAATCACTTGCCTTTCACTCGCAGCAGCCAAGTTTGTGTCACTCAGATACCTGGAAAAACACGGCTAAACTACCAATGACAAAACAAACCAGAACCCATCTTTACAAATACTTATGTTGTGCAAAAATATATTCTATGTTATCTCCTGTGGTTCTGAGTAACTGTTGTTTAATGTAAGGAATTTATGCACTTTAACATATAACCATTTACAGTTATCAAGCTAAAACTTAGATAATTAGAGAAACAGTCCATCACACGTTTTGTGTTAGTTTCTCAGAACTGCAGTGAATGCTATTGATATTCCACAATAAGGCTTTTGTTAGAAAATATCAGCCTCTTGTGGTCATTGAGTTAAATGACATCTAGAATGTGTTTCTTTAATCCAGAGTTCATGGTGATTATGAGCATTAAATGCACTCTGAGAAGCTTATTTCTGTAAAAATCCAACATCTAAAAGGCAGTGTGCATTTATTTCTAAATTGTAAAATGTTTACAGATAACTTTAGCATGTAGCCTACAGGATGACGGTGCACCATCCAATATATTATTAAGGAAAATAAAAGGAGACATTTGCCAATTTAGTTGTTAGAGCACAAAAAGCCAATGACAATACAGAATACATCTGACTGATTGATTGATTTTTTTCAACTTTATAAATGTAATCAAATGACAAAATCCTAATCAAAGACACTGAATTTCTGACAGTTTGAAATGTCACTATAATTATTATTTATACTGTAGGTTTATATTTTATTTTGTCATAATAGCAATGACTACTTTAAAATCTTCTACCCCAATTCTAAGGTAAGATTTTACCCAAATAATATGTAACCTTACCCAAAGGTTCAAAACTTTAATGTTTCACTTCAAAATAAAACAATATTTGTTACTCTGTAAATCTGAATTACTATGTAAATAGTAATTCAGTGGAGATGGTGGTCCAGTGGGTTAAACCACCTAACTGACATGCAGAAGCTTGCTGGTTCAATCCCAGGTCACCACCAGTGTGTCCTTGAGCAAGGCACTTTACTCCACGTTGCTTCAGGGTGATTGTCCCTGTAATTAGTGCACTGTAAGTTGCTTTGGATAAAAGCGTCTGCCAAATGCATAAATGTAAAAAAATGTAAATTTCCACATGTAGACAACAAATTCTATCTATATCTATATAAATTCAACAAAACCATTTAATAAATCTGATAGATGATAAATTCAACAAAACCATTTAATAAATCTGATAGATGATAATCTCTAAAATGATAATCAGTGATGTATGTTTAAAACAAAAAAGTTTGGGAGAACATCTTACCTGAAGCTTTGAAGGAAATTTACAGGTGCAGGTGACTTTAAACTTCTCAACAAATGTCCTGCTTCTCACCTTGATGTTGATGTCAGCAGAGGACCTGTGATTTCTATCAGTGAGTTAATTCAATTTGTGCCTTATACAGTTGTACTTACGTGGATATTTTTACATTGTACTTATATTTATATTTTTGAAAAAAATACCTGTTTGTAGTTACATCTATTTCTGATAATTACATTGTTGACCCTTCCCTTACAACTTAACCCACCCCTTAAACTGTGGTAGTTCAACCAAAAATTGTAAGTATGTCATTAATTACTCACCCTCATGTCATTCCAAACCCATAAGACTTTTGTTCATCTTCTGAACACTTTAAACTTTCAATCTCATATTTAATTGAAGATCTTTTCAATTAAATATGAGATGTCTGTCCCTCAATTGACAGTTCACGCAATTACCATTTTCAAGCCTAGAGATATTAAAGGTACACAAGGAATTCATATGACTCCAGTGGTTTAACCTCAATTTTATGAAGCAAGTGCTTTGTTTAAACAAAAAAACCACAACATAATTTGCACTTTATTTACAAGACAACAGCGTCAGCTCTTTTGAACAGCAGTCGTGTATGGTGTTGTGCTGATGCGCGAGTCTGCTATGCGTCAGCACACGCATGCGTTGTTGTGCTCATTGTGAGCATGCATTGGAGATTAAATCTACAGTCCATAACTTTTGGCGTTCTAGCAGTTAAAATGCTAAATATACAGTGCATCCGGAAAGTATTCACAGAGCTTCACTTTTTCCACTTTGTGTTATGTTACAGCCTTATTCCAAAATTGATTAAATTCATTATTTTCCTCAAAATTCTACAAACAATACCCCATAATGACCTGTAAGTTTGCCAGAATATTAATCATACACTGTTTGTTAATTGGCCAGAGGAGAACTAGCACCCCGACTGAGCCTTGTTTTTTCCCAAGGTTTATTTTTTTCTATAATGCCACCTGATGGAGTTTTGCTTCCTTTGCAACTGTCGCCTTTGGCTTGGCTTGCTCAGTTGGGTACACTACATTTTCAACTAAATATCCAAATAAATTGAATTAATAAACTAAATTAACTATATAAACTAAATTACTGATCTGCCCACATTGTCGCTATATGACAATTGAAATAAACTAGATGACATTACCATTTTCTCCAGAGCGGCCGAATAAAAATCTGTTTTTGAAGTGAAGCTGCTTTGAAACAATCGGCATTGTAAAACGCGCTATATAAATGAAGTTGACTTGACTTGACTTGACTTGATTGCTGCATTCATCTTTTCCTTGATCCTGACTAGTCTTCCAGTTCTTGCCACTTAAAAACATCCTCACAGCATGATGCAGCCATCACCATGCTTCACTGTAGGGACGGTATTAGCCAGGTGATGAGCCGTGCCTGGTTTCCTCTAGACATGACGCTTGCGATTCAGGTCAAAGAGTTCAATATTTGTTTACTCAGACCAGAGCATTTTGTTTCTCATGGTCTAAGAGTCCTTCAGGTGCCTTTTGGCAATCTCCAGGCACGCTGTCATGTGCCGTCTGGCCCCTCTACCATACATGCCTGATGCAGAGAGTGCTGCAGAGATTGTTGTTCTTCTGGAAGGTTCTCTGGTTTGTGTTTTTAGCGCAAACAAAGCACTAGCGTCACTTGACAAAACTGATGTTTAACCATTGGAGTCACATTGATTACTTCTCTTTTATATTTCTGGGGCTTAAAAGTATTCGAAAGATGAATGAAAGTCTTACGGGTTTGGAACGAGGTTGAGTAGTTTAAGGTAACGTTAGGTTAGCAGCTTGCTTTGAAAGTGTTAAACAGTCTCAAAACTCATAACATTACAATAACAATGAACTTAAACAGCACTGACCTGTCCCACCTGACTGCTGTAGATTAATTTAGGCGTTGATAGTCATCAAAACGCATAAATCTAAAACGCATAACGTCACAGGTTTCATCATCTCTTTCAAATTACAGTAGTTACGGCGTGAACACAAAATAAGCTCGTTATTTTGGAAACGGTGGCTGCTGTTTCGCTTGGTGGTCAGTGACTGATGTCTGCGTGTCTTCTTTGCGTAGCATGAAACGCACTGATGATGTGATGGTATGGAAATACATACATTGACAGTCAGGTAGGGCATTACCATACAGGTCCTTCTCAAAAAATTTGTATATTGTGATAAAAGTTCATTATTTTCCATTATGTAATGATAAAAATTAAACTTTCATATATTTTAGATTCATTGCACACCAACTGAAATATTTCAGGTCTTATTTGTTTAATACTGATGATTTTGGCATACAGCTCATGAAAACCCAAAATTCCTAGCAGGTGCCAGGTCGTGCTGAAAAACGAAATCTTCATATCCATAAAGCTTTTCAGCAGATGGAAGCATGAAGTGCTCCAAAATCTCCTGATAGCTAGCTGCATTGACCCTGCCCTTGATAAAACACAGTGGACCAACACCAGCAGCTGACATGGCACCCCAGACCATCACTGACTGTGGGTACTTGACACTGGACTTCAGGCATTTTGGCATTTCCTTCTCCCCAGTCTTCCTCCAGACTCTGGCACCTTGATTTCCGAATGACATGCAAAATTTGCTTTCATCTGAAAAAAGTACTTTGGACCACTGAGCAAGAGTCCAGTGCTGCTTCTCTGTAGCCCAGGTCAGGCGCTTCTGCCGCCTTTTCTGGTTCAAAAGTGGCTTGACCTGGGGAATGCGGCACCTGTAGCCCATTTCCTGCACACTCTGGATGGCTCTGGATGTTTCTACTCCCGACTCAGTCCACTGCTTCCGCAGGTGCCCCAAGGTCTGGAATCGGTCCTTCTCCACAATCTTCCTCAGGGTCCGGTCACCTCTTCTCGTTGTGCAGCGTTTTTTGAGACACTTTTTCCTTCCCACAGACTTCCCACTGAGGTGCCTTGATACAGAACTCTGGGAACAGCCTATTCGTTCAGAAATTTCTTTCTGTGTCTTACCCTCTCGCTTGAGGGTGTCAATGATGGCCTTCTGGACAGCAGTCAGGTCGGCAGTCTTACCCATGATTGCGGTTTTGAGTAATGAATCAGGCTGGGAGTTTTCAAAAGCCTCAGGAATCTTTTGCAGGTGTTTAGAGTTAATTGATTCAGATGATTAGGTTAATAGCTCGTTTAGAAAACCTTTTCATGATATGCTAATTTTTTTAGCTGTATGCCAAAATCATCAGTATTAAAACAATAAAAGACCTGAAATATTTCAGTTGGTGTGCAATGAATCTAAAATATATGAAAGTTTAATTTTTATCATTACATTATGGAAAATAATGAAATTTTATCACAATAGGCTAATTTTTTGAGGAGGACCTGTGTATGCAATGATTGGACG
Source organism: Gobiocypris rarus (assembly GCA_023029165.1). Taxonomy (NCBI): domain Eukaryota; kingdom Metazoa; phylum Chordata; class Actinopteri; order Cypriniformes; family Gobionidae; genus Gobiocypris; species Gobiocypris rarus. Next base: position 32,291,035 of record CM040914.1, read on the forward strand.
GACATCTTATGCTCCTCCTACGCCTTCCACATACATATACATATATTTTGACCACTTAACTTAGTGATTGCTGTCAGGATGTGAAGAGACTTTCAACCACCATAACAAAACTAGTTTCTGGAACAAATCCCCTATACCCTGCCATGACAGATTTTTCATTTTTGGGTGAATTAACCCTTCATGTTGGTTTAATGCACATAAAAATACCTTTTGTACCAGGAAAAGTTTCTGCGCTAATGAACTTAATATCACATTCACATTATGATACATTAATGTGAGTGCATTCATCTAAAACAACACAGTAGTTTGATAATTTTTCAATACAAATGTCAGATTATGACACTAGAGGGAGCCATTTCCTTTTTCTTTTTTTATGACCGAGCTCGGATGAATGAAATGGTGCTGTTGTTAAATTCCAGTGAAACAATTTAATAATCTCATTTGTCCTGTACATTTAAGATAGTAAGATAGTTGTTCTTTAAGCCTTTATAATCTTAGGCCTATGGTATTTTACAGGTCTGTTTAGTTGCAGTTCTTTTATTCCCATACTATTTACATATCAACATTCAACATGATAAAACATTATTAAATTTGTATTAATGTCACTGTATATCTGATTAATTAGCATTTCCATTATAACAGGTTACACATTGAATTTGAGACTGTAAAATAGTGATTGCCTTAACTTCCTAAACATCAAGAGGCAAGAAGACTGTGATAATGAAACAATTTTATTGAATCTTCCAGTAGAGACTTTGATATTCATGGAATAAAACTGCTTTCTGAGAGTACAAGTAAGCAAGAACAGCACAAAAAAGGACAAAGACAAGAAGCCACTTATGAAAGTGCAGATATGAAGGAACAGCATTATATATTTTCTTCAAAAAATACAAAAATGTTTACATTTTAACAGTGGATGGGATTTCACTATGAATAAAAAACTGAGAGCAAGTTAATCAACAAAATTAACTACTTTTTACAAAACAATATCTCTAGTGCCATTTAGAATTGTCAACAAAAAGGTAACTCTTTTTACTCTAAAAATGCTGGAAATGCACAGGCATTACGTATATTTTTTCTCTTACTTTTCTAAGAGATTTTTTTTTAATGAAAAAAAAAAATAACAGTGAAAGGAGGACGTTCTTCCGTGCAGCACAGTGGTGCAGTGCACGACATATGGACAAAGTAAACGAAGCCTGCCTCTGCTCATAGACTTACACTCCTGGGGATCAAACCACACTTGCAAAAAAACAGACTGCACAGCACTTTCTCTAGTAATACGTACATTTACACACCCATTTTTGAAATCAGTCGAACACAACTGCGGTAAAATTAGCGCAACATACGCATGAGTTTGCTCATGCATCCCTACCCACTACTTACATGCCCTAACTCCCCATACGTTTATCCCATTCAAAAGTTTTGAGTATTCAAATATATTTCTTTTTAATTCTACATTTGACATTTTCGTCAATTTTTGCTACATTTTTTTCTTCTTCCCAGCTGTGAGAAATTTTGCATTAATAACCTCATTATTTTCTCACAGCTTCATGCCATTCAGTTCATTTAAAGCATTATATTTCTGCATGTTATCTTACTTTTTTGTCTACCAGACGTGTTCACGCTATACTACTCTGTACAACACTGTACTAGTCTCTAAGCTACGATGCAGATCTTTTTTCGCCAATGGAATACTGATTTGTAAACTGGAAAAAGGAGAAGAAATGCAAAAGTAAAAGAAAGAAAACAAACTAAAGTTGGCTTAAAACCCAACTTCTCTCACAAACAAGACCAAAGGAGGATACTTGCCCCAAGTATGATGGCCTCATCATTTAACATGCTTGGTCACACAATGTTGTCAAGTATCTTCCAGATTCTCATGGGCTGAGAACTGAGGACTCTTCAGCCAAATGTTATGCCCCCAAACAAACTGCCTTCAAGTAGAATCCAAAGCCCACCCTCCTGCCTTCTCCCACCTCTCCCTTTAACCAATGAGCTTCTGCGTGGGAACCCAGATTGACAGGGTTACGTCAGCAGTTGCCTTATGATCAGCTCTGTCTAGGACACGGATGAAATGGGGTTGTGAGGAGAGCCCATCTGGGTAAGGACTTTATCTAGCCACTGCAGGGGCCCGTGAAGATGAATTTCAATCCAGCATGGGGTGCTTGTCACATCCTGTCGATGGTACTCTGCACCCCAACCCTGAAACAATAAGTACAATTATGTCTATAGTTCTCCTTAAAATTTACAAGAAGGGAAACTCAAAGTATACTCAAAAATGAAAATTCTCAATGAATTATGCTTTTTACATGTGGTTCCAAAATGGTATGTATTTCTTTCAGTGTCTTAGTGTCTTTTGTTCATATAGGAAAAGTCAGTGGGGCCAAAACATGTATGTAGTAGTGTATATATATATATATATATATATATATATATATATATATATATATATATATATATATATATATATATATATATATATATATATATATATATATATCCTAAAACAACTTTTGCCACATCTGTCAATGGCCGGTGAAATTTACTGGATCTGGTGAAGAAGCTGTCAGCGTTCAAAATATTGATTTTGAAGATGTTAAAAATGATAGTTTTGAGAATATGTTTGAGACTGTGAGTATGAGCCAGATGCTGAATGAACTGGGAGAATTAGCTCTGATGATGACAGTAATAATGGTATAAAATATCCGCTCAAACTAAACCCTTCCAAGCTCCAAAAGATAACAAAATATGCTTTATTTTATTCTTCTGTAATTGTTACTCTAATATCAGGAGAGTTTTATATTATCGGCGACAGGTAGAGATCAATCCATGTTAGATATCTATCCGGATCGCCAAATACCTGAATATGTAAAACTATGTAACAATGTAAAGCAGTGATTGGCAAAACATTCATGCATTTAGGTTTAAGTTACAGTCTTATTAAAGTTATTCAGTCAAGAGCAATGAGTGATTGTTATTTGTCTTTTGTTTGATTAACATTAAAAACAAAAACAGCAGCAGGAATATTAGGCTACTGTCACTTTAAGAGCCAATGCACGGATCCAATGTTCTGTTCCACATGCATTTTGTTTCTCAGTTGTTTACGTTCTAGTTAAGACATAACTGACTAGTATGTTTACAAGATATTTGCCAAGATGGGCATTAAGTGCAAGAAGACGTGAAAGAGAGCTCGATTCAGTATTTGCACACTGTCTGAGATGTGTATTTCTGGGCACACACTTCGGATGTTTGTGCACAGAAAACTTCCCACACTGCGCGCGTAACAAATCAAGTTCTCTTTAGCGTCTTCTTGAGCTTGAATATTTAAATTGGCAAGGCTCAAACTTTCTTGACGATGCAGCACTGATTCCTGTTCTCACAATTTTACATTGTTAGAATTTATAAAAAATGTTACCAGCCATAACGTTTTTATATACTCGCCAACACCAATTTTTACTCGCATTTGTTCGCTTGGCAAGTGTTAATTTTAGGCCCTATATATTTATAGCAGCAAGAACTGTTTTAAAAATTGATAATAAAGGATCCTGTGACACCGAAGACTGGAGTAATGGCTGCAGAAAATTCAGCTTTACCATCACAAGAATAGATTATTTTTAAAATATATTAAAATAGCAAACAGTTTTACATTTTAAATTATAATTATTTCATAGTATTACTGTTTTTACAGCATTTTCTTCAAATAAAAGAAACCTTGGTGAATATAAGGGACTTCTTTCAAAATAATTATTATTCCTATATTATACCAGTAGTATATATATGGGGAAAAACAAATAATATGCTGATAATATAATATGCTGATAATATTCAGAAACATTCTTTAAAATATCTTTTGCGTTTCACAGAAGGAAATGCATACAGGTTCAGAACCACATTAGGGTGAGTAAATGATGAAAGTATTGCTGGGCGAGTTATATAGCTCACTATATCTAGTTTATAGCTTACCTTTACAAAGCTCATGCGGATGGTGCACATCTTGGTGAGTTCATAGACGGCTTCAAAACCGTGATTGACAGACTGAGCCAAGAGCTCAGCAAACTCCTGGTTGTTGAAGATCTTTAGGCTGCAGCGACTGGGGATCTTGCATACTGTGGTGGGGTGGAAACCATGGTGGTAGTTGCAGTTGCGGCTCTGGACAAAGATACTGCTGTCGCTCAAACATTCGGCATACACCTCTCCTCCCACATAGTACAAATGGACTCCTGCAAAATGTATGAAAAAGGGATTGTGAGTTTACATTATAAAGAATATTTAGCTTATTAACAGCAATTTCTTAGACAGGCCATGTCATCAATATCACATTACTATCACATTAACTCCATGTCATATTTTAGTGCTGTATAATTGTGCTAATCAAAAATCAATCAATTACATATGCAATATATCCTTCAGTACATACTAGAATAGTTGATTTATTCAGAGTCATTTCAGTGACAAGTCAAACCTTTTCCGATGTGACGTCGGGTGTTCTCGATGGTCGAGTTGCGGTTGACATTCGACAGCAGACCAAGGCAGAAGCGGTTGCGGTTGTTCGAGGGGTCGGTAAAGCCGTCCACCAGTACACTGGTTGAGGAGGCCTGGAAGGCCTCTCCCACACGATTATTCAGCTCATAATACACAATGGAGCACCAGTGCTTGGGTTCCTCATAGGCCACAGGCTGAACATCTGCACAAAAAGTTATGAACTCAATGAATGCAAGCCCATATGCGCTTCCCATAGCAAACCATAGTAGTATGGTGTAAAAATTTAAATATTACTAACTCTTATGTTAAGGCGGCATCAATTTGATCAAAAATTAATAACAATAATATTGTTAAATATCATTACAATTTAAAATGTTCGATTTTAATATAATGTAATTTATTCCTTTGATGGCAAAGCTGACTTTTATCAGTTATTACTCCGGTCTTCAGTGATACAGGATACTTTGATGAATAGAAAGTCCAAAAGAACAGCATTTATTTAAAATATAGATTTTTGTAACAATTTAAATGTCTTTGCTGTTACTTTTGATCAATGTAATGCATCCTTGCCGAATAAAAATATACATTTAAAAAATAAAATCTAACACCCCAAACTTTTGAACAATCGTGTATATTTTTAATATTAACATTTATATTTTAGACTTGTTGCCACAGGTTGGCAACTGAAAGTGTCTTTGAAAGTGATTAAGCAATAGGATTAACAGATTTAGAATTGCATCTCATCTCTTACAGTGGAGGGCATATCGATTTTACTAGGGTATTTGTATGAGGTCACTGTTGCTAGGCTATTAATGGTAACACTTTAGTATCAGGCAGCAGTGATTGGTTATAATTCACTATTCAAGGGCCAACAAAAAATACAACCAAATCAGCATAATACATGTGGCATTAGCTGTCTGTATCAAATCTAACCACAGTTAAGTTAACTTGTTGGGGGTCCCATAAAATACCAACCACTAAAATGTCCTCTTTCTGATATCCAAAGCTCATCTGTTCCTACTCTGCAAATCCCAAAGAGAGTAAAATGTGTTCATCTACGGCTTATTTCTTCTCAGCTTCCTCTGGTCTTTGACACTAGGCCACAGGTGTGTTTTGTCTACTCTTTTTCCATTAGCCAGATCACAGTGGAAGTGTGCACTACAGCACTGCACAGGATGCAGCTTGAGCGCGCATCCCCAAACTGTACAGCAACTTCCACAAATATTTCAACACCTTGCACACACCCCTCACCTCCTGTGGGACTCTGGGTTTCACTATATGCAAACTGTATATTTGTACAAATTGGTGAGTCATTGATTCAGGAAGTGCAGCACTGTTTTCTTTAGAGATATATTTAAAAATGCCATGAACACAGATTTTAAACATTTTATCACTCTATTCGTTTCTGTTTGTTATTTAAAAAAAAAAAAAAAAAAAAAAAAAAAACTGTCCTGTGTTTTGTGTTTCGTGAGACTTGTTACAGCGCTTGCATATTGTTGCCCTTGACTGGTGTTGGTTGCTTCTATTACTCTCATTTGTAAGTCGCTTTGGATAAAAGCGTCTGCTAAATGACTAAATGTCTAATGTCTAAACATTGTTTTGAGGCATTTTTTCCAAATATGCATAAGAATACAAATTAATTAATTACCATATTATATACCATATCTTTTATTTATTTTTTACAATCTGTAGAAAATACTTTCAAGTCTAACAGTTAACTATGCAATTTACTTTTGATTTACTGTGTTGCACTGATATTTTTTTAACTTTTTTGGTCAAAATTTAGAGTATAGCCTATATACATGGATCAGGCATAACAATATGACATAATATATGTCCTAATATTGTGTTGGTCCCCCTTTTGCTGCCAAAATTTGGAGGCCAAGTCAACACCTCAAACTATTTTTTGTGCTCCTCAAACCATTTTTGCTTTGTGCAAGGAACATTATCCTGCTGAAAGAGACCACAGCCACCAGCGAATACCATTGTCATGAAAGGGTGTACATGGTCTGCAACAATGCATAGGTAGGTGGTACGTGTCAAAGTAACATCCACATGGATGGCAGGAGCCAAGGTTTCCCAGCAGAACATTGCCCAAAGCATCACACTGCCTCCACCGGCTTGCCTTCTTCCCATAGTGCATCCTGTTGCCATGTGTTCCCCAGGTAAGTGATGCACACACACCCGGCCATCCATGTGACATAAAAGGCGATTCATCAGACCAGGCCACCTTCTTCCATTGCTTCGTGGTCCAGTTCTGCTGTTTTTGGAGATACTCTGACCTAGTCTTCTAGCCATCACAATTTGGCTCTTGTCAAACTCGGTCAAATCCTTACGCCTGCCCATTTTTCCTGCTTCTAACACATCAACTTTGTGGACAAAATGTGTGTCAGTGTTATTCACTTCACCTGTCAATTGTCATAATGTTATGCCTGATCTGTGTATATTTTGACTATTTTAGATTTCGATTTGCACAGTTTGAAGGATAACAGGATGTGGAATTAAAAAAATTAACAATACAAAGGAAATTAATCAAACACTAAAGAATTAAGAACAAAATGTTTTGTTCATAATCAAGCCAAATACTTTGCTGCAAGATAAACCAGATTTAAAAGGATAGTTCACCCAAAAACCAAACAGTTGATGGGCACCATTGACTTTAATATATGGGGGAACTGTTTGTTCAGCAGAAACAGGTTTGGAACAACTTGAGGGTGAGTAAATAATGACAGAATTTTCATTTTTGGGTGAACTATCCCTTTAAGTGACAAAAAGTTATACTGTCTGTGACTTTGTGTGTGTGTGAGAGAGTATGTTTGTGTGTGGACTTCCTGCACCTGCAGTGTGGGCAGGCAGCTGCTGATAGCTATAAGCAGCCCATGTCAGGCTGTAAGGAAGAGGCAATATCTTTGTCTCAAGCTTAGTGTGCTGTCTTATTTGATGGTGATTTTATGATGCAAATGGTGTGTACCTGGTCGGTTGCTGATCTCCAATGGCAGGTTAGGAGCTAGCAGGTTAGTGTCCATTGGCTGTGGACAGTCCTGTGTCATTGGCTCCTCTGGGGGCATATAAGCAGGTGGAGGAGATTCTTTTGAAGCAACACCCAAAACAGATGTAGAAAAATAAGAGCATAAATATTATCCCACAGAATCCACCTTATACCACATAACTTATACATACAATATAAATAGACCTGCAATTAACCCTTTTCAGTATTTCTTCTAAGATGTACATGAGAGACCACAGAAAATCTTATTATTTTATACATTAATATTTGAGCAACATCAAAAGACAAATTTCAGTATTGGGTTTCCACGATTTTACGAATGAGGAAAAAATTTGGGAGAGACAGATCACAGCAGTCAGAAGAGAAACATATGTCAAATTTACTCCCTTAGAAGTAGTAGAAACCCCATTGCAGCAGATGTTGACTAGTTTTGTCCTTTTTAATGTCAGAAAAATAAAAAGGTCTGTAAAAAGGGCCCATAACCTGTACCTTTAACTAACAGTCTTCTGCCATTCAAATTTTTTTTCATCCAATAATTTTCTCTTCTTACAGTGTACAATTACAAGGTAACTCGGTTAGCAAACAATGTGTATGCTGTCCCTTAAAACTAATGTTATTATTTGCAGTACCTTACAGTATCATTTCATTGCCATTCTATATGCATACAGTAATCACACAAGTATCAAAATACTATTTAAATTTCACACATTTGACTAGCACTTCTCCTTGACCTTGTCATTGCTATAGTGCCGTGCTCAATAGTTCTGTCTAAAAACAAACACAGAAAATTCATAAGTATGGAGCAAATGTTTTGTGTTCCCCCGAGAAACTTTGTAACCAAACAGAAAGGTTTTTAAACTTTGCAACCAACCAAACATTTTTTTGCTTTTGCATAAGACATATTTTTTTCCTCCCATCTCATTTTTTTTTCCATCACCATGTCCTTTTAGGGGCTCTGTGCTACCATTAAAATGTTTGGGGTCAGTAATTTTTTTAAATTGATCAAAAGACATTAAATACATTTATAATGTTACAAAAGTTGTTTCTAATAAATGCTGTTCTTTTGGACTTTTTATTTATCAAACAAACAAAAAGAAAATCTATATTATTAATCTTCCCAAAAATTCAGCTTTACTAACACAGGACATTTTTAAAATACATTATAACAGAAATGTGCTATTTTAAACTTTATTTTACTTTATTTTTGATCAAATAAATGCAGCTTTTGTGTGCATTTCTTTAAAAACCTTACCAACCCCAAACCTTGATGAAGGGTTTGGTAGTGTACATCGTCCACTACAATAGAAAGCAAGTCATCGAAGAATGACTAGCATAAGTGCAGCTCACCTGGCATCTGAAAAGGGCTGCCTGCATCCGAGCTGGATGGTGAATGGGGGAAGGTGGCTGTACTGCCTGTGCCGCTGTTGGGCGAGCTGGGGTAGCTGTTGGTTGGGGAGTTCGGGGTGAAGGGTAGGGCGTTTGCTGGCTGCTGGGGAAAGGAGTCAGGGAAGGTGGCGTTCTGAGGCATTGGCGGCTCTGTCTGATGAAGTGGGTTACGGAAGCGTGGCAGCATGGAGAGTTTCGCATTGAACTCACTGTTTCGTGGCACTAGCACGGGTGGCAGCACTAGGAATAGAGAAGAAATATGTCATCATAAGCAATTAGAATGGAGAAGATGGCATGAGAATCTATCAAACTTTAGTGATCGAACTGAGATATAAATGAGATATGAATTAATCTGCCAAAACTGGCCAAATCTTATTTTCTTTGTTTATGGACATGTCAGGACATTAACACAAAAGAATGAATGAATTTCCGAATATTCCTGCCAAAACAAACCCGACAGTCCTGAATATTAATCATTATTGTAACGATTTGGAGGATTTTTTCATGTACTGGCTAAATAACTAATTTCTAACAAAACAAAAATGTAACAGTAAATCCTCTGTGGTGTGCCTATAAGGAACTGCTCACTCAAAACCACAAATAAACCTAAATTAATATTAAAAAGCTAGTTCACCCAAATATTTACTCACCCTCATTTAGTTCCAAACCTGTATAACTTGCTTCCTTCTGTGGAACAGAAAAGAAGATCATTTGAAAAAATGTTGTGTACATACAATGAAAGTCAGTTGGGTCCAAAATAACTTTCATTGTATGAACAAAAACATATACCTTCAAAATATCTTCTGCATTTCACAGAATTAAGAAATCAATACAGATTTGGACAAATGATTTGTTGAATATTAATGTTTAGGTGAACTATCCGTTTAATTATTTATGATTATATTTTATATATTGTTGTCCACAATTTTCTGGATTTCCATAAAATATACTAATTATTATCTCATCCAAGAGTCATATTCACAGTTGTCACACACAGACGAGCTCTCTAAAAACAGTAGTGCAATAAAATGTGGTAACTGGTGTTTTGAAGTATAAACATATTTCCACCTATGTTGCCCACAAGCCTATTTATTTAGAAAGGCTAATAGTTGTTGACTGTCAAGTAGTTTCCAGTGAGAACGGTAAATTGTATTTTAGCAATATAGCAATGAATAATGTTAAACAATGGGTGTGGACAGCGTGCTGGCGTTCTGGAGAGGAGGGGAAAGACAGGTGTCCAGATTTCCACAGGCCTGCACTACACAAGCGTGTGCAAGGCGGGCAACCACTCTTTCCTGCTATTGTCTGTGTGGGTGACAGGAGTTCCTGTAAAACTCTTCCTCTTTACAGCCACATGTTTGCATGTTTCAGCCACCACACACACATCTACACACAAAAGTGTACGCAGACCCTGAACAAAGCGTTCATTCTGCCTCCGCCTGGAATTTCCTGCTCCTGCTCTCATAATGTGCACACACACACACACACACACATACTGTGGACAGCTGTTTCTGTGTTGTCAGCTGACCCTCATCTTCTGCTTAGCCAACAAAAAGGGGGCTGTGCATTTGAAGTCCATTCTTTCACCATAAGCAGAGGTAAAGAAAATGTTCTTGTTTCCCATTAAGACACAAACACACACACACACACACACACACACACACACACACACACACACACACACACACACACACACACACACACACACACACACACACACACACATACATACACTGCACTAAAGGCTTTAAGACTCCATAGTTTTCAATGCTAGCAGATTCTCTCAAGCGGTATCAGGATCAAACAAATGAGAAAAGCACCTGGCAGAGGCCAGAGAGAGATATGGAAGGGGAAGGAAAGAAAAAGAAAAGAGACCATCTGCAGGAACCTTGGGAAAGGAAAACTCTGGAACATGCATGGCAAAGGTACATGTGGGCTATATAATGCATATGGGATTCACTGACAGACTGGTTTTATTTACTTGTTCTTCTAAAGGTAAATATCAACAACAGGAAACAGAAAAATCTGTGTGGAAATTTCCAGTGATTTGCAATAATACATACAGAAAAACTGCACACCAAGATGACCTGATGATAATAATAATTAAATTATTTCAAACAAAATATTCCAAAAGGACAAAATATATTTGCTTTAACAACTGAAAGTACAGTTTATCTGTGTTTATAGGATTCCACACCTTTTAGCCAATAAATATCCATGACTTTTCCATAATTTTTCAGTGACATTTCCAGCTGTTCATGATTTCTGAATAAGGATTTTCACAAACATTTTATAGAGATAAAAATCACTAGGAGTAACCTAAAGCGGAAGAACACACACACACACACACACATATATATATATATATATATATATATATATATATATAGATTTCTATAACTTTTCAGCATTCAATACCTGGAAATTACAGTTTTAAAAATTATTGATATTGACAGTGGGAATCCTATGTTTAGATTGTAAATTAATGCTTTTTTTTTTTTTTTTAATCTGTAAAGACAAAGAATCTTGTTTCTTTCCATGCACTGACTCATCATTCTCAAGCACATGACTGCTTACTAGAACAAGCCAACAGCATTTGAGTGAAGATTGTGAAGGAGCGTTTCATTAGTTGGACCTTCTCTGAGCGAGTCTGTGTTTTCACAAAATAGTTTTGACAAAATGGAAGAGATTTATAGATAAGAAATTAAAAATCTGCTGTTGTCATTTTTGGGGTAACTTTCTAGAGTATTTTGAAGATTTTAACACATTTGTTAATAAAGGAATTAAAAAGGATAAATATAAAGCTATCGTCCATACCAATGTACGGTTCCATTCTGTTTATTACAAGAGTGTGCTGCAGTTATGTGGTCCGTCACTTTAAATGCTTCAGCTCTTTAGAGTCAAACAGATGCTGATTGGCTGTCAATTATTTTGTCATTCATAAGCGGGTAAAAAATCTGAACATGAATCCAATGATATTGTTCCTGTAGTTACCGTTATAGTTGTGCTGTGGACCTTCCTATTCCTATTAAACTTTGTTATATAGATATCATCCTTGGTGTTAATTGACCTTAAGACTTGTGTTGGTCTTGATGCCTGTATTTAATATTTTAATTGTTCAAAGGATTCAATGTTCATAAAAAAGACTTTCCACCGACTATTGCTATAATGATGTAACCTGCAGAAAGGGTCACTGATCGATTCTTTTTGTAGTCACTGAGATCAAAAATCAAAATCCCCACCACTAGTCCGAATGTATCGATCAGCTGCTATTATGTACTGCTCATGATCAAACCAGCTAAGATAAATGTAGTCACTCACCTGGACTATCCACCCTCTTGTAGTGGTAGGGGTTAATGCACACATCCTTCTGCTTAGATCCAAAGGGGAACTCGCAACACTCCAGGGCCTTGAGCTCATGATGTGACTGTAGGTCAGGCCAACGCCACACTCGGCAGTAGATGACGTGAGGCAGCCCCTTCCGGTGTGACACCTGGAGCCTCCCGTCCAGTGAGCGAGGGATTGTGACACAGTTGCTTGGCTGACCGGGGCAGCTGAGTGCCCTCTCCAGCTCCTCCATAGCACCCTTCTTCTTCTTCAGCTTCTTGACCAGTGCATCCACAGCCTTCTCTGCCCACTTCTCTTCTTCATCACCTTGTTTCCAGCCCAGCAGTCGCTTGACCGCCGGGCTGGTGAAGGAGAAGAGCGAGATGACGCTCATTGTGGCGCCACGTGCGCCCCAGCCAACGTTGTCACACTTACTCCGTAGGATTCCACCACACAGGAACAAGTACTCTCTGCTCTGCCTCCTTAAAGCAAATCAAAGTCTGATCCACAGCGACACGAACAAGGGTATAGCTGAAAGTTGTGTTGTTTCACAGTTAGGTCAGATTGTGAAGTGCACCTGTAAAGAGACAAACAGTGAAGTCAGACATTACTTTGGGATCCGTTTAAGAGGATCCATCACTGACACAAAAGACTGGAAAACAACACTAGATGACTTTGCCCAAATTCACAGTCTGAACTAGTCGATGCTAGTTGCCAGATCCAGTCTGCAGATATTGGGTAGTCAAAGTTAACAGACTTAGAAAATCACGTACAGACTCATATTTTTTAGCTTCAGATTATGGGCACATCCAAAAACTGAAAAATGCTGTGAGGTAGGAAGGCAACAAGGAACGTCCGAATCTTATGATCGCATCACATCCTGTCTAATGATCTAATCTATTTTTGAAGGCAGCATAGATGTATCCTAGATTGGCAACAAGATCCCACTTTCCTGTTTGTTCAACTCTGTGACAGTTGAACTAAAAATAAAATGCCATCTGAAAGTAGTACGTCTTGGTCAGTTTGTGTGTGACTGTACGTTTTTGAACTTAGTTATCATCAAAGCTCTCTTTATTTTGTTGTTGTTTCAGGAGTTACCTTCATGCACAAGTTGCCTGCAAAGTCATTGCCTGATAGGTCTGCGAGGCAATGAGTCAGCTATCTATGATTCCATCCAGTTAGAGGATATCAAATATGTTGATTTTAGAACACATATTGTTTTCATTTATCATTCATCTTCTAGCAGTGAGGCACATGTTTCTTCAATCAGAAAGTCTGATAGTGCGTGATCCTCAGTCACTTAGTGTATGATGCTAAGTCTGTAACCTTTTGTGTAACCTGTTCAGATTTTAAAAGTTGTGTAGCATATTCCAGTCTTAATTCCACAAATTCAGAACAACTGACGCAATACATCTTCTACCCTAAGAACACTGTGATGATAACATCATTCTGTTACAGCTTCACGGAATGACTGCCTTTGTTCGGAGTCACAGCGCAGAGCTTCCAATTACATCTGCTCCACAGTAAGTTCTCGAAATGGCTTTATGGGAAGTGGGATGTGTTCATACGGCACGCTAAACGATACTGGCATGACACACTGCTGAGTGATGCTATATTCCACTGAACAATGTCCTGACCCATATCAGTTTCCTCATATGTAAAGATGCAGCTTATTACAGGATGCTATTCAAGACACCGCTGTAGGCTTTGGAACATATTCTAGGTTCTAGTTAACTGAGCACATGGTCAACATACTAGAGAAGAAACGCATTTGAGATAAGAATAAAAGTGTCCAATCAGAGAGATCTCAAGAGAGATCACATTCATTAACCAGCATTTGGGGTAATGTGAATGGAAATAAGAGTGTACAATGCAAGATTGCACAATTCTTTTGAAGTTACCAGATGGTTAGGCATAGCATCCTTACTGGAATAAAGCAAGAAGCATGAAATACACATAAAGATTACTGATTTTTTTTTGCCAAGGACTTGCCTATGATTGATATGAATCCACTTTCGGTGGAATCAGAGTCTGAGTGGCAGGTAAGTGTTATCCACTGACTCTATTCTTGCCCATCAACACTAGATAAGTAAGGTGACATCAGAGAACAGCTATTTGAACTATGCTGAGTGCTAAGAATAATGTTGTCCTCGGTGAGTGTGACTGCCCTCAGCTACTGTTTCACTTTAGAAAGCTTGTCTGATGTAGGTTACAATCAGGGCAAAATATCACAACACAGATGCCTGACCAGTTTCGACAATAATATTCTAATTCAATAGGCTAAACGTTTTAAGTTAGTTGCTGCAAACATCTTTTTATCAGTTAAGAGTTCTTAACAAAATCACAAAATATCTTTGTTTTTTATAAACTAGCATGAACTGCACATTGGAGTTGGAGTCATTCAATGAAAACAGGTGCTATGTATTAACTGAGAAGGAGAGAGTAGTAGCTGTTATCATGGACCACAGCAACAGGGAGGCTAAAAAGTTGTTCCTATATTTAGCATCATCTCCCAGCCAAATGCTCATTTAAAAGTCTGAGACCTTCTGCTGTTGTCAGGGAGGAGATGAGCAAAGGGTAGGAAGTGCATCACTAACTAACCTGAAAGCTTTTTTTCCTGTTGGACTTTGGGTTGTCTTTTATTAACACAAGGGATCTAATTTCTGTAGTCTTTCATTCCATGACAAGTTCATTCCTTCTGAGCTTCTTCTTAAGAAGACAAGTGAAGGAAGATAACAGATGGGTTAAAGAAGAATATGTGGGGAATTTTCCATCTGTTCTTGTGGAATAAGGACCAGGTGAGCTTGAAAAGACTTCATGCCATATAAGATCTGTCAATGCATCAAATTGTGTGGAATTTTCTATTGCTTAATGCTTTTTTTAACATGAGTGATACAGATCTTTTCAACAATCTCAGCTTAGGCGTAATATTCATGGGACTAATATAAAAAAAATTGGAGAAAAAAAAGGAATTAGCCTTAATAGTTAATTCTTCACCGTCATGACACAGAATTTGCAAACGTGTCAAATCAATACTATCAAAATACACATCATTATATTTTGTCGATTTAAAAAAAAAAAGGTCCCCCTTGCAACCATTAAAAGTTCCATTTTGATCGGAGTGTAGACTTTTTTGTTTCTGTGAGCTAGATTTGTCTCTAAAACATGTTTTATTTACCCACTTAACATATCACACTTTTGGGACTAAAAAACACGATGAACAGGAATATATGCACACCTATTAATGAACCATTGCAGCATAAAAGTTCATGCAAGTAAAATGAATTTTTAGTTTGAAAACATTGCAGAGTAACATTAATGTTATTTTGATCCAAAACGAAAAAGCTTTCACAAATTTGGACTGTTTTTTTATTTGATACTGGTATTTCTCAAATTATCTGTTCTAATGAATTATAATTATTGTATAATTATATATTATATCAAATTAGGGATGCCATAAGGATGTTTGCAGCCGGTACAGATTACCATTTATTTATTTATTTTTGTCATCATGATCCGATACCAATCCCGATCATTCAAACTTTATATTTGTGACCCTGGACCACAAAATCATAAGTCATAAGTGTACATTTTTTGAAATTGAGATTTATACATCATCTGAAAGCTGAATAAATAAGCTTTCCATTAGGTATTTGGCTGAGATGCAACTATTTGAAAATCTTGAATCTGAGGGTGCAAAAGAATCTAAACATTGAGAAAATCGCCTTTAAAATTGTCCAACTGAAGTCCTTAGCAACACATATTACTAATAATCTTTTTTTTTTTACATATTTACGGGAGGAGGACATTTACAAAATATCTTCAGGTAAATGATCTTTACTTAATATAAAAAAATAATGATTTTTGGCATAAAAGAAAAATCGATCATTTTGACCCATACAATGTATTGTTGGCTATTGCCAAAAATATACCCGTGCAACTTATGACTGGTTTTGCTGTCCAGAGTTACATTTAATAATTAAGCTCTCTGTTAAATGTCAGTGTTTTTCTCTTCAGATTAGTAATACCATACGTTATTTACAGTAATGCTATAGATTGTTGTTTTAATTTAGAATCAAATAAATAAGCACAACAAATATTAATTTTACAATGAATATTTTAATAGACCTTTAAACACAGGGCTTAAGTAAAACACTATTCAGGATACTCTGGCTTATTAATAGTCAACAAGACTTAATGTCAAACTAAACATAATTACAACCCATAAGGTGTAATTAAACATTGTCAATATGTGACTGAGGAGGACAAAAACAAACAGAAACACTGCAAGTTCTAAAGAGAACTAAACGAGTAGTCTGATACAAAAATTATCAGGAATATTATAATTCAGCAAGTGCTGACCATTCGTGTCCTTCCTTCCAACGTCCTACTTAAGTAGGTACGGTGGGATTCTCTTTATAAATTCAAGCTTTTCTGCATTTTGAGGAGATAGTCTATTCCCCTTTTATCCAAAACATATACAGCTGTACTAAATCAATCAACACTCGATCACTAAACATCAGGCAGTAGAAATAGAAATACAACATGAATTGCATAAAGTAATCAAATGTACAAATTTGATTTAATATGATTTAATTTGATGTGATTTAAGAGCAATGAGAGACTGTTTGATTAAGACGAATAGCAAGGACGGCAGCAGATTTATTAGCCTGCTTTCACTTACGTTTACTTAAGACAAAAACGACTGTGTTTAGAAAATATTCGCAAAGACAGGCATTTTGACACATAAGTGTGCGTATTTGACTGTTCAAACCCAGTAAGATAAGTACTCACGCCTGTATGAGCAGAAGTTTTATGAGTGTGTGTGTATTGACTGCGCTCAGAACCCGTCTCACAGATAGTGTGGACACATTTCAAGCAGTTTCGCTGCTTACTGCGCATGAGTGGTTTCAAATCACTTGTTCTAAAATGGAAACGCATTGTTTCTTGAGACCGCATAATAACTCCACACTGGTGATGACACGACTGTGGCGCTTAAGTCTGACAACATCAATTTGCGGTGAGATCGGCTTATTTAGTGACTCCCGATCATTTTATAGAATGTGATTATCGGCCGACACCGATGTGCGGCCGATCGATCGGTGCATCCCTACCTAGATAAAATGTCTTATTTTTCTGTAGTTCATGTAAAATCACAAATAATTTAAATGGGTAAAAAGGTAATAATATGGTAATAACACTTACAGACTGAAAAAATGTAAAATCAAGCAATACAAAACCAATAGTAACTGACATAAACATTATGAGAGAAAACCTAGTGAAACCTATGTGGTTGGGAAAAGTCAAATTGTCACTAACATTGAGATGATGATATCAAAGTGACAATGCAACTATGTCACTAACATTGACAGTGACAATTCAATATTACAAGGAACATATTATGACACACTAGTTTCTCTCTGCTGACTAAGACTTTGTTGGGATAGAGAAACTCTTCAACACCTGTGTGTGACTGTGTGTGACAAGTATCTCCCTGACACATCAAGAGCCTCTTTATCTTTACATATCACAGGCAGCCCAAGCTTCTCATTGTCAAAGGCTGTAGGCCACTTTAAACTCAAACACACATGCAGCTGTTCCCTTAGGGAAGCTGTCATACATGTTGAAAGCACCCTTCCTAAACCCAAACACCACACAGATCGGGTATTCCCACAGCAGGTGCTGTTTGAACAACCACTGACACTGTTCTCAGACCAGGCCCATTGGATTTGGTAAGATCTTATTGTCTGTCTGGTTAGCTTTGATGACCACCGACAGGTCTTCAAGTTGCTAGCCAGCTGCCTTGTTTAATTCAATTCCATGTCATTTTGAGAGGAATTCCAAAGTTGAAAAATCTAGGCAATGGCATACAAAAGCTGTCCGAGTGATGGGAATTGATACATATTATTGAGGATTCATAAAATCTGACCACTAGTCTGACCACACACTTACATAAAAGGTCAATATACCATTGCATTGACTCAGACGATGTTAGTTTGGGCTGTCTGGAGCCCAGTCAAAACAACCAATGCTTAAAGGCAAGTTCACTGTGTGGGCCAACTGCCTAATGCTTGGCCATGGGTTGCAAAATTCAGTGGAGACTAAATGAGTGTAAGATGAGCGTAAAAGGGTCATGTCAGTAAACTGTGAGCTTGGCTTGCTGCTTGAAAAATTGCACAAATGGACCTAAACAGCAGTTTCGGTTTCTACATTTGCAATGCAGGGCGGCCATTAAAATGCAATCATTGCACGTTTCAGCTAGTGCACTCCAGGCTTGAGTGCATGTAAATATTAGCATTAGCTTGAGGGTTGGTGCAGCAGGCAGAGCTAATGTGGCTCCCATCACGCAACTTTGACAGCCTTGACCCCCCGCATCATATCCATGTATCATTTTGCGCTGGTTCAGTGCCGTTAATCAATTTAGGAGGCAGTAATGATGCTCTCTCGGCCGTCCCAGGGGACTCTGCATTATAAAGAACTTACATTATTTATCAAGGGCTGGATCTGGGGCCCTCCATTAAGTGCCAGCTCAATTGCGATGTTCTCTAATAAAAAATAAAAAAAGGTTGGGGGTTGGACAAATGGAGAAGGAGGGATAAAGAGAAAAGCGAGAGTGAGAGAGAGAGACAGACACTCAGACCAAGAGCAAGAGCGCTTCAAACTCCCTGTGATGCCACATTTAAATCAAACTGGCCAAAGGTTCATGCACAACAGCTAATGCTCTGTAAACTGATGGCTAATCATTTGTTCTCAGACTTCAGAGATTCTCTGTGCCAAGAAGAAACCACCAAGATTACACAAAGATGCTTACCCGTAACACTTATGGAAAACAAATGATTGATGACATATACATCCCCTATGGTGTGTCTAAATACAGACCCGAGATGGATACATTCACTTTACACTTTGCGAACAGAAAGCAAGGACACTATAATAATCTGTGAACAAAATGCCTGTCAGATGTCTTGTGTTATGATATACAATACAAACTGGATAGGTAGGATTTTTTTGGGCCTATTTATTGGATGTCTGCCTCTCCTCATTATAACAGCAACAACAAAATAATAATAATTATCATTATTATTATTTAAAATGACAACAACAACAATAATAAAGAAAACAACTTTTTAAAGTGTGACCCAATGCACACAATACAGCTATATGAAAATGTAAAGTAAATACATCAAATTTTATTTAGAAAATGTGTAGATCACTGTAAAAACCTATCATTTAAGATTTGGTTATTTGGGTATGGCAGGGGGTCATTGTATTAACTCTTTGATCTCAAACTCATTTTTGTGAAAAATTCAATAAAAGCTAACATTAAGAACAAAAAGCTCATTGTCTCATCTGTTTTAATGTACAAGTATAATATTTGTATAATTTAATTGGCAGACCCCCTGCTTTACCCAAGTTGTTTATATTAGATTTATGTATTAGAATGTAATGTACAAATATAATACATGTATCTGTATTCTGTAAATGTAATTATTTAAATGGATTTGCAATGTACTGTACACACGTATCCAGCCAACCTCAAAATGCAACATTTAAGTTTATACAATGTAACAGTGGTCCATTGCTCATCTCTGTCCACCAAGCGGTCTATGTCCCAAGACAACTCAACCAAACATTACAGTAAGTTAAATGCTGATATTAGACAATCACACACACACACACACACACACACACACACACACACACACACACACACACACACACACACACACACACACACACACACACACACACACACACACACGATGTGTCAGAATAAAACAATCCAAGCAAATCATGGACAAGGACAAATTCTTGTCCTTTGAGTAATCTGATATGTCATCTTCAATGATGTCAGGAAATCTGGCTCAGGTCACAGTCTCTGCATGCATCATGTATGGGGGCAAATATTCACTGTAAGTGATGTATATGATTTATTGTCATTTTTGAGTAATCAAAAAAATATCACAATAAATAGAAGTGGGTGGTAAAGCATGAAATGGAGTAAAATGAATAAATAATAAAGAAATGAATAAAAAGATTTTAACACATTTGTCTGGATTTAATAATCAAGGTCAATGACTGAATTCAAAATCAATAAATACAGACATAAAAATAAAATTGATTGCTCCTATAATGGAAAACGAAACATCAACAACAGCACAAACATCATGTGACAGCCAAACAAAATTTACTTTATGCATTACAAACAGCATAACTGTGAGAACAACAGGCTGATGTGCAGACACAGCACATGAACCATAGCAAATACGGAGTGATTTACTCTCTTGAGTTGTTATGAAGAACGACCAAGTTGGATGCTATATTACTGATCTCAATGCGCGAGAAACACTCGGTAAAGAAGTTATAAATTGCGCGTTCCTCTAAGGAGCATTCACAAACGTGCCGTTCGAATTTTCACAGTTTGTTGACGCGTTTAAATAGAAAAGTAAAGTTTACTGTACCTTGTGCGCCACCTCGACGCGATCCTTCAAAGCATTCATACAACGAGACTCGCTTCTCGCTGTGCTCTCGCCTGGCGTCAGTGTGTCGCGGACCGCCGCACCCTCCGCACTGAACTCGTATCACGCCGCGGGATGTAGTGAGGGGCGGCGCGCAAGTCCTAACAAGTCCTACTTTTTTACACATTCAACGTTTCAAAGTACTGTGGAATGAATTATGTAACATTGTAACAATGTAGCCTACTCTTTCTAGGGCCAGAGGAGGTTAGTCCATGGTCCATCATGGCACTGTCCTTGGTAGGTCCATGGCAAAACCATGTGATGCAATGAGCATATTAGTGAGGCTGTTAATTCAAGCACAGCATAGCATACTATACTACAGCATGAACTGATGGAAAAGATCACTGTGCAGAAGGCTACAGTAGGGGAAATACAGATACTGTGACTAAAATTCTGCATTAAATTAATCCCATGATGACAGATGACATTTAAATGTGCATATTTTGAAGACAACATTTAGGCCTACTAGATTAATGCCTTTCATAATCCAGAAAGTGTTCCATCTGTATCCATCCTTAAGATATGGTGTTCATTGATTTATGGTATTTATAGTGCCATACAAATCAAAAATAAAAACTATTAAAAAAGTGTATTTATGTTTTATTGATAATAAAATGATTACATTTAGTTTTAGTTTTTATTCATTTAAATACTGAATAAAAACAAATACAAAAGCTAATGCAACATTATTTTATTAATCGGATCTTTAGTCACTTATATGTTAATCCGCAAGTCTTCTAATAAAAAAAATGCAAACTGTAAAAAAAAAAAAAAAAACTCAACTCATTATATATTGTTTCTTTTTGGGGGGACTTTGAGTTTTATTTAGCCTATTCCCAAATAACTTTTCTTTTTTTTTTAACCAATAACTTTGTCAATTCAAACACATTGGTCAAATCAATTGGACAAACAACTAAATTAAGTTTAGTTTACAAAAAAATAAGATGAAAAACAAAACGAGATAATGACAATCCATCATCCCTGAAAAAAGTCAATCAGCCCATATTTTCTACAAACGAAATGAACATCTATTATAATCAATTAATTTTAATTTAAGAAAGTCTTCATAAAACTCCTCAATGTTAGGTTGACAGTTAATGTCAAGAATCAGCCTAAGTATTTATATGTTAAAATAAAACAATTCACTCCTCATTTAACAATCCAGCTATAGGTTTTTATGTTTCTGAGTTTGCGAGAGCTCATGGAACTATAATATCTGTGGCGGCAGCGGCGGAAGGAGACTATCGAGAGTAGGAGTGCTGCTAGCGCAGATTACGTCACGCGTTTGGCGACAGAATGTCTGAGTGAGGCGCGAGTAAGCTGCACGTGAATGTGAAATCTGGGAAAACACTGCGAGCTGAGAGTGCGTTTCAAGAAGTCTGCAGAAATATAAAACAGTTCTTATGTGCAAAGTTTGTCGCATAATGTTTTTAATTTATGAATTGCTATTGGCTTTTTGATAATCTTTTAGAAATATTTGTGACTTGCAAGGGTCATATTAAAGAAGCTGCAGCTTATAGACATGACTTGTTCTCACTTTATTTGCATAGCTTCTTATAAGCAGCTTTTCTATAACTGCATTTTATTCACTTTATTTTTTCTTCAGTACAAATAAGTAGCAATATGGATGTAAAATTCAATGAGACTAACTCAAAATAACATCCTTAAAGCTTAAATCACAGCATGCCAAACAATGAGTATCAAAGTATTTCTAGCAGCTGTTTATATTGTATTTAAATTATGAAAAGGACTAGACAGACACTAATGTATATTCAAACATAATGGATGTCTTGTGTAGGCTAAACGTTTTTGCTTAATGACATAGGTACACCTAGCTTTTAGGATAAAGTCGCCCCCTAATGAGTGAGCAAACTACAATGCTCATCTTGTCTCCCACTGGGCTGCTGTCAGGTGCACTTTCAATTGGAGTCCTTTTGTCTTAGCAGTATCATCACCCACTGCTGTGGAGGGAGGAGAGGTCGTAGGAGGGCCTCTCACCTCTGCCACTGAGCCTTCATTCACCCACAATGGAGCCGGACAGTTGTGCCATAGGAATGTGAGGTAGCCCTAGTGCTGGGCTATGCCCACATGCTTACCGAAAAATAGTATTGTACAAAACGCGAGGCTCGACCTAAAGAAACAGTCTCTAAATCTGTGGTATTTTCAATTCTTTCTGGGGAGCCAAATGTGCGCTTACTTATACTTATTTGTGCTTTGGTGCCATCAGCGGTCTTTGGCACAGTACTGGTGTTTTCAGTAATGCTAAGCATGATGGCAGAGAATCAGGCAGCTCACATTTCAAACAGGCGCCTCCATTGACACCGTGCTTCTGCTCTTCTAGAAATAATGTCTGGAGTGGTAATATTTAAATACTGTCTCCAAGGGCTTTTATTTTATTTATCCTGCGAACCTTCATACGCCACGGACCATAAAGTCACCTGCATGAGTACTTTTGTTGCTTGAGTTAGTCAAGTCAAGTCACAAGTTTAATAGCACTTTATACAATATAGATTGTTTCAAAGCAGCTACACACACTTAAAAATAAAGGATCCAAAAGGGTTTGGTTTGGTTCCCCAAAGTACCTTTCAGTGATCAGTTCTTAAAATAACCTTTTTTTCTAAGAGAGAGGAACATTTTAATAAACTGAAAAACCCTTTTCCACTCTAAATAAACTTTAGTGCAATGGAGGGTTCAATGGATTAAAGGTTCTTCAGGGAACCATTCAAACAAGAAAATAATGCACTGTAAAAAATCAAACTCACAAACATTTTGGCTAATGATTATGTTTAAGTTAACTGGACAATTAAACGCAAAAAAAGTTGGCTTAACCGGTGAAAGGAAGTTGGCTCAACAATTGTTGGACCAACCTAGTATTAATTGTAAATTCGATTTGTAATTGCAAGTTAACAAGCGTACAAGTTGCAACAAGTAAACAATGCATTCTGGGTGCATCATGCAAAACTCATCCATGGCACCCAGCATGAATTGCGGCATGAAGCATGTCACCATTATTGAGATTCAGGCTGATTCTTGATGTCTGTGGGAGTAATTCTCACAAGAGGTCAAAGTGCTTAACATACAATCGGTTTTAAAACTTTTCTGATTAAAACTGTGCTGGATCTTTTCTAGAATCACAAGTATATAGTTAATAGTATATTGCTCATATTAAACTCAGTCATAAAATCAGTGAATTAAACCACTAAACAATGATTATATTCTTATTCAGCAGCCAGGAAACACTAACATTAAAAAGTCGTCAAACTGCCCAACTAAAGAAAACACTGATCACCATGATGGTGACATAAAAAAAGAAACCATTTTCAACACAAAATAAAAAAGCAATCAAAACTCAATCAGCTGAACAAAAGATTTTAAATTTGGAGACATGTGACCTTACACAGTTAATTGAGTTGAGTGAACTATACTTTGTGTAAAAGTTGAGTAAACTCAGAAACGCTGTGCAGCAAGTTACCTTACAATTTTAAGTTATGTCAACTTTTCTTTTTTTACAGTGTGGTATTAATGTTGCAAAGTTATGAAACAAATACAATTTCAGCTGTAAAGCATCTCAAAAAGACATCAGTGTTATTATTCAGATCAATTTACTTCAATGTTCATTCAATTTAGTTCAATAACAGTGTTATTATGCAGAAAAGTTGAATTTGAATCACTAAAGTCATGATAATAGCATATGTAAGTCTTTTGACTACTATTGAGTATAATATTTACAAACTGGCCCCATTCACTTCTATTGTACTGTACCTGTAAGTGCCTCACTGTAACCCAGATTTAGCTCCTCTTAAAAAAAAAAAAAAAAAAAAGTTGAAATTCATTTTTTGTGGTTATACCTTTTCTAGCTCTCTCTGAGGTATTGCGTTGCTAAAGAACAGCAGTAGTTCTGAAGGTATGTGGGTTAAGAGATGAGAGAACACAGCGGCCTTGACAGCTGCATGCCTCCTATTTTCCTCCCTGATAGGATAACAACTTTGTTGACTGGCATTTGTTCAAATGGACAATATGTTATTTGTAAATGGGCGGCGTGTAAAATGAAGCCCCCCACCCTGGCCTGGTTAGAGTTAACCCCCTTTCCCCAGCATCAGCAATCCCCATGGCTGCTAGGAGGGTGGTCTGCCTTACCCCAGGGTGGAGAGAGGAATAAGAGGACAATTGTGGGGCTTTGCACAAGGCTCAAGAGGCTGGAACAGCTGCCATGGTCACTTGGTGGAGGGCTTGCATACTGAAGACCACGCTAGTGTAAAAGCATTTGTCAAGGTCGTCCCTTGTCATTTCAGTCATAAAAAGCGTATTGAGCAGTGTTTAGCGAAAACATCATTGATATATTGTTGCAATATTCAGATTTGTTATCCAAAGAAATATGTTGGCACATTGCCAGATGTGCCTGATAAAATGTATTTAAATAGTTTTGTTTCTTCTTATTTTTAATTCTTATCATTGAGTTGTTTTGTTACATTTTATGTAATTTACTCCGTGTTTATTACATTATTTTAATGTCTGCATGTTACCCTGATGGTGTTTTGTCTTTGTGTGTAAGACCCTGTCTATATACGAGTATTGGCTATAGGCTTTATTGACAGCTCACCTACAATGAGCTCTGATTCATTCTATAGTACCACCTTTATTATGATGGTAGGTAGTAAGCACATTTAAACATAAGACATGAAAGACATACAAATCTGATTTTTATAGATATTTTAAGTAGATTGATATTAACACTATATCACTTAATTAAATATTTATAAGTTGTAAAATATACAGTAACCAATTTGCAATCCTGGAAAAAGTTCTTTACTGTGAATTTCAGGCAACCACAGCTGCTGGTGTATTAGTGTGATGAGTCCACCCCCCCACCCCACCCCTATCTCTCTCTCTATTTACATTGTAAAACTTACAAGTTTACATTAAGGCATTGTGAGACATACCATTCTCTCTGTTGACACAAACAAATGTACGATTCGCTATTTTTGTCGGGACTCTCCATACACGTAATGGTTTTTATACTGTACAAACTGTATATTATATACAAACCCTACCACTAAACCTACCCATCACACAAAACTTTCTGCATTAAAAAAAAAAAAAATTCCTCATGGGGACCTCAATTTAGGTCCTCACGGTGACACGTGTCCCCATGAGTCTGTGTGCATTCAGGTTGAAGTCACCATCAGGATAGAAAACACACACACATTAACTGAATTGAGCAGTTGACATGCACTGAGCATTAATGATGGTCTTTTTGAAGGAATAAAGACATGACGTCAGATAGTAGAGCAGATCACTGGGTCAGTTTCTCCACCAGTTAATTGACTCATCTGGGACTTCAAGACCCCAGACAGCACACATAAAATCTACACATGATCAATGTCATAATATGGTAAACTAATAAAAAGGCAAAACATGAACTCACATAATTTATACTTAATTAGACATGAATAACATCTCCAAAGCTACACAAACTACACTAACACTCTCTGTTCATTTGTCAGGTTAGTGTTGCTATTGTTTGCATGATCAGCAAATATAATTTGTGCATTACATCATGCAACTTTGAAGATGAAATTATATTTGTATTCCCATCTCACAGATGTTCCTTCAATTCAACATTGTAAGGTAATTTCTCAAGGGACAAGAGCCGTGATGCTGCGTCCATCTGGAGATATTGTAAGCGATAGTCCTCTGACATCATCCTTTCCTGTGGCGTATTCTAAACAGAGTTCTGTGTGGTGAAAATAGCTCTGGTTGTAAACAAAGCTTCCATGTCTGATTTGCTTTTCTTAGAAAGGAATAATAGTATATACACTTTAATGCCAAAGAAAACAGAAGAGAAGGCTACAACAGTTAGCAAGAGAATAACTCAGCATTCACACCATGAAGCTTATATTACAACAAAAACCAGATCCACCCTAAACTCATTTCCATCTGCAAACCATGTTAAACACATGATTTCTTCAATGCAAATATGTGCACTGTAAGCTTGAGCTAAAAACATAAAGACACTGAAGTGATCATTCAAAACATTCAAAATATAGCGGAACATGCTAAATATAGAAAATGTTACACATTACATGAACTTATTATAGTAACAGTATACATAATTACATGCAACTAACCCTAAAATAAACCCAAATCCTCAGTCAGTACTTAACGGTATAGTTAGACTGTAACAAATACACATTAAAATAGTGGGTTACATTTTTTATGTCGCATGTTACCGTGTAATTATAAATTTAAGTACTGAGTAATATTAATTAACAACATGTACTTAGGGTTAGGGGGATTGAGGTTGGGTTGAGGGTTAGTTGCATGTAAGTATGCATAATTTACTATTTTAAGTACATCTAACATATGTAACAATGTAAAATAAAGTGTTAACAACCAAAAAAATAAAGCATAGAAACCAAAACTTAAATATAAGGCTGTTACAATCTTAGTGACAGGGTTTTCCTCTAAATCATTAATTAAAAGCGTGCAAGACATTGCAATGATGTCATCTTCTTTGCTTCATTGATCGTAGCTGCCATGGTTACCACAGTGCTGTAACTGTAGCAGTGGTAGGTCAAAGGTCACAAAGATAGCCCGACAATTGAATTTATGGGAGGGCTTGTAGGTATCTGGTTTTCCCATTCACCCCACACCACTTTGTTGATGCTGAATCTGCCTTTCCCTTGCAATCCTTCTCACTCTATCCTTCCCTATCCAATCAGTGGCAATTAACCACAGGACCCTGTGCAACAAAACAAAACAAAACACACAAGCAAAATCCCCCGACCAGAACATCTGCCATTTGCAAATATTTCTTCAGGAATGCTTTTGACCACACAATACTTATATTTTACAAATGATAAACATTCTGATATAGTTGAGAACATATCTTAATTATACAACAATAGAAAGTTTTCCACATTTAAGCAACGACTTTACATCAATTCTGATGTTTCTGCAGAGAACAATGAAAAATAGCATTTTCTCGTTGCCTCGCTGCCTTATCAGACAATGACTCTGCAGGCAGCGTTTTGTGCATGAAGGCACCTCACGAAACTAATTTCGGACTGACTTCTAAGGCAGTGTAACAGTTTAATGACCTACTGCAAAATAGAGAAAGCTTTGGTGAAAACGAAATACATATTTAGTTACTACAGTAGTAATTTCTCGCTATAAATGACATCAGAAGTGGAAAATGTTGGTAAAAAACGTACATTTACACACAAACTGACCTGCAAACACAACTTTCGGACGCCATCTTTTTTCCCCAGCTCAACTGTGACAGAATAGAAAGCACAGGATTGTGGGATATCAAAGGCAGCGAAGGATATGCTGCCTTCAAAAATGTATCAGATGAAGGTCTCTCAGGAGACAGGAAGTGAAGCTAACATTGGATTCGGACGCGGCTTGATGCCTTCTTGAAATGTGTCCTCCGAAGGCAGCATTTTCCAGGTTTCGGATGCAGCCATCATCACCAGATCTCCACACTCCACCCACTAGTTCACAATCCCCAGAGTACTGATCACCTGCACCTGGACACCCCATGCAGGCTCTCTCAGCACCAACCTACAATCCAGTGGAGTACTGGTGAGATTCTGCAATGGAGTGATAAATGTTTGTTAACCTGTGTATCTCCTATCAAGAATTCCTCGGCGAGTCTCTGTTCCTCCTCTCCAGACTCCGAGGTCCTTCCTCTCCTCTCCACTTCCATCGAAAGTCCTGAAACTGACCATCACGTCGAGGCCATGGAGGAGTACGTGCAAAAGGCACTCAAACAACACTTCATTCATCCATTGACATCCCCTGCCGCTTCGAGCTTCTTCTTCGTGGCCAAGAAGGATAGAGGCCGTGCATTGATTATCGTCAACTAAACTTCCAGACGGTAAAGTTCAGCTATCCCCTTCCTCTGGTCCCAGCAGCTCTGGAACAGCTGCGAGGAGCTTGTATATTCTCCAAGCTGGACCTACGGAGTGCATACAACCTCATTTGTATTTGCAGAGGCATGGCATCCAGATGGACCAGAGGAACCTCCCAGCACAGCATCGTAGTTCACCATCTTTCCACGTATCACTATTGAATCCACACACTGAACCCTTGTCTTCTCTCCCACAGATCCTGGTAATGACTCATGACGACAAGGTCCTCGGATCGAGTACCTTGTGGACTGGGAGGATTGCGGTCCAGAGGAACGTTTCCTGGGTTCATCGTAACAACATCCGCGATCCCTCACTCCTCACCCAATTCCATGCCAAACATCCTGACCGCCAGCTCCTCAGGGTCAAGGTAGATCCCGTCATCGTCGCCCCATCCGGTCGTCAGGAGCCGCCTGTGGAGGAGGGGGTACTGTCACAGAGTCACAACCAACACCCACCAATGCACAGGCATCGTCACCAGATCTCCACGCTCCGCCCACACATTCACAATACACAGAGTACTGCTCACTTGCACCACATCATCACAGACACTACAAAAGCACACTCTCCCTGCACTTCATTGTCTGGTCTCGTTTCACATACCTGGACTCCTACAGGATTTGGTATTTTGATTCCCCTAAATTCCCAAATTATTTTGTACATTTAATAACAACATTAATGATATCTGCAATACATTATGTTGGTTCTGTCCTGTTTACCTTACTGTGCTGGGAGGTTGAGATGATAGGTGACCTCTTGAGCTCCCTCTGTATCGTGAAGGGACCTATGTACCGGGGACTTAGTTTGCGGCAGGGCAGCCGGAGATGGATGTCCCGAGTCCAGAGCCATACCTTCTGGCCAGGTTGGTACTGTGGTGTTGGTACTTCCTCACCTGACCAGGGGAAGAGAGGAGGTTGATAGCCCAGGATGCACTGGAACAAGGTGAGCCCAGTGGTGGTCTGATGGAGGAAATTCTGGGCATACTCTGCCCAGGGGAGGTATTGGCTCCAGCCAATGGGGTAAAAGGCTACTTTGATTTTATTTTCCTCTAAACCACTAGCTGGCAGAAAAACTTGCCTTAAAACTTTCCAAAACATCCGCTTTTCAAGATGCACATGGAGATTTTTCTGATCTTTGACACGATCACAAGCAGCAGCGCAAAGTTGATTCTGTTCTCATTTGATCTAATATTTTATGTTTTTAAAAATGTTGTAGATTTAAGTAGCAAATAAGAATCGCTAAAATTATTGAATATATTTTTGTTCAAGGTAATTAAAGAAACAATTTTGCAATAACGAAAGAATATGTAGAAGTATGGTTATGGTTAAGTTTGGTTCATGACATGAAATGGTTAGATTCAGATGGGAAATATCATATAGTAAGTTTGGTGTCCACTATATTTATAATGAAACCATCATTTAAAAATGTGATATTAATCACATCATATAATAAAATATAATTTATTGTTACTACTGTAAATCTATATTCAATTATTATGGGATCTCCTTCAGAAGGAAGGAAGTTGACGTAAGAAATTCACAGTGTCTTTTTTTCACTGCAGTTTTAAGGAGAAAATAATCATCAATGTTATTGACTTATGAATTTGTAGAGACCCTGCCTTCTTTTCCATTCATCAGCACTGTGGCTCTGCATGGATACTATTGCCGGTCTCACATTTTTAATTTCTGCGAACAGTCCCTTAGAAATTCTGTCAAACATGTATGTACAAAAAAAATAGTTCCCCAGAATAGGAGGCTGCTTTTATCAGTAACACCACATTCTGTTTGTGAAAGGACATATGAATAAAACATACAATACTGATTAAATATGCCCTTGCATTTATTTTGAATGTATATAGCAACTTTGATTCTTCAGTAAGATCAGTGTAATATAGTTATTTATGTGAACCAAAGTAGAGACACTTTTTGCTTCAGCATCAGTAACTCAAGTAACTCAGTGCTTAAACTTTTTTACAAAGTACTCACATTTGTTCACTACAAAAGGCACCAATTCAAACCTCTGCAAGAATATCAGCCGAGTTGAAGTCAAATAAAAGGTGTGCCTTTGTTACAAATCTACTTACTGTTTGACTAAGGAGTTTGTGCATTTGTCACAGAGGTGTAAAAAGTATTTTCGTTTTTACTTCATAAAATCTGCATGTACTTATTTAGTCTTGACAATCATTCATATGTAATCTGTGAGGAAGTGGGTAAAAGATGAAATGATCATAGGACCATACCCAGTTTCCCCTTTAAGCAGTAAAGATTCATAGGCTATGTACCCTATGTGATTTTTTTTCTTTTACAACTCTCCACTTTGCTCTATCATAAAATATATTTTAAAAATAGTCTTGTCAATAGTTCAAAAATAACTATATTTATTAACTATAACCATATTATATTTTCAGCATCACATCCAAGAATTTCTTAAGACCTACAAACTGTGTGAACAGCTCCCTCTAGTGTCAAGTGAAAACCAATTCATACATTTTAAATACATATTGTTCAATATTCAATAAGTCAAATTACTTATTGAAGTACCATGTGTGTAATGTATGCACTGTATATTTTACAGTGTAATTAAATAATACTTTTTTTAAGAAATATTTTCTAGACAAAAAATATTTCTTCTCCAATGAAAACAAGAACCAACTTGTAAAATACTTAAGAAATTTTGATATCATGTTGAAAGAGTTCAGTGCAACTAGGTTCACATGATGGAATTGTGGGTGTATCAAAAGATTATTCCAGATGGTCTGTATAGGAAAACTGAAGCATTATGTTATTTATCTACAATTTATGGAATAACAAATTGTGGATGGGTATAAATAAACTAGACCATTAACCAGATTAGCTCATAATGAAACTTACACGAGCTCTGCTGTATTACTTCTATCTCATCTTATCTGTGCTATATAGTGACATTTTGGGAGATTGTATGGACCTTCCTACTGCAGATAAAAAAAAAAAAACTTCCAATCCAATTTTAACTTCAGTAAAAATTCCAATAAGTTGAAACAGGCAAAACCTCAAAATTTGACATACTTTGGTGACATATGTTGGTATAAAAATAGCAATAACATGAAATATCAATAGCCATTTGTGTTGGGTGACACTATAATACAAAGATGCCAAAATATGCACAGACAAATCTGACCATGCTATAAGGAAAAGACAAGAGTTATCATTTATTTGTAACAAAAAACATCCGATTTCAATAACTCAAAAAAGTAAATGGTACCAAACTGGTAAGAATAAACAATACATTTAAAAATAACTCAAAAAGTAAATGAGTAAAAAAGTAAAATCAAACAACAATAGAAAGAGAAAATCACTCACTGCTCTTGACTTAACTTTAATAGCTTTAATAATAATCAGTGTATATTACATTCATACCACGAAATCTATGCAGTTTTATTTTTTATATTTCATTGTTCAATTATTTAATATTTCATTATTTCCTATTTATATCTTTTGTATCTTTCTTATTGTATTTGTCCTAGTATTTGTTATTTGCATCTTAATTCTTATTTTAACAACAAATATAAAATAACAAAAATAGCTTTTTGTTAAATATACTATCTTTATAACGATATACAATTATTGATTCTGTGAAATAAGATTTTTGTAATAATGCTCAACCCTAGTAATGTGTGTGTATATGTTTGTTTTTTTTCTGTTGTAAATGCCATTAAGTTACATATGGCCAAAACATCTAGGAAAATATCCATATATTGGATTGATTACAATATAGTAAACATTTGGCAGTTGTGTATGTTGATTCAGAATTGGCATCATCTCAGCAGGTGTTGGGTCATCTGAAATCTTCATAAGAGGCTGGCTCCAAGGAGCTGGCTTAATCCCTCGGTAGAAACAGAAAAGCAAACAGAAAATAATTAGCGTAGCTGCTGTTCATAACATATCAAGTAATAGATGTGCATTTGATCTGATATAATAGGAGGGTTTTAAGATTCATTATGTGAGTGTTCGGCTAAAGAGATGATTTTTTTGTCATTTTTTTGTAATTCAATCTTTTGTAATTCAACATAGCAGACTCCAAGTGATCAAGGATACTTTAAAAACATGCTACCAGCAGCACAGCCACCTGTGTCATATGTTACAAAGACAACAGAGAATTAGTCACAAAAACATTTAAAGGAACACTCCACTGTTTTTAGAAATAGGGCTTATTCAACATCTTTCCTACATTTAGATATGTGAGCAAATGAATTTTTATCTCAGTGCATGCATTGTTTTAGTTTGTCAGGGTCGCCGCTAGCTTAGTTTAGCATAATGAATGGAATCCTATGTTGCCAGCTAGCATGTCCCGAGTAAAAGTGATCAAAAAAAAAAAAAACCCACCTAATTACTTCTTGTGGCCTGCGTATTCACAATGAATACAAATAGCGATGCATATTAAGCACTGCTACTTGGGCGCAGAGATATCACACAACACATGAAATTGTATGTTGACGGAATTTGAGGGATTTCATGTGTTGCGTGATATCTCTGCACACAAGTAGCAGTGCTTCGCTAGCCTGGATGCCAGCCGAATTAAGCCCCGCCCACAATTTTTTTTGCTCTGGCAATTCGGTCTGGTCTCGCTCCATAGAGGAGTAATTATGCCCGAACAGAAACTGTTCGGACCAATGAAATTGTCAGGGCGGGCTTTAGACGATGATGGACAGATGATCAACAGTAACGTAATCATCCACGTCATCAAAGGCGCTTTGGGTTGAATTTGCTCTTATCCTAAACGGAGAACTTGTTCGTATATGCATTCACCTTCACTATTTCTCTCAGAAATGATGATCGTGTTGGTAAGTCATCTGTGTATCCTTAAATTCTTTTATTACAATACTGGCAAAGATCGTTTACACTCATCTTTTTCTTGTAACATTACTTAATCCAGCGCGCGTGCAGACAGGGTTACCACGTTTTTTTGCAATGTCGCGCACAATTGCTACTCAAAACTATTGCCCAAAATAATAACTTTCCGGGGGGTTCTCCGGAAAAAAATGCCGTTTGGTTGGCAAAATATTTTATTTTGGCAAGGTTGCCTGCTAAAATTCGCATTCCTGGGTTTATATAATCACATAATTGGGGTCGCTTCAACCCGCGGACATGGAGAAAAACACGGACTTGACAACACAGTGCAGTTGAGTTCTGTTGACATTTGACAAGTAACGTTACGCGTCGCTCCGTTGCTCTGATTGGTTGTGGGTCTATCCAATTGAGGTCTTTCCTGGCTTGGTTGAAACACGCCCCATAAACAAAGCTCAATGGAGCGGTACCAGACTCATATTCTGACTAGAATTGAGTATGGCCACACCAGGCTAGTGCTTCGCCTGTACTTGCCCATAATATAGTCCCAAATCAATATCTGCCTAGGAAATCGCCTAGTCTTAATCTACATCGCTATTTGTACTTGTTGTGAATACGCAGGCCACAAGTAGTAATTAGGTGGGGTTTTTTTTTTGGTTCACTTTTACTCGGGACATGCTAGCAGGCAACATAGGATTCCATTCATTATGCTAAGCTGAGCTAACATGACCCTGCCAAACTAAAACAATGCATGCACTGAGACAAAAAATGCATTTGCCCACATATCTAAATGTAGGAAAGAAGTTAAATAAACCCTATTTCTAAAAACGGTGGAGTGTTCCTTTAAAGTCAAAGCAAAGCAATATTAAATTGTGTTTCTCACACAAGCTTACGCCAATGGAAAACAATGCGATCATCAACCATTATATATGATTATATCACTATTTTCACTTAGTATGCTATTTCACTTAGTAAATAGCACCTACAGATATTTGCACTTGGTGTAAATATCATCTATCGCTAAGAAAATGTTATTTTCACTTGGTGTAAATAGAATCTAGATGCTATTTATCATTGGTGTGATAAAAAATATATTTGAACTTTACTAAAATATACTCAATAAAAGGGGCTTGACAGTGTCAAAAAAGCGGTTTGAAACCACCCCACTGTTTCCTACCGTCACAAACAAGTAACAAATCCCATCAATGTGCGGGGCGGGGCATTCCTATTATGTTCGAAGCATTTCTAAGAATGCTAATTTTTTGAAGGCACCTGTCTGACTCCGAAATGGCGAACATGAGTAATTTTAGCAAGACATTACTAGCTTTTTGATAATGTAGTCAAGCCAAAGGCTAATCATATTAATTAAAGTTATGTGTCAGACGTTGTAGAAAGCGATACATAAAACACATTACCATTCTGATACATCAACAGTAAGAGGCAGAGTGAATTATACAGACTCGTGTACGAGTCTGTACAATTCACTCTTCCTCTTCTTCTTCTTAATCAGTTTCTGGTTCAAACATATATGACTGAATTGATCCAATATTTCCATCTGCCACTGTGGAACTACATTGTGGAACTTTGCTACAGTTGAACGAGTGGATCAGGATCTGAGCTGGTGTGAGTGAGTGGAGGCGGGGACTATTTTTTATTTATGCATCCGCATATGCATGGGTGTAGAGTTACAATCAAGTCATTTTAAGGCATTAAGAAATTATTTTCACAGGGAAAAACATTTAAATCTTTATTCATCAAAGATAAGTGTTAAATTATAAACTTATTGACTGCAAGGGGACTTTAAAACGAAATAGGAGACCTTAACCGTCCACCACTGACCCAGTGTATTATGTTTTGGCACGCACCGAATCAGAAAATAAACCCTGAAGAGAATCGGTGTCCAAATGGGACACAAGAACAAACAGTGTTTCTAATCAAGAATAATGACAGAGTCCTAACCATAACTCAAATGATACTGTACTGCAATATATATGTTTTTTTTCTTTCTATATCTTATGTCAATTTTTATTACCTTTCATTTTCCCTGTTCTGATACGCACCTTCTCAGTGGCTCCTTAGTGTGCTTGCCCCACTGGAATTTTTTTCTCCTGGCATTTTTTCTCTGGGCTCTTGTTTCACCTGGTGCTGCATGTTCACCTTCTCCAGCATCCTCACATAGACCCTAGCAGTGGAGCAGAGGATAAAATAACATGTTTGTGGGTCCACTCCTCTTTGTTAACTCCAGGTCACCCTATATAAATAATTAAATAATAATTAAAACCGTTTATCTAGACTGACCCTAATAATCCAATCTAACTCATGACTGCTGTGCTTCAGATAAGTGTAATGTCACTAGCCACCTGTTCAGTGCAACCAGGGATGGTGCTCAATGTCTTCTAAGCTGGGACGGTCTGCCACCGCTGCACTGAGACACCAGCTAATCAGCTGACGGCACTCTGTTACACACCACACAGTACTTGCCTTCAGTAACACAACACAACAAACTTCTCTGTCTGACCATGGTTTTTGTATCTGAATGTTTGCTATCTCTTACCTGTAGACAGCTCTCTAGGGAAGTACTGTCTGCTTTTGGAGGTGACCCTCCATGCAGCTCTGAAGGGTAAAAAACAGCACATGATTTTGTAGAGCGTCACCCCCACTGACCAAACAGTAGCCGGTCCTGCATGATAGCAGTGCTGATGAAACCACTCAGGAGGGGCGTACTGAAGAGTGCCTGAAAACCCAAGAAGACCAAAAAACACCCAGTGAAAAGGTTCCAGTCCAAACTAATTGTAGGCCTCAAATTATATTAAAGTCAAAACAGAGTTTCCTTTTGGTTGATAATCAAACGTTCACAAAAATATCCACGTAAAAGAACACAGAGTGATGTAGTGAGATATTTCCTTCTGTAACGCAAACCAACCTGCATATGATTTGTAGGCTGAATCTTTTAGGAGGTCTCCACAACCAAAGTCCAGCAGCTTGATGTCACGTGAAGCTGTGGAAATCAGCACATTCTGTGGCTTGACGTCCCGGCGCAGGACTCCGCGGCCCTCACAATGTTTCAGCGCGGGGATGAGCTAAACCAGCAACTTCTTGGCCAGGCTCTCATCAAGACAGATGATCTCCTCACAGAAACTCTGGAGATCTTGACAAGGAACTGGCCGTTCCAGGATCATGATGTAGTGCGTGGGACAGTCAAACCACTCCACAAGCTGCAGGACATTGGGGCAGGCAGGGGATGAATTGACCCGGGTCATTAATGCAACCTCCAGCGGCAGCAGACCCTGGCCTTCCTGCAAGGACAAATGCTGCATTACATCCAGGGCTGAAGGTGGATGTGTGCATGTGTGTGTGCGCAAACCAATAAGATGTGAAACAACAACAGATTAACGGTAGAACTTACAACTTTCAGTCTCTTGTGTGTCCTGCCTTTAGAGAAATACTTGATGGCAACCTGTAGACGCAAACCATAGTAAATCACACCTGCCTCATTGTGACATTTTCTAAAGGCTGTTTAAATGAAGGAAGGAAGAAAATGTCTTACTGGAAATCCATCAGACCTGCGGGTTCCAGCATACACTGAGCCAAATCCGCCACAATGGGCCCTTCCAGATCATGGTCACCACAGCCATGTGTCCCAACCTCCTGAGTAGCCTTCTGGGTGAAAGCTGCACTCCTGAATGTTGAGCGGCCTGCAGCTGGAATATTTTATACATCAAATACTTAAAGGCTATTAGTAACATTATTGATAATTAATAATCAGTGTCAGTGGTCATAACAAATTATGTTAAATTAGCCTTTATTTTGCAAATTTCTATTGCGTCTTTAATTTAATTAGCAGTTTCCTAATTGTGACAAGGGGGAAAAACTCACTTTTCAGCTAACGTTACTATGGATACATGTGATCATTTAGCTTAAATATTTGGGTTTAAATGGCTTAACTTGCATTAAAGTCAAACTGTGCACAACTTCAAACCATAACAACATAACATACCAATAAACAAATTAATAAGTAAAACACTTACCTCGTCTTTCCCCCATGCGAGTCATTGAAAATCCACCAAACTCCTTCAAAATTCACAATTTTCACACAAAAATATTCCCTAAGTCTCCTCCTCTCTCAATCAACAGATATCGTCGGTGGGTTTGAGTGTAATATCAATCAAATTTCATTACACGCGTCGCTATGGTAACTAAAATTCGAATTAATTCGTGAGTAACTTAGCTACAGCGCGAGCACAATCTTTTGTGAGATGTTAAACAATTTTGACGTTAAGTTGTTTTTTTGTTCCCCCACATTTTTTTTTGTAATGTGATTTTTAAGAATGTGATCTTGTGATTTTTATGTTGGATAGCCTATTAAGTTTGTATGTTTGTGGACATCGACATCGATTATTTGTGTATAACTTACAGAACCTATTTCCTAGTTGCAAGTTGTTGCTGATGTTTTATTATATAAATTAATAATTATTATAATTCGTCAACGTCACGTAATACTGTGATTGCCACTTTGCAGGACACTATCAAATTGCTTTTAAAATGCATTAAGGGAGGATATCGGAGATTCCTTTATTATAAGCTATTTTATTATTACTAATAATTCATTAGCTTTTATCGCATATATAACCGTCATTGGTAAGAGACCAATCAGCTTTCAGTATCTTCATGCGTCATCGAACCTGTTAGCAGTTGAGGGTGGTGATGAGGTGTGAAACCGTCTATGGGTGAAACATTCACATTCATCCAAAATATCGATGAAATGCAAATTAATAAAGCATCTCGAAAAGAAAAAGTGCATAAATGAATTTAGTTTAATAAAGGAGTGAAAGATGACGTTCCTCTGCATCAATAGGTGAGTATAACATTAGATGGGATCATAACAAGCACTTTTCGGACGGGATTAGTTTCTTAATAAATGTTATAAACAGATAAATAAATAAAGTTATGAACAGATTGAGTTATTGTTATTTATGTTAGTAGCAGCTTAATTCAACTGTGATTTTTATGTGCCGTTTTGTGGTAGGGGCATTACACAAAGTCACGTGATCTGAATACCTACGTGGATGTGCATGGCCATAAAATCGAATCAATAAATTAATATAAAGTGGTACTTGTAATGACTATAATTAATCAATTGAAATATTTGTAATTAGTCCAATTAACTATGAGGCACAGTTTGTAACATTTCCCAGTGGCATGTTGTTGTTTTGTTATTTAAATGTTGTTGTTGTTGTTTTTTTTATTATTTATCTTGGCCTGCAAGTTAAATGAGCAGAATCATCTAATCGGAATTCATGGTTAATTGCAAATGATCACTTCAATTAAAAATGTAGGCGTGTAAATTCAGAAGTAGCCTAGCCTACTTCTTTGACTGGGATTCTGTTATTTGATTTATATGCCATTTACAGATTAATTTAGTTACGGGACAAATTAACTAACTCAGTAAAAGCTCATATTGGCAACTTTCGAATCTAATGTTAAAGGTACACTCAAACCTAAGATATACCTAAGATTGAACATTGGTCTGGGGATTTTCTACTGAAAGAGGCTTGATCAACAGGCATAGTTCAAATGACTCTGTACGCAATTGGATAGTCCTTCAACCAATCAGACCACAAGAGGCGTGATCAACGGTCATAGTTCAAATGACTCTGTACGCAATTGGATAGTCCTTCAACCAATCAGACCAACAATCCATTCTTCTTTATCCTCATTATGTTAAACCCGCCAATAGCACGCCAGGTGGATAAGCCGGTTTGTGATTGGTCCTCGCAAATTTGTAACAAGATAAATTAATGTACAGGTTTTCAGCCTGAGCTGCAGTGCAAAATCAAATCGTGGGCAGATCGGGCTGGTGTTTACCCAGTCTAACTCGAGTCTCGAAC
The DNA here is from genome assembly GCA_023029165.1 of Gobiocypris rarus. Lineage (NCBI taxonomy): Eukaryota > Metazoa > Chordata > Actinopteri > Cypriniformes > Gobionidae > Gobiocypris > Gobiocypris rarus. The sequence goes on from CM040914.1 coordinate 32,330,380, forward strand.
ACATCGATATCTATTGATTGAGAGACTAGGCGACTTAAGAGACTTTTGGAGAGTATTTTCCTTGCAGAGATTGTTATTTTTGAAGGAGTTCTTTTTTTGAAAGAGGCACTTTTTATTGTTCTTTTCTTATTTTAGAAAGAGTTTTATGTTCTTTCTTGTTGGAGTTTGGAGGAGATTTTCAGTGGCTCGTATGTGTGAAAGACAAGATGAATGTTTTAATTTTTAATTTGTTTATTATTGGTATATAATGGGTTGGTGTTGTGCATTGTTTGACTTAATTAATGTAAAGAAATGTGTGCAAGTTAAGCCATTTAAACCCAATTTTTTTTCACAGCTAAATGATCACATAATTTGACATTAATTATTGATTATACATTTATAATTACTAATAGAACCTTTAAGTTTTTGATGTATAAAATATTCCAGCTGCTCCAGATCCAGGAGTGCAGCTTTCACCCAGGAGACTAGTCAGGAGGTTGGGACACATGGCTGTGGTGACCATGATCTGGAACCACTGCTAAACTCAACCCAGCCACTGACACAAGAGCTACTTGGCTGTTTAGCACCGCTGCCCTCCGAGTTGGCCGCTTCTGTGTCAACAGATCAGGCTCACAGGAAGAGGAAGTGGCAGAGCGGCAGCCCGTAAGCCCCAGATGATGGACGCCCATCCACCTCATATAAGAGACCTGCCAAACGCTCCCGCACAGGTCAGAATAGACTTATGTTAAAGAAGTAAGCCTAGCCTATTCTTACATTACTTATAGATCCTTTTAAGTATATTTGATGTATGAAATATTCCATCCTCAGGACAATCCAAATCCAGAAGTGTAGCTTTTATCCAGACGGCTACTCAGGAGGTTGGGACACATGTCTGTGGTGACCATGATCTGGAACCACTGCTAAACCCAACCCAGCCACTGACACAAGAGATACCTGGCTATTTAGCACCGCTGCCCTCCGAGTTGGCCGCTTCTGTGTCAAAAGATCAGGCTCACAGGAAGAGGAAGTGGCAGAGTGGCAGCCCCCAAGCCCCAGATGATCCATCCACAGCATTTAAGAGACATGCCAAACACTCAGGTCAGAATAGAATTATATTAAATAAGTTATTTTTCAATGATTAATTGATTTGTCATTGTAAAATATTCTCAATATATTTTATATAAAAACTGCATTAAATTAACATTCTTTTATAGATTGAGATACTGGAATATGTCTTTCTCAAGACATTTCTTTTGATCTTATATGTTGCTGAAGCATATGCGAAGTGCTCATTGCTGGGGTGTGGCGGATTTGGCTCAGTGTATGCAGGGACTCGGGGTCTGATGGATTCCCAGTAAGACATTTTGTTCCTTCCTTCATTCAAACAGCCTTTATAAATTGGTATCAGAATTTATATTAGTGAATGTCATAAGTCACAACGAGGCAGGTGTGATTTACTGTGGTTTGCATCTACAGGTTGCCATCAAGTATGTCTCAAGGCAGGACACACAAGAGGCTGAAAGTTGTAAGTACCACCGTGAATCAATTAATGACCCGGGTCAATTCATCCCCTGCCTGCCCCAATGTCCTGCAGCTTGTGGAGTGGTTTGACTGTCCCACGCACTACATCATGATCCTGGAACGGCCAGTTCCTTGTCAAGATCTTCAAAGTTTCTGTGAGGAGAACATCTGTCTTGATGAGAGCCTGGCCATGAAGTTGCTGGTTTAGCTCATCCCCGCGCTGAAACATTGTGAGGGCCGCGGAGTCCTGCACCGGGACGTCAAGCCACAGAATGTGCTGATTTCCAAAGCTTCACGTGACATCAAGTATGCAAAAGCAGACAGTACTTCCCTAGAGAGCTGTCTACAGGTAAGAGATAGCAAACATTCAGATACAAAAACCATGGTCAGACAGCTGATTAGCTGGTGTCTCCCAACAATGCTCTATTGGGTTGATATCTGGTGACTGTGGGGGCCATTTTTGGACAGTGAACTCATTGTCATGTTCAATAAACCAATTTTAAATGATTTGAGCTTTGTGACATGGTGCATTATCTTGCTGGAAGTAGCCATCAGAGAATGGGTACATGGTGGTCATAAAGGGATGGACATGGTCAGAAACAATGCTCAGGTAGGCCGTGGCATTTAAACGATGCCCAATTGGCACTAAGGGGCCTAAAGTGTGCCAAGAAAACATCCCCCACACCATTACACCATCACCACCAGCCTGCACAGTGGTAACAAGGCATGATGGATCCATGTTCTCATTCTGTTGACGCCAAATTCTGATTCTGAATGTCTCACCAGAATTCGAGACTCATTAGACCAGGCAACATTTTTCCAGTCTTCAACTGTCCAATTTTGGTGAGCTCATGCAATTTGTAGCCTCTTTTTCCTATTTGTAGTGGCGATGAGTGGTACCGGGTGGGGTCTTCTGCTGTTGTAGCCCATCCGCCTCAAGGTTGTGCGTGTTGTGGCTTCACAAATGCTTTGCTGCATACCTCGGTTGTAACGAGTGGTTATTTCAGTCAAAGTTGCTCTTCTATTAGCTTGAATCAGTCGGCCCATTCTCCTCTGACCTCTAGCATCAACAAGGAATTTTGGCCCACAGGACTGCCGCATACTGGATGTTTTTCCCTTTTCACACCATTCTTTGTAAACCATAGAAATGGTTGTGTGTGAAAATCCCAGTAACTGAGCAGATTGTGAAATATGGCACCAACAACCATGCCATGCTCAAAATTGCTTAAATCACCTTTCTTTGCCATTCTGACATTCAGTTTGGAGTTCAGGAAATTGTCTTGACCAGGACCACACCCCTAAATGCATTGAAGCAACTGCCATGCGATTGGCTGATTAGATAATTGCATTAATGAGAATTTGAACAGGTGTTCCTAATAATTCTTTAGGCGAGTTTACATCCAGCTACACAACACCTACAACGCTTGGGAGACATTCTCGTCATTGCAGCAGTGACGCGGAGTCCTGCGCTGGGACGTCAAGCCACAGAATGTGCTGATTTCCATAGCTTCACGTGACATCAAGCTGCTGGACTTTGGTTGTGGAGACCTCCTAAAAGATTCAGCCTACAAATCATATACAGGTTGGTTTGCATTACAGAAGGAAATATCTCACTACATCACTCTGTGTTCTTTTACGTGGATATTTTTGTGAACGTTTGATTATCAACCAAAAGGAAACTCTGTTTTGACTTTAATATAATTTGAGGCCTACAATTAGTTTGGACTGGAACCTTTTCACTGGGTGTTTTTTGGTCTTCTTGGGTTTTCAGGCACTCTTCAGTACGCCCCTCCTGAGTGGTTTCATGAGCACTGCTATCATGCAGGACCGGCTACTGTTTGGTCAGTGGGGGTGACGCTCTACAAAATCATGTGCTGTTTTTTACCCTTCAGAGCTGCATGGAGGGTCACCTCCAAAAGCAGACAGTACTTCCCTAGAAAGCTGTCTACAGGTAAGAGATAGCAAACATTCAGATACAAAAACCATGGTCAGACAGAGAAGTTTGTTGTGTTGTGTTACTGAAGGCAAGTACTGTGTGGTGTGTAACAGAGTGCCGTCAGCTGATTAGCTGGTGTCTCAGTGCAGCGGTGGCAGACCGTCCCAGCTTAGAAGACATTGAGCACCATCCCTGGTTGCACTGAACAGGTTTGCTTGTGACATTACACTTATCTGAAGCACAGCAGTCATTAGTTAGATTGGATTATTAGGGTCAGTCTAGATAAACGGTTTTAATTATTTGTTTAGGGTGACCAGAAGTGACACAGGAACTGCAGAGACGGCTTCCTGACTGTACCTACAGAAAAGAGTTAATGAATTATGAATGCACCACAAACATGTTATTTTATCCTCTTCTCCACTGGAAGGGTCTCTGTGTGGATGCTGGAGGAGCTAAAACCAGCGTCAAGTGAAACCAGAGCCCGATGGGTTAGAGATCAGCTAGCTGGGCAGAGTCTAAAGTAGCAAAATGTGTATTTATTCCTCTAATTAGAGTAGAAATGTAGCAGTGTGTAATCTAGCATAATGTGTTTTTGAAAATTAGAACAAGGAAAAAAGAAAATCAGGTGGTGATCCATGCATAGAATGCAAATCACCATAAAATTTTAAAGTAGGCCTATTATGCCCCCTTTTACAAGATGTAAAATAATTCTCTGATGTCCCCATAATGCGTATGTGAAGTTTTAGCTCAAAATACCAACAGGCACAGAATTTTTTATAGCATGCTAAAAATGCCACTTTGGGGGGCTTTTTTTAAATAGAGAGAGCTATGTGGATTAATACACTCACCTAAAGGATTATTAGGAACACCATACTAATACTGTGTTTGACCCCCTTTTGCCTTCAGAACTGACTTAATTCTACGTGGCATTGATTCAACAAAGTGCTGAAAGCATTCTTTAGAAATGTTGGCCCATATTGATAGGATAGCATCTTGCAGTTGATGGAGATTTGTGGGATGCACATCCAGGGCATGAAGCTCCTACATCCCAACAATGCTCTATTGGGTTGATATCTGGTGACTGTGGGGGCCATTTTTGGACCACATCCCAACAATGCTCTATTGGGTTGATATCTGGTGACTGTGGGGGCCATTTTTGGACAGTGAACTCATTGTCATGTTCAATAAACCAATTTTAAATGATTTGAGCTTTGTGACATGGTGCATTATCTTGCTGGAAGTAGCCATCAGAGAATGGGTACATGGTGGTCATAAAGGGATAGATATGGTCAGAAACAATGCTCAGGTAGGCCGTGGCATTTAAACGATGCCCAATTGGCACTAAGGGGCCTAAAGTGTGCCAAGAAAACATCCCCCCACACCATTACACCACCACCACCAGCCTGCACAGTGGTAACAAGGCATGATGGATCCATGTTCTCATTCTGTTTATGCCAAATTCTGACTCTACCATCTGAATGTCTCAACAGAAATCGAGACTCATCAGACCAGGCAACATTTTTCCAGTCTTCAACTGTCCAATTTTGGTGAGCTCATGCAAATTGTAGCCTCTTTTTCCTATTTGTAGTGGAGATGCGTGGTACCGGGTGGGGTCTTCTGCTGTTGTAGCCTTTGCTGCATACCTCGGTTGTAACGCAGTGGTTATTTCAGTCAAAGTTGCTCTTCTATCAGCTTGAATCAGTCGGCCCATTCCCCTCTGACCTCTAGCATCAACAAGGCATTTTAGCCCACAGGACTGCCGCGTACTGGATGTTTTTTCCCTTTTCACACCATTCTTTGTAAACCATAGAAATGGTTGTGCGTGAAAATCCCAGTAACTGAGCAGATTGTGAAATATGGTACCAATAACCATGCCACGCTGAAAATTGCTTAAATCACCTTTCTTTGCCATTCTGACATTCATTTTGGAGTTCAGGAGATTGTCTTGACCAGGACCACACCCCTAAATGCATTGAAGCAACTGCCATGTGATTGGCTGATTAGATAATTGCATTAATGAGAATTTGAACAGGTGTTCATAATAATCCTTTAGGCGAGTGTACATCCAGCTACACAACACCTACAACGCTTGGGAGACATTCTCGTCATTGCAGCAGTGACGGATGTCTACAACTCGCTGTGAACTCGACCAGGGTGGTTCTATGTTAAAACGGCAGTGTCTGTCAACATTCGTGGGCGGGGCCTGTGGCTGATGAGACGTCACACCAGCCCTATGGCTGAAAACAGGTAGTTGGGAGACACTGCATATGATTTATGGGGATTAAAAAACACATTTATGTCCAAAAACCATGCAAAAGTGAATTTTGCGTAATAGGTCCCCTTCAAGATGTTTGTTTTTTATGCTTACAGCAATAAGAAAATCAAGTGGCGATACACGCATAGAATGCAAATAACCAAAAATAATAATCACAATATTCAACATATAGAAAACTAAGGAACCAAAGAACTGGTGGGGTGGAGAGGCCACTCGTGTAAACCTGACAGATGCTAAGTTAATTGAAGAGCACTTCCCGGGCGTCCGTAACAGGGTGCTCTTGTCTCAACAACTTAGTGGATGACCTAAAACAAAAAGATTTATTGTCTAAATCATGTTTATTGAATAAATACATACAATATATAACAGATTTGACTTGGTATTTTTTTACATGTACAAAAGCATATGACATTGTATCAAGGTTAGTGTTCTGGGAAGGATGAGGCGGGAACTGGTGAACGTTTAACATAATACTTTAATTATAAAATAAACTAACAACAAAGCGAAAATAAAGCAGCAGATCTTCACAGACGACTGTCTCACATTAATATAATAAAAACACAATATAACCAGTCCAGGCCTGGTCCACCCTCCTCCTTCACTGTCGTCACTCCTACTTGTATCCTCCCGGAGCTTGTTTGTGAGACCCCCCGAGGCTCCGTTCCCACACTGCTTTCCAAAGACAAATAAAATAAAAAATACATTGTTTAAAATTATAGAAATTCTCATAGTTTTCAGATGCTTTCATAACTTGTCATCTCTAAACATTTTTGTTGATCTTAGGTACCTTAAGCTGTGGAGAAGGAGCCTGTCAAGAAGAATCCTCTCCTCAAGATCGGGAGGCAGGCAGACATTGATCAAAAGATGGGAGAGGTGTTTAACTATTACCTTGAACTTCCTTTACACCTGCTCACCTTTTATCCTATTATTCTAAGCTTCACAATTTAGAATTCCAGCATGGCCATCTTTTATACAGCCATTTTCCTTGTAGTCCCACAGCTATTCCTTGTTCCTGTCCAGCTCGGTGTAGTCGATGTGGTCCTGAAAATAGTCAGCAGCAGTACTCCCTTGTGCCTGGTGGCAAAAAGATTTGTAAGTTTGAATTTCTAGAGAATGATTTCTCTGTATCCATTAGCATGTGCTACATAACACTACTGTTAAAGTCCCAAACTACAGCTAAAATGCACACCACTAAAGGTGTTGTATGGTGTTTCATACAGCAGGTCTCCACAGCCCAAATCAATTAGTGTCACATCCAGGGTATCTGTGTTCATTTTACAAGCTCTCCAGTTTGATGACTCTATGGGGAACTTTGCGGCTACAGAATTTGCTCTGAAAAGACAGAGATTGTTGCAGGGCAAAGGGCGCTGCTGGGCCATAATATATTACATATTACATACATTTCCTCAAATTGTTGTCAGGCAGCTTGTCCACTGAAAAAGAATCTTCAGTCAATGATTAACATAAATATAAAATTGAAAACAGATACTGAGAGGAGACAAAGAGCAGTCTACTTACAATGTTAATATATTCCATGTTTTTCTGTTTTCCAGGGAATCCCTGGGGAAAGGGATTTCTTTAAGAACGTGGCAACAAGCATCTTAACCGTCACACTTACCTAAATGTTTATAGTAAGCATTTTGCAATAGTTTCAGGCAAAACACAGCAATGGAGAAGTGGTTGCTATAGTTACGAAATCTATTACCACAATAAACAGAATATAATGTACCACTGACTTTTAAACAAGTTTAACATACAACTGTACTGCAGTATTTGAGTTATGGAGATTATTAATGGCGGTTGATTATCAAGTTACATTATATTTGTCCAACTTGTAAATAAATAACAATTAATGATGCATTCGGTGACTGAACCAAACTGGACCAAGGACAATAAAAACGTATTTGAAAAACACCTAAGTCTGCCATCTATAAAAGCGCACAGTGGAATCTATTCAAGCGCACAGTGAAAGTGAACACAGTGGAAAAAAAACTTTGGTGTTAATTCTGTTTTATTTTTGACAATACACACCGTTTCACATCATACTTTCACCAGGCTTTTTTCTATCGCTAAAAATGCAATTAACATTGAAATCATCCATAGTGTTTGACCTGTTTTTATCCCTTGATTATTTTTTTTATTTTTTTCAGGGCTTAATGATTACTAAGAACTTTGTTTCAATGCATAACAGAACTTAAGCGAACTCTCAAGTAATTAAGGGAAAATACTTAATGACAGCCTTAAGTGGAATCTGTGCAGCAGTGTTTTTCTTGCAACATGTTTTAATAAGGGTACCCTTGACTTTATAACTAATGGTTTTCTTAACTCAAGGGCTTTAATGCAACCGGACCCTGAACCCCTGGCTCCACCTCAGCCCTCCAAGACCAGGAGTCCAGGACTCCACCTCGATTCTTTGGCTCCACCTGGGTTTGTCGTTCCCTCAGCTCTTTGGTCCGTCATCCCTCTGGCTCCATCATGTTCCACCTTGGTCAGTCATCACCCTGGCTTTGCAACGGTCCTTAAGGCCTCTCTTGCAAAACTGTGACTAGTAATGAATTAACTTTTTTTATGTACAGAAATCATATTGATCCTATTATTTTTATGTACAGAATTTCAAGCGGCGATGCATCGAAGGAGCTCCTAAAAGGTCCCGCCTCAGTGTCCTGCTCCACCTTTTGGCTCTGTTCCACTTTCTCACTCTGAGCTTTACCACCCTCACCAGCTCTTAGGCGAGAAAATTGGAAACAGGCCAGCTTCTTCCTCACCAATACCAGCATGGCTCCTATCCTGCCATGATAATTTGATGTGTACTTGTACTTGAATTGTTCACGCATTCACTTAATGTCGCTTTTATTTACACAAGAAATTTGCTAACCCCTTTATTACACGAGTACACTGTGATGTCTCTCCAAGCTATAGCAACAAAAGTAATATTACAATTTCATGCCATTATATACTCATTCAAAACTGTCAATGAACACTTCAAATTCTCCATGCAAAGTCATAAGGGTTTATGTTCAGAGCGGTTAATCACAGAGCGCAGAGCGGTTTATCACAAATCTAATGTTGTCCATTTGAATTTGTCAATAATATCTAACTAATGATACAAGTAAATAAAATAACACAAAAAATTACTTGCTAATTATGGTTAAATAAATAAATAATATTATGAATGTATTTGTTTTGATGGTTTATAAAGGGGGGAAAGCCAGTCAGTAGGATAAAACACCAAACAGCTAAGTGGATAGCTAAGCCACACTAAATGTCATTACTTTATAAATTACATGAATGTTTATTCTAAAGATAAGGTACTTTCCCAAAAAGTATGGTTAGTAACTCAGTGGTTCAACTGACCTTCAATATTAGCTATTTGTTAAAAACTAACGAATATTAATTTCATATACCTTACAATTTATAATTGATTTTATACACTGTACAAATGATTTAAAAAGAGAAACCTACATTTGCTTTCATCAAAAGTAAATGCTTTTAGATAATGATGCTTATAATATTTCTCTAAACTCCTGAAATGAATGTTAAATAGTTGCAACAACTTTGGTGTTTAAAAACAACAAAAAAACATTGCTTATGAAAACCAACATAAAAGCATTTTTGTCTTTACATTATTTAGTGAGATGTAGTCTGTTTGAGTCCATGACAATCTACCGTAATTGTATCCCACTCTCTAATGACATTTGCCTTTTATTATATTGGGTTTCTTTCATTTTCTTTTAATGCATATTATTTTTCTAACAGTCTTCAAAAGTACATGGTAATGTTAAAATTTTGAATATCAATTTTTCTCATCCTCACACTCTCTTTTTGGCTTATTGAAAACTGGCCATTAGATGATTAGACGGCCACATGAGGGCAGCAGACATCTTATAGTATCTGGACATTGTCTGACTTCCTATAGTAAAATAATAAAAGCAGTTACAACTTAGAAACTATAACAAGATAATGTTGTTTATGTGTTGGTATGTGACAAATAATCACATAAAGTTGATACAACAATAACACAGATAATAATATTATTACCATAATTACACCCTTCCATTACAAACATTTAATCACATCTGTCTACAACTGGGCTGCTGTCACAAATTATCAAATAAATATGTATATTTAAAGAAGATGATTCATACCGACACGAATAGGGACTTTAATTTTGAAGAGTGAGACCTTTATTTTAAAGAACATTGACGTCCCTCACTTGCACGACCTCAGTGATTTTGGGAATCCATGAGAAACATGACAATTGTTTTTCCTTATTAAGCAATCTGTCCAAATGACGATTAACAGACTGTTCCAGAAAACTTGGTGAGATTTGATCGATACAGTTTTCCATTCCAGATCAGTTGTCAGTTCGTTGTCTTGTCTGGTTTCTATGATCGGTCTAAAATGTATTATGAATTAATATGATATACTGTGAGTGGTTAATAACAATGATCAGTTGCTTAGATATAATATATATACCATTGCATGATCTTGGTTACTACAGTTTTTGTTAGCGGCAGCTAGCTAATATTTTCTTGCCATAAGCTTTCTGAATCTATCATTCTGTTTTAATATCTGTAAGTTATATCTGTGGTGGTGGCTAATACCAAATTACCACAATGTTGTTATATCAAGCTTACTAGTAACTATTGAAATGTAAGTCAATTAAAATGACCAAACAAGCATTTATCTCTAACTTGTGCTCTATAAATGTATCAGTAGCTACAAACATTTGGTCCCCAACTAACGTTAGCCTAATGAATGACAGCTTAATTTAGGCAAAATTTACAATTCTGTTTGTTATAATTGCATTTTGTGGTTTATTTATATAGAATAAAATATAAATACGTGTTTTAAACAATTTCCCATATTTTGGTTACAATCTTACCTTATAGAAAAGTAGCTAATACGATATAGTTACTTAATTTCCGAAAGGTTAAACGCCTCCTTTCAATGACCATTTATTGAAAAAATAAATCAATAAAATAACTGTTTCAAGCTTTATTTTGTATATTATTTATGGAAATTATATTTTTCATAGACATTTTAATAAGGCTGTAATGTTCACCAATTGTAAGAAGGTTTACAGTTGAAAGCTATTCACATATGTATTCTTTGCTGTTTTTACAGAATAAGTTCTACTCAACAGGAAAAGGAAGATGGGTCCGTCTACAGTTTATCCTGTTCTTCATCATGTTGCTGCTCTTTTTCCTATACACAGAACAATGGCTTTAAGACATTCCCTTTGTAAGCGTACTGTAAAACTGTGCTATGCCTCCCTCGGCACCCTCCAACAGACGAGATCTGTTTCAGCGGAGACTGCCTTAAGCCATCACATTTCAAACTTGACTGACAAGGAGAAAAGACTACTGACCAAGCTTTATGATGGACTTATCGGGGGTCAAAGGGCAGCTCTCGCTGAATCTATAACCCTTGTAGAAACCCAGCATCCGAGGAAGAAGGAGTTAGCCCAGGTTCTTCTTCAACGAGTGCTGGCCTTCCGTCAGGAGCAGGAGAGACACAATGGTGGAAAGCCAGCGGCCTTCAGAGTTGGTCAGTAAGGTGATGTGAACTATAGGAGTGAAACTGAACCTTGTTGCTGTTGCATAAATGCCCTCAATCCTCAATAACCTCTCTGCTCTGTACGTGTGACTTCAGGACTGTCTGGTCCCCCTGGTGCTGGAAAATCTTCATTCATTGAGGTTATTGGAAAGATGCTGACAGGAAGAGGACATAAAGTGTCCGTTCTGGCTGTGGATCCTTCCTCATGCACAACTGGAGGTGAACAGACACTCAAATGTCCAAAAGACATTTACATAGAGATGATGGTGCCAATTTGATCTTGGTGCTGTAGGTATTTGCTTGTTTAATCTGAACAAACTCAGTGCATACATTTCTCACTTTAGTAAGAAGATTTTTTGTGAGTACTAATGTTCAGCACTATTATTTTCATCATATTTTCAGGACAATTATGTAATTTTCACTGCTTAATCTGTTCACACACACACACACACACACACACACACACACACACACACACACACACACACACACACACACACACTACCATGTTCTTATGGTCACCAAGGTTGGATTTATTTGATGAAAAATACTGTAAAATAGTAAAAAAAGAAAGAAAAAAAAGTAATATAAATACAATATAATTTTTATTTCTAATTAAATGTATTTTAAAATATGTATTCCTGTGATGGCAAAGCTGAATTTTCAGCATCATTACTTCAGTCTTCAGTCGCATGATCCTTCATAAATCATTTTTGTATGCTAATTTGGTGCTCAAGATACATTTCTTATTATTTTTAATGTTGAAAACAGTTGTTATTTATTAATTAATGCATTAAAATAATTAAAGTAAAAGTATTAAAGCAAAAGTAAAGTAAATCTTTCCAAACAAAAGTAAATAAAAAAGTGTATATATATATTCAGGTTCACTGATGGGAGACAAAACACGAATGACAGAACTCTCCAGAGACATGAACGCTTACATCCGACCATCTCCCACATCAGGAACCCTCGGTGGTGTGACAAGAACCACCAATGAAGCCATAGTCTTATGTGAGGGTGCAGGCTATGACATTGTATTAGTGGAAACCGTTGGTAAGACCTTGTTCCAGGTTTTTCTTTATTTTTATAGTATTTTCAGTTCTGAGAAATGCTCATCTTAAAAACATTGGTGTATGCAAAGTAACTTTAGTTGAAATGTTTACCACAGGTGTTGGTCAGTCTGAGTTTGCTGTGGCTGACATGGTGGATATGTTTGTTCTGCTGATCCCACCAGCAGGGGGCGATGAACTACAGGTATACACACTTCCTTTACTTGATCCCTGAAACAAAACAGTGGTTCTCTGCCAAGGGCTCGGGGGCCCACTAGGGGCACTCTATAAACTTCCAAGGGGGGCTTGTGATGACTTAAAAGGATTTCAAGTTTAATTGTAATTAAATGGTTATATTTAAATTCAATTTAATTTTAATGAATTTTAAAAGTGGTATTTCTAGACCTGGTAAGTATTCAAAAAATGTATTTTCTTGTAATAAAATCTTAAAGTTCATTAGTTCATTAAAAAAAATGAAAATCCTGTCATTAATTACTCACCCTCATGTCGTTCCAAATCCGTAAGAACTTCGTTCATCTTCGGAACACAAATGAAGATATTTTTGATGAAATCCAAGAGCTTTCTGACCCTACATAGACTGCAACTTTATTACCACTTTCAAGGCCCAGAAAGGTAGTAAAGACTTCGTTAAAATTGTCCATGTGACTCCAGTGGTTCTACTTTAATTTTATGAAGTGACATGAGAACTTTTTGTGCACATTTTTTTATATTCAACAATTTCTTCTCTTCTGTGTCTGTCTCCTACATTGTTTACATAGTAAACACTAGGTTTGGGTAAAAAAAATAACTATTTCTCGATTTTAATTGATTCTCATTTTTTGAACCAATATCGATTAGTCATCATGTTCTCAGTTGATGAATGAATGGAACTCTTAGAGCCCCTCCCATCCAAGATACAAATTCCCAGATTTCAAATTATGTCCATTTTATTGCAAAATGAAAAAATAAATACCGTTTGGCGCTGTTTGGTGTGGTGTGACACAGATCAGCAACGCGGAGAGCACGTGAACTGATTGTTTCCTCTGCTTAATAGCGGTTACGCACAAAATAAACATGAATGAACATCTGAAGGTATGTTAAAAGATAGATTACAAGGCACTGAAATCTTTTATTACTTCACATGTAATTGTTCAATCAGTGTTTCAGACAGAAACAGCCTGTAAACAATATGTAATGTAATGTCACATTTAACTCAGAAAACCATTCAGTGACAATAAACTCATTCGTCAGCAAGAAAGATTAACCCTAGTGATGAGCATTTGTATAAATATATGCACCACATTACATAGGCATTACATAATGTTCCTAAGTATTAATGCATGTATGTTTATTGCCACCATTTAGGCTAAATGTTTAGGCTATATTTAAAAATAAAAACTAATTGGAGTAGAACTATGATTATGTAATTGTAAAGTTAGTATTATAACTTTTATTATTATAAAAACATCCTTGAGTGTAATTTATGTTTGTATTTAAATCAGTTAAATTTAGCCTTCAGTATTCAACCAACTGACTACCATGTATGGTTTACAGCATTAGTTAAGAATTTTTTTCTTCAAGAAAATTTGCCATGTACTGCATCAGATATACACAATAATTGATATTGAATCGAATCGAAAGCTTGTGAATGGAAATTGAATCGAATCGTGAAATTTGTGTCAATATCTAGCCCTAATAAACAGTGTAGCGCTTCCGACAAGAAATAGACATGGGCTATTTTAATGATGTCTTTACATCATTATGTGGGGTCCGAAAGCTCTCGGATCAAAAATATCTTCATTTGTGTTCCAAAGATGAACGAAGGTCTTATGAAATAAAGCCTCAGTACATTGTTCTTGATCAAAATGTACATAATTTTAATGAAAAATAAAAAATTTCACCAAAAAATTATGTACGTGAAGTGTTTCGTGTTTCACAATCACCGTATGTCATTCAGCACTGTGCCTGGAGTTTTTGCCCAAACTTTAAAAGGCCTGTTAAATTGATTAAAACTAGAGATATATCTTAATATTAAGATTACTTGTATCATATAAACTACCTACAATCACCTAAAGGATTATTAGGAACACCATACTAATACTGTGTTTGACCCCCTTTTGCTTTCAGAAATGCCTTAATTCTACGTGGCATTGATTCAACAAGGTGCTGAAAGCATTCTTTAGAAATGTTGGCCCATATTGATAGGATAGCATCTTACGGTTGATGGAGGATTGTGGGAAGCACATCCAGGGCACGAAGCTCCCGTTCCACCACATCCCAAAGATGCTCTATTGGGTTGAGATCTGGTGACTGTGGGGGCCATTATATTACAGTGAACTCATTGTCATGTTCAAGAAACCAATTTGAAATGATTCAAGCTTTGTGACATGGTGCATTATCCTGCTGGAAGTAGCCATCAGAGGATGGGTACATGGTGGTCATAAAGGGATGCACATGCTCAGAAACAATGCTCAGGTAGGCCGTGGCATTTAAACGATTCCCAATTGGCACTAAGGGGCCTAAAGTATGCCAAAAAAACATCCCCCACACCATTACACCACCACCACCAGCCTGCACAGTGGTAACAAGGCATGATGGATCCATGTTCTCATTCTGTTGACGCCAAATTCTGACTCTACCATCTGAATGTCTCAACAGAAATCGAGACTCATCAGACCAGGCAACATTTTTCCTTCAACATTTTGTCTTCAAGTGTCCAATTTGGTGAGCTTGTGCAAATTGTAGCCTCTTTTTCCTATTTGTAGTGGAGATGCGTGGTACCCGGTGGGGTCTTCTGCTGTTTTAGCCCATCCGCCTCAAGGTTTGTGTGTGTTGTGGCTTCACAAATGCTTTGCTGCATACCTCGATTGTAACGAGTGGTTATTTCAGTCAAAGTTGCTCTTCTATCAGCTTGAATCAGTCGGCCCATTCTCCTCTGACCTCTAGCATCAACAAGGCATTTTCACCCACAGGACTCCCGAATACTGTTTTCACAACATTCTTTGTAAACCATAGAAATGTTTGTGTGTGAAAATCCCAGTAACTGAGCAGATTGTGAAATACTCAGACCGGCCCGTCTGGCACCAACAACCATGCTATGCTCAAAATTGCTTTAATCACCTTTCTTTCCCATTCTGACATTCAGTTTGGAGTTCAGGAGATTGTCTTGACCAGGACAACACCCCTAAATGCATTGAAGCAACTGCCATGTGATTGGTTGATTCGATACTTGCATTAATGAGAAATTGAACATGTGTTCCTAATAATCCTTTAGGTGAGTGTATATACAGCATGTTATATGCATATGTGTGTGAGACAAAGGGGAACATGGTCGCGTCACAACAGAGTATGCTGCCCAAGTGGCCATCATAAATCAAAGCACATGGCCAGTGGTGGGAAAACAATACCGAAAACTGCTAGATACCTGTCTGTATTTGTAGTACACACGCAACGTTTCAGTTGCGCACGACAAACGCAGGTGTAATACTCCTTTGCCATTTATAATTAGTATATGAGTCAAAAAGGAGGAAAACCACTGCCATTGAAAATTCTTATATTTTGAAGATTTTAATTTGTAAATTGTTTTGCTGAAATTGTATTTTCAAAAAGGGAATCAAAAGAGGAATTATTGAGATGGCTGACTTGGTGGTGGTTACAAAATCGGATGGTGAATTGGTTGTTCCAGCACGGAAGATACAGGCAGAATACACAAGTGCCCTGAAGTTACTTCGAAAGAAGTCCAAAGTCTGGAAACCAAAGGTGTGTGACTTTATAATCATGCTTTACATACCCATCTTGCACATATACTACAAAAAAGCACAATGTGCTCTCCTTGGTCAGCTGAACCTGTGTGTTGTGATTGGTCAGCTGCTTCGAGCGTGTTTATGAAATGTCACGGCCCTTACCACAACAGCAAGTTTTGAAACACTACTTGTAAACACTCGCTGGTTATCAAACTAATGTGATGTGAAGTACAAATGAAACATTTGAAACTGTGAAAACTAGACACAAAAAGAAACAACAAAATACAGTTTTACACACAACACCACTAAAGTCACAAAAAGCAAATAAAGGAATATACAAAATATTAACAATTTTCCATGTTTACCTGGTAACCAGCAATTGAATAGTGAGGAGCACTAATGTGTGAATCTGAATTCACGTCTCACCATTCAGTTGGTGCTAACACTTCCATGTTAAAGGGTTACTTCAGTGATTAGCATTAAGCTTTGTATCAGTAGAAACCCGGGAGTAGATTTAAATTATCGTACTCCCCCAGCTCATGTGATGAATGTAATCTGACTCCTGCTGAGTTTGTGCCGTGACACTCAATCGACTCACTCACAATATATTGAACAGACACGTTCAGTTTTTAATTGTAGTGTCTCTAACTGAACTGATTTTATGAAAATGAACACGGTGGGCAAGTGAACCAGTAATCCAGTAGCCGTGCCTAGAGTGGCCTCGGGCAGTGACGTGTATTCTGGGAATTGTTGTCTTTTTTCCCCATGAGACAAAAATACATTTTCTGTCTTTTCTCAGTCTAGAAGGCACCAAATTCAAAATAATTTCACATTTCTACTACATAAATGACCCAGCTTAAATACAGATTCATCTTCCCAGCGATGAAGTACATCCAATTTATACAACTTGGAGTACAACAATAATAAAATACAATACCAACCAAATTATGAAATTGGTACACAAACGCTGAATTACACATTTAAACTATAAAGTCATGAAAATAAAAAATAAACATATATAACCAATATGTCATGCATAACCAACAGCTGACCTACAAGCGTTAGCTATGCTACTACTCGCATAACTCAACCAGGCCTTTCCGTTTTTTTGCATATACTTTGGGCGAGAAATATTTAAATTGGGAATTTGGTGCTGACGGTCCCGGAAAAAAACTCAAGACTTCAATTGAGGCATTTCAGGGAGTTCAGAAAAGTGCTTACTGATATAGAGAATAACTCCATTTGAAGTAGACTTTGTGCTTTGTAACTTTACAGACTTTTTTCATGGTACTTTGTTACTTTCAGCAACATTACACACTAAAATAAAGTAGAACATTTAAAAAAAGCATAACAAAAAAAAGGCCATTAAAGGGGGTGAAACACTCAGTTTCAGTCAATCGCATTTCAATCTTGAGTACCTATAGAGTAGTATTGCATCCTTCATATCTCCGAAAAGTCTTTAGTTTCATTATATTTATAAAAGAAAAAACGAGCGGCTGGAGGCGTATCCTGTGGGCGGTGCTAAAGAATCATGAGCGCGCGCAGCTATTGATTTTACTCATTTTGGAGGGAAAATTTTGGTAAAACACATACACTACATTTCAAAAGTTTAGGATCATTAATAATAATTTAATTCAGCAAGGATTCAAAAGTGACAGTATAAAGTTTTACATCGTTACTAAAGATTTCAAGATAAATTCTCTGCTTAACTTTTTAACTTTAAAAAATGTATCATAGTTTCCACAAAAGTATTAAGCAACTGTATTAAAGTGGTGTCAACAATAATATAAGAAATGTTTCTTAAGCACATAAATCAGCATATTGGGATGATTTCTGAAGGATCATGAGACACTGAAGACTGGAGTAATGACATGAATAAATACAATTTTATTATTTATTAAAATAGAATAGATATTTTAATGTTATAATTTTTCACAATTACAGTTTTTCTGTATTTAAAGCTAATAAATGCAGACTTGGGTATAAGAGGCTTCTTTCCTGTCCTGTCCAGTGGAGTAGTCTGTGTTGTCATTTCCCATCATGCTCTTCTCTGCGTTGTCAAGTCTTTCCTCTTTGTCCCCTTACCCCCAGTATTACTTCTACCCACAGGGCACAGAGCCAACATAGGCAGCCCTTTGAATGGCCAAATGCTGCCTCATGCATTTCACTGATTAGAGGCCACCCACATGGATCAGAAACGCTAAAGCCTTTGTCTCCTCTCAGCAGCATGATTTCTGAGCTCCATCCCTGTACTGGAGAATGCGACAGTCATATTGATTTTTTTTTTCCGCCCTCCTAAAGAAAGACTTTCTAGTATATAGGTCTTTCACTGAAACCAGTGATTGAGTGACGTGTGGGCGAACACCCCTTACATTCTGCGTTCTGGCTGCTCATATGTAAACCAACTGCCTGCTTCCATTCTCTCTTATTTTCTTCCTCTGCTTGTTATTTTTATCTATTTAATCTATAGTTATCTACATTTAAAACAACATATTTTATACTCTCTCTCCCCCCTCACCCTCTTTCCCATATGTGGTCAGGTGGTCCGCATATCTTCTGAGACAGGCCAGGGTGTTCCTGAGCTGTGGGATACCATACTACAGTTCCGGGATGCAATGCTAAGCGGCGGGGAGCTCCGAACCCGACGGCAAGCTCAGCAGAAGGTGTGGTTGTGGAATCTGATCCAGGAGAACGCTCTACGGCACTTCCAGCAGCATCCAGCGGTGCGCGCTGAGCTCCCGGAGCTGGAACGAAGGGTCACGTGTGGAGATATCTCACCCGGTCTTGCTGCTGACCTTCTTATGAAAGTCTTCACCACCACACCGTGATGGAAGGCCCTTTTATTGGAAACTATGAGCCAAGGCGTATTGGAAAGAAAATAATAGGAAGATTGAGTCTTACAACCTTCGATTTGTAATTGTGTTTCATCTGGTTTTAAAGGATTGTAATAACTGATGACATTTGATAATTATTATAGGTGAGATAACTGTTGTTCATTGTCTCTGTATTATCTTGCAAAGCTGGTTAAATTGTATTTAAAGAAAAATAAATGAAATTATTAAAAATTGTTACACCCTTTGACCTGAAATTTGTTACTTTTACAGCACTCAACAATAAAATATTATTTTCTTCTGGCCCATTCGGGATATTTTCTTCTGGCCCATTTTTACTTTTCTGCCATCATTTACACGGATCACATGAAATAAATACATTTATTAGGAAAATTTCTTAGTAAAATTATCATACAATTCATTTAGCTGTATCTTATTTTTCATTGACCATTTCCTTTACAAAAACAAATGTATTTTTTTTTCCTGAAAAGCCCTAATATATAAATACTTTTCTTGAAATACTATGGCATTTGGTTAAAAACATTTTAATATAATTTTCACCATTACAAATCTAGGTAACACTTTACAATACGGGTGCATTAATATGCATTAATTCATGCTTAACTAATGCACAGATAATCATGAGTTAATGTGTTACTAATGGTGAACTAACCCATTTATTAATGATTGCTGCATCAGCAACTAATGAAGATTCTACATGATAAATAGATTAAGTAATCATTAAATTGTTATTCGAAAATATTTGAAAAAAAAATATTTGAATAATTTTTAATGGAATATTTCAGTATGTAAATGATTTATCACTGCGTTATGATAATGATTATTTTCTCAAAATAAGTTCTGCTGTTTACTGGCACGAGAACGGGACAATCTGTCACTCACATGAGATCACAGAAATAACAAACCACAACCATCCAATCAATTCATGATGAACAAAATCAACTTTTTGAGAAACTTACACTCAAAAGAAAAAAGTATCACAACTCGAAAAGACCTTTGACCTTTCCTGCGCTATATTGTTTTATATTCATGTATAACATTTAAATAGAAGCCCTACATACTGTACAGAGTTGCTATGTAAACTAATAACATTATTTTGATTGTTTAATGTTTCTCTATCTGCTGATGGAAAATGTGCTTCACCTTTTATTAGTCTTGGGGTATTTGTTCGAATCATCCAGAAGCAGGCCAGAGTTATTTTTACAATTACATTCTCTGCAAGTCAGTGATATTGCTGATCTTACATCAGAGCTCCAGTAGTTGAATTTAAATGAGCTCATACAGTAGAACTTTTTCCAGTTGATGTTCTCTTGGGCTGACACTAGATGGACCTGTAGACCTGGAGAGATCTTTGTCCATTATGTAAATAAGCTCCTCTGCATGCCACTGCTGTTTGTCTCAGCCTACAATAGCGTGTCGTTGGCCTGCCCCTTACAGACTCAGAATATGCTGACTGCGATTCCTGTCCTGATGTTGTACCACAACTGAGATTTACAAACTCTTGAGAGAATATGCCAGGTTGAACACGGCCACGTTGTAACCCAGCATTGTTCTGTTCAATAAATCCCAAGTTCATGTGACCTCATCTCGTCGCTATTGTCCTGTAAGCTGTGCGTGTTTGCGTACGGACATGTTCTGCCTCCTGTGCACATGCTTTCTAGTCATTATTCCTTGTGCTTCTGTCTTATGAGTCAGACTGGAATGCTTTGTGAATACTGATGAACTCCAAAGACCTGAGGGCCGTCCCTCTCCATCAATCACGAATAAAAGCTCTTGGCCTTTCTCTGTAAGCAGAGATACGTTAGATATGAGCATCTGCACTGTACCCGCAGTCCAGAACTGTGGTTTGTCTGGAGGAAACCTTCAGTCTATGAAGTCATTTTGCTGCCTAAATGGTGCTTACATACACATTTAACATTTAGACAGATTGGTTTTGTGTGAGCACATGCAGGACCCAAAATCTCTTATAGGTGATTGGATGGTCTGCTTGGAAAAGTTCTCCCCTCCGCACATCTGAACATGTCTGACTTAACAATTAAATCATGGGTGGAGCTACATACCTTCATAATTATTTAAAAATAAATTATATAAACTACAGTTCAAACATTTGGGATTTGTACGTTTTTATTTAAATGAGCTGCATTTATTTGATCAAGAATACAGTAAATACAGTAATATTGTGAAATATTATTACAAATGTAACTATTTTTACTATGATTATATATCTTAAAAATATAATTTATTTTTGTGATGGCAAAGCTGATTTTTCAGCAGTCTTCAGTGTCACATGATCATTCAGAAATCATTCTAATATGCTGACAATTGTGGTGCTTGACATTTTTGTGGAAAGCATGATACATTTGTTTCAGGATTGTGTTGTATGTAATAGATTTTCTTTGTAACAGTGTAAAAACCATTACATTTTTGACTTTATGCCCCTAAAAATATATGAATTTTAATATATATATATTTAATACTTAATACTTAATTTTATATATATATATGTGTGCTGGTCATATAATTATAATATCATAAAAAAAGTTGATTTATTTCTCTAATTCCATTCAAAACATGAAACTTGTATATTATATACATTCATTACACACAGACTGATATATTTCAAATTCTTTTAATTTTGATGATTATAACCGACAACTAAGAAAAATCCCAAATTCTGTATCTCAGAAAATTTGAATATTGTGAAAAGGTTCAATATTGAAGACACCTGGTGCCACACTCTAATCAGCTAATTAACTCAAAACACCTGCAAAGGCCTTTAAATGGTCTCTCAGTCTAGTTCTGTAGGCTACACAATCATGGGGAAGGCTTCTGACTTGACAGTTGTCCAAAAGATGACCGTTGACACCTTGCACAAGGAGGGAAAGACACAAAAGAGTCTGGCTGTTCACAGAGCTCTGTGTCCAAGCACATTAATAGAGAGGTGAAGGGAAGGAAAAGATGTGGTATGAAAAAAAGTGTACAAGCAATAGGGATAACCACACCCTGGAGAGGATTGTGAAACAAAACCCATTCAAAAATGTGGGGGAGATTCACAAAGAGTGGACTGCAGCTGGAGTCAGTGCTTCAAGAACCACTACACACAGACGTATGCCAGACATGGGTTTCAGCTGTCGCATTCCTTGTGTCAAGCCACTCTTGAACAACAGACAGCGTCAGAAGTGTCTCATCTGGGCTAAAGACAAAAAGGACAAAAGTGGTCCAAAATTATGTTCTCTGATGAAAGTAAATTTTGCATTTCCTTTGGAAATCAGGGTCCCAGAGTCTGGAGGAAGAGAGGAGAGACACATAATCCACGTTGCTTGAGGTCCAGTGTAAAGTTTCCACAGTCAGTGATGGTTTGGGCTGCCATGTCATCTGCTGGTATTGGTCCACTGTGTTTTCTGAGGTCCAAGGTCAACACAGCCGTATACAAGGAAGTTTTAGAGCACTTCATGCTTCCTGCTGCTGACCAACTTTATGGAGATGCAGATTTCATTTTCCAACAGGACTTGGCACCTGCACACAGTGCCAAAGCAACCAGTACCTGGTTTAAGGACCATGGTATCCCTGCTCTTAATTTGCCAGCAAACTCGCCTGACCTTATGACCATAGAAAATCTATGGGGTATTGTGAAGAGGAAGATGCAATATGCCAGACCCAACAATGCAGAAGATCTGAAGGCCACTATCAGAGCGACCTGGGCTCTCATAACACCCGAGCAGTGCCACAGACTGATCGACTCCATGCCACGCCGCATTGCTGCAGTAATTCAGGCAAAAGGAACGCCAACTAAGTATTGAGTGCTGTACATGCTCATACTTTTCATGTTCATACTTTTCAGTTGGCCAAGATTTCTAAAAATCCTTTCTTTGTATTCGTCTTAAGTAATATTCTAATTTTCTGAAATACTGAATTTGGGATTTTCCTTAGTTGTCACTTATAATCATCAAAATTAAAAGAAAAAAACATTTGAAATATATCAGTCTGTGTGTAATAAATGTATATAATATACAAGTTTCACTTTTTGAATGGAATTAGAGAAATAAACTTGTTGATGATATTCTAATTATATGACCAGCACCTGTATATAAAATGCTCATGATAAAAGAGATAAAATCTGAATTTCATTTTTAATGTCCTATTTTGAATAAATTAAGAATTTTATTTTAAATAAATTAAAATAAATGAGCATTACATCATAGAGCCACATTTTGCTTGCAATCAGTTATGAAGGCATTCACAGCCATGCAGGCATGCTGTGATAATGTTTGCATTCAAATAAAAAAAATAAAAAAATAACAAACTCAACAATGGCATGTGCTGCTATTTGGGCCCAATTTAAAATAAATGTAACCTTAGCCCACCTATAAAGCAACAGTTCTTTGTAGTTTTGCAGGTCGCAGTCTCTGTCTGATGCATTTGTGCTATTACCCTCCCTCACATCCACACCACACGCATGTGCTCAGCTGGCTGCCTCGCCGTCTCTCTAGTGACTGATGAGAGTGTAAGGCATTTCCTTCAGGGCTGTGAGCTCGGTTTCTGCAAAATGATCCTATGAGTGACAAACTAATGGGACAAGACTGAAAGTGTGGGAGAGGGTAATACAAACTCTTGTTGACACACTTTTAGACTAGACCGGCAGTCCTTTCAATTGCAACAGTGATTTCAGCCCTGTTGTGATAAGCCTTTTGTAATTCCTGTGGCCACATCTGCAAATTACAGTATCATTCTACAGGGTGTTCTGTACTGTTGCAGAATAGGTATTATATTTACAGTATACCTCAAAGTAATAGTTCACCCAAAAATGAAAATTCCAAGCCTGACTTTCTTTTTGAAGAATGTCACAATGGAAGTCAATGGGGTCCAAAACAACACTGGACCCCAATGACTTTCATGGTATGGATTGTTATGTTCTACAGACAAAGGAAATGCATACAGGTTAGGAATGAGTGTGAGTAAATTATAGAATTTTAATTTCTGGGTAAAATATCCCTTTAAGACTGTAAGGGGTCAGCTTTATTTTTAAGCTTTGTGAAGTGGCAAATTAACAATTTACAGATATTGTTTTGTGTGTGCAAATGGACAGCCCCCTAGGCTACCATACAAGAAAATGTCTGCTTCAAAAATGAGACATGGACTTAATTGACCTGTGTTAATATATCTCAGTGAATAATTGTTCTTAGCAACTATTGAATAATGGTATTGAGTAGAGATTAAATCTTTTGAATAACTTGGTGAAAGGCAGGCTGCTGCCAGTGTTCGCTTAATGAATTCCACCTGGTCTCTTTCCCAAAATCAAGGTTTGATCAGGCCATGGTCCCACTGGTTATAGCCCACAATTGCCTCCACAATGCTGATGTCAAAATCAAGCTCTTTACATACAAATGTATTTTCTGGCAGTGCCGAGTGGCTTTTTTCTGCCTACCCTCAAGCAGTAACTCAGCATGGCTTGTGTTGTTGATGGTAATGGAGTGTCTCGAGATGGCAGGCAAACTCTCCTCAGGCCTCTAAACTCAATCCTTTTTAATCCCAGGTCTAATTGCTCGCTTTGCCAGCCAAAGTGAATTCAGCTGCTGGCTGTCTGTGAGACCAACAGTCCCTCTAGAGCACAATGTAATAACATCATAGATCTACAGAAATGTAAAATTTAAACAAAAGACAGGAACATGGCAGCTTGCCTGTCAAATAGGCCAACGGCCTTCGTACTCATGTTAAGACAAAAGAAAAAGAGACATCAAGAGCCACGTGCCATCTGTCTCTCTTGGTGCTTTATCACTCCAATGAAAGTTATATTTCAATAAATAGTGGGTATGAAATTGAAAGGAACAAACAAAAACCTGTACTCTCCTAATACCTTTCTTATATAGGCTATTGTACATATTCATTTAATATACAGTAGGTAACACATTGTCACCAGCAGAGGAGGCTATCTTAAGTAGTCATGTTGTGCTGTTGAGTTCACTTTCCTGTTTTAAAATGATGAAAAGTATGACTGTATTCGTAAAAGGCACGTTTTATTGGATTTGTTTCCTTTTATTCTGTTATAATGTTTAACATGCCGTATTCAGAGAAAAATATATTTGCATTTCCAGAAGGAAATACCATGTTTACAAAGCAAACAAAGTCGGTTCATTGGCAGGGGCATAGCCACGAGGGCGCCTGGGTGTGCCTCTTTAATGCCTGTAGAAATATAATGCCTGAAATATAGTCGGTTATGTCTTAAGTGAACTTGAACAGTTGAAAAGTAAACGTGTTTGTACCAGTATGTTGGATATGAGCAGGTAGTCATAACTGCTGTATTTTTCCTCAATGTTAATCTAAGAAAATCACTCACTGCTCTTGACTGGTTGAGCCCTGCTGGAGCAGCTCTAAATATTCACTGTGCTATTAAATGAAAGATAAAATATGATAGAGCAATAATATGAAGTGAAAATAACAGTAGTTCCAATACATTATAACAGTCATAATTAGGCATGAAAATAACTGAAGGAAATATCTATTTGTGGAGCCAATGCATTCACAGTAAAAAACGTTGGGTTATTTATTTAACCCAACCGTTGGGTTACACATATTGGGTCAATATGTTGGGTTATTTAACGAAAATGTTGGGTCATTTTAACATCGTTGGGTTATTTTTAGCAATAACCCTGCCATTGGGTTAAATACGGTTTCCCCAGCGACAGTTCAAATTTTAACGGACGGTCCAGTCGACAGTCAACAGAAGAAGCTGCTGCAGCCTGGTTATGAGATGAAAGGTAAGTCATATCGATTTTTTTTATGTATACAACTCTTATAACATTATGTATTGTACTGAAACGTTGAATACTCCAAAACTGAATTTTATATATATTTTTAAAACAGTTCCCTTTACGTTAAACCCTAGCTATTCCAGTTAACGTTAGCTCGCTAGCAGTAATAAAGTAACGTTAATTAAAATATTATTCTAGCGAAACTTAATTATTCTAGTTAGAAACTTAATACGGTGATAAAGTAAGTAACGTTAGGCCTAGTCTGGATGCTGCGGAGCATTATCAGCTCAGCCGCACATCAAGCTCAGACGCGGTCACGACACCACAACAATGATATGAGATCCAGGGAATCCGTTTGAATTCTTCGAAATCTCTGTTGTAAGATAAAAGTGTGCAGATATTCCCTACAACATTGACGTAGAAAACAGGAGAAATATTGTGCAAACAATGAACTATTAGTTCACGAAATGTTTTCCAACCCACAAATTACCAGACGTAAGTTACTGTAGTAACACAACTACAAACAACTATGGTATTTTGGCAGAAATACATAATGAATGAATGTTGTCATATGAATATAGTCATGCATGTTACTATTAAATGTATTACAAGAGCAGCTAAAGCGTCCAATTATAGTATATTTTCTTATGAAGCTAGGACAGTTTTTGCCTTTATTTTAAATGTGTTCTAAATGTGTTATATCTGTTTTAGACAAATGGATTCATTTGTGAAGTAAAGACAACAATTGAACCTCTTCCATTTAATTAAAGTTGAGTAAAGGTGAGTAGTGAAATAAGTTGTACACTAAAGGTTTTTTATTTTTAAAGACTAGTTTGCTTTTCAGATTTTTTGTTGTTGTGATTCATTCTAATGCAGAGGAAGAAGTGAATTTATGCTGCTTGATGACAGTGTTTCTCGACTCTAGTCCTGGAGTATCCCCAATACACAATTTGGACGTCTTCCTTATCTGATGCACATTTCCGGTCTTGGAGTCTCTACTAACAAGCTGGTAAGTTAAATAATGATTAGAGAGCCCAAATGTGCAGTGCTGTGGCTACTACAGAACCATGTTGTTTGGGTAACAACCTGTTTATTACTTATGTATGTTTTTTCAGCTGTCTTCCCTCATTTTCATATAATATGTTTTTAATTTCAATAGAGTATGAGTTGTCTGATGATTGACTGATTAAATGGATTTGATCCTCTGGAATAAAATAAGTAGAACATGCATGACTTCACGACTATCCTGGGACGGTGAGTTTAATGATGTTCATTATAGGGAAGGCATGTCTTATTTTGGAAAAATTGTTTTGGTTGTGTCTGTGCATGTGAAATTAGGCCCGAACATTTGGTAAGTGAAAATTTGTTTTTTTATTTTTCTGTAAACTTGTCTTTCAAAAGGTGATTATGGAGAATTGCCTTTAAAACCCTTCCTGCCATCTTGCCATCTTCGCCATACCTCACAAATGGAAAAAACGGTGTGTCCAACATGTGCTGAAAAGAGAAGCTTAATGACATTCAGCCTGTAAGTAAAAACAACACTATCAAATTAGCTTTGATAAAGTACACTGCTCTGTGGCTCATATGTATTAATTTATTATTTCCTTTAGTGATTCTGCTTGTAAATGGGTTAGTTCACCCAAATAAGTAAAATTATGTAATTAAAGGTACAGTTCATCCAAAAATGATCTTATAATTTACTCACCCTCAAGTCATCCTAGGCATATATGACTTTCTTCTTTCAGATGAATACAATCAGAGCTACTGTATATGAATAAATGTCCTGGTTCTTCCAAGCTTTATAATGGCAGTGAATGGGAGCCCAAAATTTTAAGCCCAAAGAAAGTGCATTTGTCCATTATAAAAGTAATCCACACAGCTCCGAGGGGTTAATAAAGGCCTTCTGAAGCGAATCGATGGGTTTGTGTAAGAAAAATATCCATATTTAAAACTAAAAGACAGCCTTCTATTCAACTTACAAAGAAAGTGTCAAAAGCGCTTCAAAGCGCTTTCGCTAAGTCCGGCGTCATCGTCACGCAAAGTTCACGCTATTTTACGCTCGTCTTTCGCTACGTCGGACGTCATCGTCATGCCAGTTACGTTTTTTTAGAAAGTTGAATATGGAAGGCGGTCCACTGGAAGCTAGATATTTTACTTTATAACGTGTTAAATATAAATATTTTTCTTACACAAACCCATCGCTTCACTTCAATGGGTTCTCTAACCCCTGGAGCCGTGTGGATTAATTTTATAATGAATGGATGCACTTTTTTGGGCTTCAAATTTTGGGCTTCCATTCACTGCCATTATAAAGCCTTGAGAGCCAGGACATTTATTAATATAACTCAGATTGAATTTGTCTGAAAGAACAATGTCATATACACCTAGCATGGCATGAAGGTGAGTAAATTATGGGCTAATTTTCATTTTTGAAAATAAGTATGAGAACTTTCTGTCCCTCTATTGCGGCCTATGCAATTACCAATTTCAACAAGGCCCAGAATAGACATCATTAAAGTAATTCATGGAACTCAAGTGTTTTAGCTTCAATTTTATGAAGCGACATAAGTGCTTTATGCAAAACAAAAACAAAAATGACACAACAACATCTGCTCTCTCATCAACACAACACGCATGCGTCAAGGTGCTCTCGTGAACATGCGTTGAGATTAATAATATTTTGTAAATAAAGTGGTAAATTATGGTTAAGGGATAGAAATGACTAATTAGAGTGACAATTTTTAATTCAGTTCAACGCTGCTTTATTGTAACTTTTATGTAAAGCGTTTAACACCACTGTTGTCATATTGCATGCCAACTGAACTTTATTTATTTTTAAGGTTGGACTAACATGGTGCATTAGCTGAACAGTGAGACAAGCCAGGATCCACATGACGATGTTTTGAGGACAAAGAGAACTCGCAGGTTTTTTCATTTTCAGTGTGGAGGCAGTTGAACAGAAGACCTTATTTCAAGCACTGGATGTATGTTTCAGAATTTTTTATACATCTATGACATAAACTATCCAAAGACCTCTGCCCCCATTTGGGAGTTTTTGCAGCACACAAACTTGAATATATCCAAAGTTCCTTCAACACAATGCTGCTTCATTAAGAGCTTTGATCATCATCATTTGTATTTGTTTTGCTACTTAAGGTATATTTACAACACATCAATGCGTGTAGATTTTTAAATAAAGTTGTTTATTTCTGGAAGGATTTAATATGATGAATTTGTCTATTCTGTTGTATAGGTTTTGAATTTAATATTACTGTACAGTTTTGTGTAGTTTTACAATTTGTGTTAATTTTTAATTGTTGTCATCTGTACACATTGTATGTGTATTTACTCTGTACATTTTTTGTGTAGGTTTTAAATATAGGTTTTGAATGTGTTCTGTTTGTAATTGTTTTAATAAGTTTTGAATGTATTATGTCTGCTTTGTATTTTAAATTTAATATGTACACATTTATGTATATTTACATTAAATGCTAGACTCTAAGAAATATGTATATTTATGTATTATTTATTGTATTATATAAAAAAAACATGTATTGTTTTATACAAATAAACCATCTGTATTTGAAAACAAAGTGTATTTTATTTGACATGAATAAAAATAAAATGTTAACTCAACTGTTGGGTTACTTTTAACCCAACTGTTTTTAACAATGCATTGGGTTAAAATAATAACGTTGGGAAGGTGCTATACCAACCCACAGTTGGAGTTACTTGTTGGGTTATTTTAACCCAACATTTTTAAATGAGTTTGATTCATATTCTTTTGGTTTCTTCAATATTAGTAATACATTTAAAATGCAATGAAAACAGGCCTACAGGTAGCCTATTATACTAAAAAATAAAAGTGTTAATTGGTATCGGACTAGTATAGCCTAGATATTGCAGCCCCCTCAATTCAAATAAAATTCTGGCTGCCACTGGTTCTTCTTCCAAACCCTGAATTCAATTAGAATTTTCGAGCAATGGGCTCCCTAGAAAATTAAGTTGTTGAGGGTTGAATCTTGTTGTATAACACATGACATACAATACAGTCCCTCAAACGTAAATTTTGAGCCGCTTTCAATGAGCTTTTAACCTCAGCGATTCATTGAAAAGATGTGATCGGTTCAAATAATGCGGTTCCGTCACGAATCAGCCGTCGTTACAACGCAGACCAATCAGCTACACCTGGAGATGAATTAATTAAAACACTCGCATTACCACCCGGTGACGTAGCCAAAGTCCAATCGCCTCTTTCTCATACTGACTTTGTCCACTTTTCCATGTTCTTAGAAAAGACTTTCAGAAAAAAATGGTGTCACTTCTTGCTGTCACAGATGCTGCACCCCACAAGAGATAGAGAAATAGCGTTATATTAACAATCATCAGTGCACAGAAATCTTTTTTTCTTTTTTTGATGCGGGCAGCTCATATGTTTCCTTCCACAGCTCACTTCGATGAAATAGATTGTCCCTTCATTCGATGGGGACGATGCAAGCGACCTTATTGTGTGTACAATCACGGCAAAGACAATACGTCTGGCGTGATGACTACGACAGGTATGAATCATATTTTAGATTAAATGTTACTTGGTGACGGTTTTATCAACAGGGAATCAAAGCTGTAATGGGTGCGTTTCAATCATCCCCCAATCTCGTGAATCAGTAGCCTATCGTGTTCGTGAACTCGGGCACTAGTAATGACAGTAAATAACGCTGGTAATTAAACGTCCTCATTGTACAACATCAGGTATTTATGAACAACAGCAGGGTCATTCTATAATTGCGGGTACATCTCATATCCGTGGTGTGTGTGTGTGTGTGTGTGTGTATGTATGTATGTATGTATGTATGTATGTATGTATGTGTATATATATAGATATTAGATATACTTAAATATAAAGCCCAAGTGCTTATTTTCACAGTACACCATTATAATTTCCCCAGTCACAGAACATGTGGAGAAACCCATATCTTTTGTTAAAAAATGATGTTCATAGAACCCTGGTATCAACTGTCTGAGTTTGTAAAGTTGCTCATCCTAATCTGCATTTAAGATAGAAAATGATCTCAAACATAAATTTAATAGTTTTACCTCCAGTTGGAATAGATGATCAAGACATTAGGTTGTGCTCTTCAAAAATAAGTGTTTGTGATATACCTTATTTTATGTCCGAAAAACCATTGTCAACTAAGTTACCTACAAGGAAAACCCCCTTCAAAAAGAAATGGATTTTCCTAGTTTCACATAATTTGCATAGTGTGATTGTAATTTAATCTTGAAGCACATGGATGAAAGACTAAAAGTTGGGTCCTCTCTCTTTTCCATAATATTAGTTTAAAAAAGCAAACCTGTGTTACATAAGTATAGCCTATTATTGCTGCAAATTTTAACAGCATAATTTAAACTTTTTTTATTTTCTTTTTTAAAACAAAAATGTTTATGAGAATATATTTCTAAACATACCATGTGCTCAGTGGTTCTTGGCTTCCATGTTGAGTATAGGCTCAATATGCTAAAATTGTCAACTAAGTTACGTGTTAACTGTGTTACCCAGTAAAGATAACATAGTTGACAGTATAGCAAACTGTTACACATGGTAAAACTCTGGGACAGAGGCGAGAGGATCCAAATGCTGATGAGTTTTGATAATAGAATTAACAGGAAACAAACTAACAGAAACAGTGAACATGAGAGAACCAAACACAATACAGCCATCAAAAGACAAGACTAGACCTAGAGCGTGAGCAAACACTGGGGTATTTATACACAAGTTAACAAGGGGCTGATGAGGGATGGGTGTAGGTAATTTGTTTACCCTTAAGGCCACAGAATATTTCACTTTTTGCATATACGCAAGCGTCAACGTACAGTGCGTGTGATGCAAATTTCGTCATCAGAAGTGTTTGCGCGTAATGTACGTGCACAGCTGGATATTTGTAGCAACACGTACTTTGCACACGCAGTTCGCACATGCACATTACATTTTTTTTGCAGTATTTACATGGGTTAAAACTTGTGGTGAGAGATTGGTCAATACGTGGCAAAAGAAGTATACTTTGCAAGGCTGTGCGCTCGACTTTGCACATACGCTCATTTATCTTGAACTCTGCCATGGAAACTAGAATGTATGAACCGTACAATTTAGTAATCAATTAAAAAAGAATATATACCTGTATGATATCACGCACGGTATTATACATCTAAATATTTTTTCCATAAAGTGTTAATGATTATAATTTTAGATATATTCTGGTCAACTGTTTTACTGACAAAATAAGTATTTGTTCATAGCTTGCAAAAATACCTACAAAACCAGGGAACCCTGAGTTTGGCTAATAGAATAAGTACTTGATTTTAAGGGTTATATATAAGGTTTTGTAATGATAAACATATCATGACAAAAGTTCACAATGCTGTTGCAGATGTAATATAATGTCAATAACATTGAATAAATATATTTTTGTCAAGTTAGATACTGATTATTGATCACTCAACCCCTTTTATCTAAAACTCTCTACTTGACTGTCAGACTCCCACATCCGTCATGTTTTATTTTTTTAATCCACGTTTGTAGTTCTAATCGAATCCTCGTCCAACTCGCAATGGGTTGTGGGCAATATTAGCCGTTAGAGTGAGCGTCGCACTTCAAATTCTGACTGGAAATAGTAGACCATCCAGGTATCTTTGGAATGGCCTACTCATTTCAACATACTATGATTTGGGATATGCACATTTTTTTTCGAATACTATTTAGGATGGATAGTATGCGAATGGGAACGCACCGATAGTGAGCATCAATGCACCCTGGTTTTCACTGACTGTGCAGTGTGGGACTTTTTAGGGAGCGAATGTTTCAGTGCCCTGGAAGGATACTGTGATTGAGATAGCCCTTAAAATGGCCGACTCCCTGATCAGCCCCCAACTACTGAACTAGGGTTCTGATTGAGACGTACCCTATTAGATTTGTAATGGTTGTAAATCTGGCAACGTGATACATGACAACGTAACTGCATCATCATGCCCAAGAAGTACATAATCATTTTAACCGGTTCTTAAAAATAACTTTAAAAGAACCGATTCACAAAAAATTATGGGATTAACTAGGCCTATTCTGATCTACTATAGTAGGTCAATGATGCAAATTCACACTTGATTCTGAATTGTTAATTTTATTAAGATGATATTTTGATAAATAGCTTTTTCTCATTTTGTTTTTTTAATCTCATTAAAATGGGTTCATCCAAATTTCCCAACGCATCTTTGCTCATTGCTCAGATTCTGTATAATGACATCTGTTTAACAATTGTGCACTTCAAAGCATTTGTGTTGTTGTTTTTTGCTTCACTTTTCTATCTTGCAGATCCCAAAGTAACTCCTGCCAATGGAGCTTCTCACACCACTGAGGAAAATTATACTTGTCTTGAGGAACTGGAGAGGATCAACAAAGAAATAGAGGCAGTAAGGAGTGAGGTGGAAAAAGAACAAAAAAGATTGTCACAGTATCAGACGTCGCAGTCCCTCACGCAGACAGATAATGTAGGTCTTTGCACTGAGAAATATATAAGAACCACCAACAGTCAGGCTAAAGACCAGAATGGAAACCATTTGAAATACAAAAAGCCTGTTTCCTCAAACAGTGGTTGTAAGTATGTGGTTGATCGTGCCAGACCCAAGACTGATTTGGAATATGACCCTTGTTCCAATTTCTCTGCAGACTTGCTATCCAGCAGCTCAGTAGAGTGTAAGTTAAAGCCAACTGATAAAGTGGATATTGAACATAGCCTGAAAAATGACCGAACAGGAAAAAATGTTCAGCTTCTGTCTTCTCATTTTGACAACTCTGATGATGAAGGTACCTTGGTCATTGATATTCCACCTTCAGCAAATGATCAGGGAAAACGTAGGGCCAAACAGAAAGGCAACAGTACAATGATTAAACCACTGCATTCACCTGAGGGGAATTGTGCAGTTAATAATGGCCAAACAAAACCCAGGCAGCACAAAGAAATGGTTTCTTCTAAAGGAATTCCAAGTCAAGATATTAAACCTATTGTGAGTGACCAGGACGAGGAAAGGACCTCAGTGAAACCTGTGATAACACAAGAACAAGAGTCTTCTGAGGGGGAACTTGTCATTGATGTTTCACCTTCTGAAGATGAACATAAGCTTTTAAAGCAGTGTGGAACTATAACCAAGGAACTATTTGACTCACCCAAATTATGTCCTATTAGCGATGCCCCAGCGGAGGATGGTAAAGAGGCTTATGAAGGGCCCTTAAATAAACAGGTACGAATTGCAAAGCACTCAGTAAAAGAAACCAAACCTTTTCTGGAGGATCTAAGAGAAGAATCTGTAACTGAACCAATTAACTTTACAAATCTCAAAATGGACTTGTTTGATACACAACAAGAGGAAAATGTCCTGGATGACATTTCCACATGTCTAGACAATCTGAGAAGTGAGAGTGAGAGGATCAAATGCATTCAAGATGTTAAGGTTCTTCCTGTTAGTTCAGTTTATGGAGATATTTCCTCGCAATCTCCTGCGAGTGTGGGACAAAATGCAACCTATATGGTAGAACCACAAATTGACTGCATCTCAAGTTATACTCAAAAGTCCGAAATTGTATCTTCTAAGATCATCTCCCAAGAGCGAGCACATCAGCGGTACTTCTCCATGATCTCATCTCAGTCCTTTCCTTCATCCTTGCGTAAGGTAGAAGAGCATGGATGTGGTCCGCACTCTCAAATCCTGGCTGAAACATCTTGGCCAACTATTCAAAAAAGTCCCGTCCATACATTTGCCCAGAGCATGCCTGCATATGTTTCAGAGATTGACACCCGAACTCTTTCCGCACCATCAACTAGTCAACTCAACCTAAAAACAACTGTGGCCTTTGAAAAATTACCTACATCAGAAGCATCATTCCCTGTTCCCTGTGACATACCTGTTCTTCCACAACCCTTTGCATCTGCAGCGATGACAGGAATTAATAATGAAGCCATTGTAGTTGACTCTAGTTCTGATGAGGAGCTCAGGTATTCAGACCTAGATCTTTCAGAAACTGACCCAATGGAAGAGTGCTACAAAATCTTCATGGAAGCCAACCAAAATGAAGCTCCTGTCATTCAATGTGATGCATCTGTAAGTAAATTCATCCAGTATTGTATTATTGTATTTAGATCTGCTGGTGTGTGACCATATACATTACTGTTTAAAAGTTTGGGATCAGAACAAAGTGTTTTTGCTTACCAAGGCTGCATATGTTCTAAAATACAGTAAAAAAAAAAACAGTAATATTGTGAGAAGTTACAATTTAAAATAACAGGTTTCTATTTTGATATTTCATAATGTAATTTATTCCTGTAATGGCAAAGCTGAATTTTTAAGCATCATTACTTCAGACTTAAGGGTCACGTGATCCTTCAGAAATATGCTGACTTTGGTGAATCATTTCTTATCAAGTTGTGCTGATTAACATTTTTCTGGATTCTTTGAATATAAAGTTCAGAATAACAGCATTTAATTCAAATGGAAATCTTATGTAACATTTTAAATGTCAATTTTGATTAATTTAATGCATTCTTGCTTTAAAAAAAGCAACCACATCGTACTGACCCCTAAACTTGAGCGGTAGTGTACACACCTCATGTTTTTTAGGAAGAAGTATTAGAGAGCCAAGACACTGAGATAAATTCCAATCCAACAGCTGTGCTGAAGAAAAGAGTGGCACATGTGGCGAAGTTTGAGGTATGAGATGATTCATCCTCGGTTTTGTAATATGAAAGTGCATATTGTACTCCTTTGAAAGCATTTACTTAATTTTTAACAAATGAATATGCCATCTGTATTTATTTGCTCTTCAAAGTTGTTCCAAACCAGTGTTATTTTCTCTTTTTTTGTAGAACAAATAATGAAGCATTTTAATTCCAACAAAGGTGTTTATGATTTCAGCAATCCTCTTTATTCAACAGCCAGCAAGTAAAAGCAAAGCACAGATTATTGTCCCTCTTCGAGATGGAGGCTCCCAGTTAAGCGTTCCCTCCAGAACCCAATTATGCCAAAGAAGAGCAGCCATTTTGACTACTACCGTAAAAGGGTGTCAGTCCCAGGTCACAAGTAGTGCTCCAAAAAAAGTTTATATACCTAATGTCATTCATTCAAGTACAGTGCAAAACCGTAAGCATCATGTGCAGTTTGTTTTATAAGATTGGTTATTCATAATTTGGGGGATTGTCATTTACTTATCTTTTTTTTTTTTAATAGCCTGTCTTGGTATCATTCCGGTTGGTGCTACTGTACAGCTAGGGACAAATCTGCACTTCATCGTACCTGATGGAAATTGTGCTTTACCTCTGACCCTGATTCCAACCACAATGTCCATCCAACGGACACCTCAGCCTTCTCCAAC
The DNA here is from genome assembly GCA_023029165.1 of Gobiocypris rarus. NCBI lineage: Eukaryota > Metazoa > Chordata > Actinopteri > Cypriniformes > Gobionidae > Gobiocypris > Gobiocypris rarus. The sequence goes on from CM040914.1 coordinate 32,366,457, forward strand.
TGTTCAGTTTTCACATACTCCACATACTTCACATACTTCACATACTTCACATACTTCACATCCTTCACATCCTCCACAACCAGCCAACTACACACCAGCTAAGGTTTGCTTTGCACTTTACTAGTCTGATATATATTTTTTTCTATTATAGGATATCCTTATCCTCAATTTTTAATCTGTTGTAACATGAATTTTGTAGACTATTTGTGGTGTTACATTTTTCATGAGCGAAGGAAGTGATGGGTAATGTCATGAATTGTGTAGGCAATGGGCATCAAAAGAAAGGCAAAAGTACATCACGAGGTTGGGACAAAGGTACCACATGATGTTCGTCAACGTTATGTGAACCTCTTTGTGGAGGAGTTCCTGAAATCATCTGTGACGGTCCAAGATGCATTTGAGAAGGTCTGTGTTTAAGAAATCAAACGTACACTACTTATTCATTTAATTCTCTGATTGATTTGTAGTGCGTGTCTTTCCCAACATATCTATTTAAATGTTCTAGGCTCTGGCAGAAGAAAAAATAGTTTATGACCGCAGTATCAATAAGCTCAAGTATCTAAGCATAGCTGTCAATGCACTTAAGAGACTTAAAAACCAAAACGTCTTGCCTGCCAAAGGTAGGTTTGGAATATTTATGCATGATGATCTTTTGTTCAAATTACTGCAGCCACTTTTGTTTACTGCACCATGCACTCCTATCAGGTCACCCTCCTTATATGTATTTACAGCTCCCAGTGAGAGAGATCAGCATGTGTCTAGAGGCAATGTACCACTAAATACTCAAGCACTTCAGGGACCCGGTAAGAGCTGGCTCTCGTTTCAGGGTCAAACTAGAGTGTTCACCTCTGTAACTATAATTCTTTTTATTTATGTATTTATTTATTTATAGGTGGTGTTTATTAAAATGCACAGTAGGCAGTACTCTATCTACATATTGTAATGTTAATATGTAGTAGTAATTAACTAGAATAAAAATTCTTCTAAATCCATGCAAAAATGCTGGTGTGTGAGAGGGCATTGCTGTGTTGCTGTTATTACTACTATTATTAGTATTAGTATTAGTGCTGTTGTTAATATATTTATCAACACTGGGTCTATATATTTATTTCCTATACATATATCTATACAATACTGTTCAAAAGTTTTGGGGTCGGTAAGATTTTTAAAAAATATTTTCTATAGAAGTTTCTTATGCACGGTTATATATTTGTTTTGTTTTTTTAAAAGAGTAATATTGTGAAGTATTACTACAATTTAAAAAGTAGTTTCTATTTTAAAATGTAATCCCCTGTGAAACTAAGCAGCCAGTATGCTGATTTTTAGTATGCTGATTTGGTGCTCAAGTAACATTTTATCAATATATTGTTTTTTAATATGGAAATTGTTGTGCTACTGCTGCTTTTTATGGATTTTTTTCCCTCCAGTATTCTTTTGAATACAATGTTCAAAAGAAAAAAATGTTGAACAGTTTTTCACTGCTATTGAACAAATGTATTCATTGCTATAACTATTTCCAAAAATGCATAGGTATATGTGGCCAACATATAGGTGTCATCATTGCAGATGAAGTTATTTAAATTATTTGTACGGTCTTGTTTTACTGATGCAGGTGATTTGACACTTTATGAGCAACTAAAGGAGCATGTTCTGTCTGAGGACATGTTGCGAGTAAACAACTTCCCTCGTAAACATCAGCATAAAGCTGACTTTGCCATCCAGTATGGAGATACCAAGAAGGGCATAAGCGACCGTGAGTCTGTTCATACTCAAACATGTCTGAATTGTTAGACCCAGCAAGCGATTTTGCATTTAAAGGATGTCTAATAGACGTCCAGACCCAGCCCTGACGTCTGGCTAAAACGAGGCAAAATTAGGGCTGTCAGTGACATTTTTATAGACCTCTAACCATACCCCAAAATACTCTAGTCATCTAGAACATGAACATGTCAAAGAAATAAAACCAAACGCCTTGTCAATGTTGACTTTGCTTACATGATGGAATATCATACATCTCACAAGTTCTTTTGGCAAAAAACAAATTCAAGGTTGTTTTGGCTAGAAGTGAGTTACTCATAGCTGGACTATATCGGGTCTATAGTTAACCGAGGTGGTAAAATAACGGCTATTGCTTGCTGGGGACTTTCCAGATCAAGTCACTGTTGTTTAATTGCAAACTATATTTGGTAACACTTTAGAATAATGGTCATTAGTTAACATTAGTTAATGTATTAACTAACACAAACTAACCATGAGCAGTACATGTGTTCCTGTATTTGTTCATCTTTGTTAACGTTAGTTAATAAAAATCCAGCTGTTCATGGTTTGTTCATGTTCGTTCACAGTGCATTAACTAATGTTAACAAGATTTCAATAATGTATTAGTAAATATTAAAATGAACATTAACAAAGATAAATAAATGCTTTATAAGTGCAGTTCATTTTAGTTCATGTTAACTAATGTAGTAAACTAATGTTAACTATTGACCATTATTCTAAAGTGTTACCCTAAATGTAATATATTGATGAAGCTATTAGGATTTGAAGCCTTTTAAATAATTAGGAATACAATGGTAACAGCTTTAAAGAGAATCTGCAGTCGATGTGGAGGAACGTTCTCTGTTGACAAAAGTGGAAAGCACACCCGCAGAGAGGAGTGTAACTATCATTATGGAAAAGTCATAGAGAATCGAGGTAAGTGGCTTTGAATGTCTCTAAAGTTTTCTTTTTATTTCTATCAATATCCATTATCTGCTCTGTATGTCTTCTTTCATAGTGCCGGGAGGTGTTGAGACACGCTACAGTTGTTGTGAGAGTGCAGTTGGGTCACCTGGATGCCAAGTGTTCAATGTATTATGATTCATGTTGAAATTATACTTGTCTACTCGTGCTTTGTTTAAGGGGCTGAAACCATTTCTCCTGATGGTCTCCACTCCTTTATGCCATAATGGCAATTATTGTAGCGTTTCTCCAAGCTGTTAAAGGGTTGGTTCACCCAAAAATGATAATTAGCCCATGATTTACTCACCCTCAAGTCATCCTCAAGGTGAGCTTGTGTAAGAAAAATATCAATATTTAAAACTTTAAAACTGTCTGACTAAACTAAAGCCGCACGCAATTCGACTTACGGCAAAAGATTAACCCGCGACGCGATGTAGAGAAGCATCGCCAGCTTTGACACCACTCGCGGATAGTGCTGGGCAACAAACTCAAGCCCCTCTTCTCGTATATCGAAATCCTCCACCATTTCTCTTGAAAAATGCATCCAGGGTCAAGGTTTACTTTTTCACCGTAAACCGATGCGTACGGCAATCCGCCGGAAAGTTAGTTATTTTAGTCTATAAAGTATGGATATTTTTCTTACACAAATGCGCCACTTCGCTTCAGAATGCCTTTATTAACCCCCGGAGCCGTGTGGAGCAGTTATATGATATATATATATTCACCTTTATGGACTTCATAAGCGAGACAACAATTCACTGCCATTATAAAGCTCGGATTAGCCAGACTTTTTAAATATAACTCTGATATTATTCGTCTGAAAGAAGAATGTCATATACACCTAGCATTACTTGAGGGTGAGTAAATCATGAGCTCATTTTTATTTTTGGGTGAACTGAGACTTTAACCTAATAATATATTTTTTTTTTCAATGACTAAAGTTAAGACTTCCTCTATATTTTCTAATGCACATGTTTACAGCTTCATGTCCATGATGCAGTAAGTCTTCAGGGCTTTGTGAGCAGTCTTCCTCAATCTTCGTTGGGCAAAACATGTCCAGGAGTCTTTGCTGTTGACACGCAAACAGTAAGTGTTATGCATTATTCAAAATTAAAATGAACCTAAACAAAGAAGAACATAGAGGTACATTAATGTGACCTTTTATTTATTTGAATGTGTTTTACCAGTGCTACACAACTCAAGGTCTGGAACTTGCAAGAGTGACTGTAGTCAACAGCAGTTTGCAAGTCATCTTTGACTCCTTTGTCAAGTCTGGTAATGATGTCATTGACTATAACACAAGGTGGGATGTTCATTTAATATGTTAATTTGTTTCATTGGCGCAAACTGTGATTAAATGTTGTAAGTCATAACTTTTATCCTGCTCAGGTTCTCCGGCATCAGTGAGGATGATGTGAAGGGTACCAGCTCATTTTTGCACGATATACAAGCAGTGCTTTTGAGCTTTATTAATGCGGACACAATTCTGATTGGCCATGGCTTGGAGAATGACTTAGCTGCTCTCAAAGTGAGTTCTAACGCCATGCTCTCAAGATTTTTGGGCAATTTGTAGCTGGAATTACAATGTAACCTTTCACCATTATGAACTAGGCGTTGGCTTTTATCCTCAAGTTTGTAGTTTTGATTTGGAGGCTCTTGAGAATTACATTTTGGTTGTTCTGACATCTTCAGATTATTCACAACAATGTGATTGATACGTCGGTGGTGTTTCCCCATCGTCTGGGACTGCCACACAAAAGAGAACTTAACAGTCTGACTGCAGACTACCTCCGGAGAATTATCCAAGAGAGTGGTACGTTGGCCTGTTAAAAGAATTTGTAAGCAATGACTAGATCAAACCTCGCTGAATCAGAAACCGTAGCTTTTTTTTGGAGTCCATGTGTATATTGTTTCATGGCACATTATCCATACACTCAGAAGTAGGGATAGTGTACACAGGGATCATTCAGATGTGTCGTTAACTCTTCCATGAAGTTGCTGTTAGGTAAGTAATTGAGTCAGTACTGAAGGGAAATATCTGTCAAGCACACCTACAAACATGACTTGCACACAACTCAACAGCACATGCTTGCTTGCTTATAAAGAAGACAAAAAAAAAAACATTTCTCATTTGCCACAGAGGTGGGTCATGACACGCGTGAGGATGCCACTGCATGCATGGAGCTCATGCTTTGGAGGGTGAAAGAAGACTCCAAAGTGAAAAGATGGTGACTTTCAATAAAGTTTATTGGTTTTTCTTTGTTCATTCAGGCCATGCACCATTGAAGTTGATGCTTTTGCTTGCAAATAAACCCAATGTGTGTTGGGTATTTACTCATTTTTGTTCAAATATTATTATAAATAGCTATATGATGCATTTTGTATTTGGCCATAACTGTTTTTTTTTCCCTTTGGTTTTACACTATTGAATGTATATTTGCAACAATTAATAGGCAAATAGTTTTTTTTTTGAGTGTGTGTGGGCTTATAATGCACTGTGGGAGTACTGTGAAACTTTGAAATCTGGAAAGAGGGTATGAAATTAAAGGCATGACAAGAAATAGCTGCATTGTTTAATTTTACTTTAATCATATACCCTGGAGTGTTGATTAGCATCCAGGTGTTTGTGTAATGTGTTATCGGTCATTTCCTCCCATTTGAGCCAATAAGAGTCTGCTGCTTATCAGCACCACATGCATAAAATCTAGTTAGATAATGAGAAGGTACATGACTCAGAAAGTCTTTTATTTTAAAAGTAAGACGTGTAGGATTATTTTCAAATAATCTTAATAGGCAGAGAATTTCAGTAAAAAAAATAAAATCCTCATTCTGTGGGATGGGAAACAGTGCTTTTGAAACATTGTTGCTCTGTTTGTTTCAGCACTTGGATCAACCCAATGAAACAATGGCTGTGAGTTTGTACAGCCAATAGCAGGCAGGTGGGCAGGGCATAGTGTGTTGGAAACCTGTTCAGAACAGTCAGGATTTTTCAGTTGGTGAAGTTAATGGCACAGAAATCGCACCCTTTACATTTGAGTAAGTATGTTTTCTTTTTTTTTACATTATTCAGATTGAGAATTCTAACCTGACATTCAATTATTTAGAAAAAGGACTTATTTTAAATACTGTACTGTAATTATTTGCAAGTGTATATTACTGGTTGTCTTTTACAATCAATTGAATATATTTTCTTAATATTTAAGTCAGTTTTTTTCAAAATTCTTCACACATTGAGCAGTCTATGTGAGTTATGTGGATAATTTTCCATTGCTTTGGCACATACATTTACATATTGTGTTATGGAAGAGAATAATTTGATTTGAGACATCAATGAAGTGTTTTGGTAATTTTTGTGCTTTTTGAGTGTGAAATGAACGTGCCAAGCTGAAAGTTGGTTAAAGGTCCCCTTGAATGATTTGAAATAATATTTTAAATTGTTCTCTGATATCTACATATAGTGTGTGTGGCTTATTTAAGGGCAAAAATTGTCCAGATACAGTTTTACAGGTCCATTTACAACCCTAGAAATTGTGCCCAGGATGTAATGCTCGGTTTTTGCCTTATTTGGAATGGTCATGAATATTAATAATGAACTCTGCTCTGATTGGCTTATTTCAGCAGCTCACACAAGTGCAGTTGTTCAGATAGCTAGCAAACACAAACAGCTCAACCAGCTCATGAGTCCTGACAGAACACAGATCGACTGAATGACACTTTAAGCAGAACATCTCAAATGGAGATCGCTCAAATGCAGTTTACTTGTTTATTGGTGTTTTCAGATCACCGCACGTGCGAGAGAGAGAGCTCGCGTGCATATAGTTGCCAGATTGTACATGTTTAGGTAAAACACCGGATTACCTGTTCTTTTCACAGAAAAGCTCTGATTGGGGGATTAAAATTACTGAACTCTGGCAACCGCAAGCATGAAGACTGAAAGTACTTGAAACCATAACCATGCAGTGCTTTTTGTTCCAAGTTTTTATTTTTTAAACTACATTTTAGGCTCGTCTTTTTTCATAAAAACGATATTGCATATAGTCACAATGTACGCAGTGATTATGTATGGTACTTGGAGTTTCTTATTGTTACTGTACTAGCATCTTGGGTTATCTAGACAATGCTGTCTCTCGAAGAAACTTTCAATTTAATCAGAAATTGTTAGATAGTCAATAAAAACACTACTTACTGCTTGCAGCAATATAGTTGAAATTGCCCCTTTCTTCAGTTTTAGATGCTGAGCGTCACTGCTTGATATTGTCCCAGGTTTGAAAAACTGTCTGTGGTGAAATGGGCCGAGAAAACGAACAATTTTGAATTCAATTGTTGCAGTATCCGATTATAACAACCATGCCTGTTGACATTTTTTATCTGTGGTAAGGGTATGAAAAGTCCTCACATTACCCTGCACAGCCTGGAACATAGCATTTGTGTCAATGATCTGCCATTTTCGCTGTCCTCGCGTGATGCTTGTTTACCTGCAGAACTCCCGATGATTCGGCTGCAGTTCAGCCTGACATTGAACATGGGCTAGCATATGCAAATGTTGGGGGCGTACATATTAATGACCCCATCGACTGCATCATCGATGGCTTTATGTTGAGATTCGCCTATTTTTCTGTTTTTTTTTCACAAACAAGATTTACATATGAAGGAGGAGGCAATGGTGTTTGAAACTCACTGTATGTGATTTCCATGTGCTGAACTCTTGTTATTTCACTATGACATGGTTAATTCAATTTTTAATTCTAGGGCACCTTTAAGAGAACTGTCTGAAGGGGTTTTGAGGCAGTGAGATCCAGGCAGATGAATAACACATTTTATTAAATGAAATGTGAAATATAGACAACAAATGACACAAGTATTATTAAAGTTTCAAGATAAGATAGAAGAATAAATCTTACTCAATATAGATGATGATAAACAAAATCCAAAGTAGTGTATCTAACAGATGAAGCTGGTATTGATTATAGAGAAATAAAATAGCAAAATAAAAAGAGAGGGACAAGAAAGAAGCCCACAGACTTCTGAAACTAAACATTATTTATATGATATGCTTATAGCAGGAAGAGACTAGGGAAAGTACTTAATTGTAATTCTTGGTATCTCTTTGTACCTTGATTCCAAGAAAGACGATGAATTATGCAAACACATTTGATATGGGAGGATACCAGATCTTGTAGAAGTAGCTAAGAAGGATCAACAAATGAGATAAGATGCTTTGTCTTGAGATGTGGCAACAATAATCATGTTAGAAAAATACATGCTATTGATTACATCTTCAGGGTGAAGGTTAAAGATGTCTAAATAGGATGTATGAACAAAAGTGTTTGATATCAAAATGTAAAGAATAAATAAGAATACAATTTAAATAAATACACCAGTTTTGAAAAAAAGTGTCCTTAGTATTGAGAAATGTCCACCACTGACATATGTAAACACAATTATAGATCGAAAACAATGAAACTAGCTCACAATTTGGTAATTAACCTAATTCGTATTGCCAGTAATAGTAATTTTAAACCTGAAAAGCTCCTAGACCTGGCCTCAGTCTCTGAAACCAAAACCAGAATCCCTTTAATTCATTCTGATGGGACTGAACCCTGAAAAGAACTGAATCCGGGACAAGGATACTGCTCTGAATTGACTTTTAAATGGCTCCTGGTGGAGTTTTACCTGCTTGTTTGACTCTTTCCACTCTTTTGACAGGTGTTTGAGGGCCGCGGCTGCAGTGAAAAGCCAGTGTGAGGGCTGGTGAAACAGTGGGCTGACATGCCCGGGAGCAGTGCCAGGGCGCTGTTGGTGCTGCCCGTTTGGGCTCATGCTGTACAAGCTGTGTGAGCGTGGCCCAACTGGCTGCTGGGAATGCCTCAGCGACAGCCCTGGACTACTGTAGCAGCATCCACATGAACACACTGCTCTTGGCACAGATCGAAAGAAACCAGATGCTCGTCCTTCCAGCCGGGAATGTAGGAAAATCTGTTTGTGTGGAGATTAATGATTAGTGTACAGAATATTTGTGTGATTGGATTTCTTTATTTCAGCTTCTAAGAAAACTAAATTTGTGTTTTGATGTTACATTTATTTGAAAGTATCCATTACCTATAATATAATAAGCTACAGAGCGGTTCACAGGGGCATAGCATTTAGATTTGTATATGTATATATATTTTTTTTCTTCTCCAATTTGTTTGACCAGGTCTTCCCTTAAAACAGAATTAATGACTTGCTACCCAGTGTCTTAATTGTAAGACAAATGACCGTGTGGCACTATGCTAATTGATTGAAGACAGGAATTCAGTTGGGCTAATTGAATGGCACAGGAAAAAATCATTCTATCTAAAGTGTGCTCCGTTCCTTGAAAACTCACCGAAGGTTAATTAGTTTTACCTTTGAATCAATAAAATCAGTGTGAAAGAAAATCCAACCTTGTAACCTTTTGGTTATGTTTCTATTCACATGATGCAACTCAAAGTGGCAAGATGAATTTTAGATTACTTTTTTTTTTTGGGGTGCCGTGATTCAGCATTCAGTATGAGAAACAGAATGAGTGCAGAATCCTTGACTTTTAACTTTTAGCACAGCAACAAAAAATAAGGCAATTTTTTTATTTACATTTTTTTCAATGTAGAGACTGCTTACCCCCAAACCAGACACTGAAACATCAGAAAATTGGTAGTAATTTCAAACATTTCTTATTTGCTCTGAAACCAGCGTCCAGCTGCTAGCATGCTTCCTGCTGAGTGCATAGGAGATAAACCAGTGTCACGAAGTTAATTGCATTACTTAAAACTGTTGGCCTGGCTATCAGCTGGATGGGCGAATTTATAATAGTTATGATCTTTGGACATAATTTCAACATGGTTGGTGTGATAGTAATATAATATTTCTTTGATTCTGATTTGTGTAAAAATGTAGCTTGTTCTCCACTGTATATAAAGAAAGACACATCATCTTGCTAAATTATTTAAAGAAGTGTGCATTTTAGAAAAAAAGGTGCTGCTGCCCCCTATTGTTCTATTTTTGCACCCAGCTCCAAAATTGCAAACAAAAAGTGATATATTAGTTGTCAGTGTAAATGCTTTACTACTTCTAAGTTTTATAAGATCTTGATTTTACTGTGTTTGTTTTTTTTAAATGACATGCACAGCTATTTAAACTGACACACAGAGAGCAAAACCTCTACTCAAGTCTCCTAAAGTCTAAACACATTTTCTGCTTTACACACATTTTGCAATTGAACATGGCACTTTTTAAATGCACTGAACACGGTTCTCTGCATAAGAAACAACAATCTGCCATTTCAAAACAATGCGGTTCAAAATGACTACATGAGCTAATTGACCAAATACATTAAGAAATCAATTGAATCTGATTGAAACAGACTCTGGATAAGACATGTCAAGATTAGTAGTAAAATAATTATCTTCCTTTTCCCCATGTAATATTTGGGAATGTATAGGGGCATTACATTGCAAAGAATTTCTCAAGAAAAAGTAATTTCATTTGTTTGTCATAAGATCATGCATGCCTCATAGTCATAACTAATTTATATCATAGCCATTGTCATCAAATAATTTTTTGGAATTGTACAAAAGTCAATACCATAGAAATCAATAAGTAGTAGGCTACTGTAAAGGGAATACTACCTGCTGAAAAATTCTCAGTGACTTCTCTAATAAAACAGGACTCACCCTCCCATAAATTTCAAATATAGCTCACTCTGAAATTAAGATTGAATCGAAAACACATTGAAGATTAGTAGACAGGATGTCAGTTCATTAAGAGATAAGCTGTTTTCTCCACTGACATCCATTCCAAAAAAACAAAAACACTTCTCGTATTCTTTCCAGTGTACTATCGCATTACGCCTTTTTGGGGTTAACCTTGGAGGCTCCCCAGAGGGAGGGGCTCTGGTTATACTCTAAGTGGCTGCCATGGCAACCTGACCATCTGAACAGTAACATCATTCAGAAAAATTGCAATCAACACTCTATACAGTCAGATAGTTGAAGTCTAATTGGGTTCTAGCTACTAGACAGACACTGCCCTTTTTAAGACCACCGTGTCTGGAGAGGCCAGGTTGCCAAGGGCTTGCGTGTAATCCCTCTCCCCAATGAGCGTCCCCTGTCTCGCCTCCAGATTGTCAGGATTTCCACTGAGCGTGTGCTGCACCCCTGGTCTTATCTGACATGGGATCATGCTATGTGTAACTGTGGCCTGCATGGTCATCGATAGATGGAAAATTCATGAATCCAACAAATAAAAAGTATTCCGTCCGTGAGATTGAGAGCTTTTTTGACTGTAAAAACATGCCTGTAATGACATTTCAGCAAAATCTTACGTTGCTTTTTGCATGTTTTGAGACGCATCAAAATAATGTACCCTAAACCGAACCAATAGTGTGAAAGGGATAGTTCACCCCAAAATGAAAATTAGCCCATGATTTACCCTCAAGTCATCCTAGGTATATGGTATATGAAATTCTTCTTTCAGACGAATACAATCAGAGTTATATGAAAAAATGTCCTGGCTAATCCAAGCATTATAATGGTAGTGAATGGCTGTTTCTGTTTTGACATCCATACAAGTGCATCATGTAAATCATGTGTAAAGTGAGTAAAATCATATCAAACATATTTGCTGAAGCAACAGTATCTTGCTTCAAGTCTTTGAGCTCTTTTATCCATGGCCTGTGTGGTCATCGATAGATGGAACAAATTCATGAATTTGACAAATGTAAAAAGTATTTAGTCTGTGATATTGATAGCGTTATATGATGCAAACGTCAAAATGTATTTGTTTGGTGATCATGCACATGGTAGAAGTTTTTAGAGGTCCTAACATATACTGTAGTAACACGCAAAGGACCGCGCAAAAAGTTTTTATTAATCAGTAATTTGCCCCTGTAAGAATAAAAGTTGTTGGTGTTTTACTGCCACAAGTGTTCATTTCAGATGGAAATGGCAGAACATTCCAATTTGATGATTATTAATGCTGACCAGCTGACCAGCTCTACAATTCTGGCTTTCCGTGGCCCTGCTCTGTTTGTTTTCTCATCCAAGACCTGAACAGGGATCTCTCTTCACTTGGCTTGCTGTGGCTCCCTAACGGCCTCAAATCCAGCCATCTGACAGGGGTGAAGTGAGGGAGCCTGGGAAATATTGATGTTAAGACAACTTGGGAAGAGAATGAAAAGGTAGAAGAGAGCAAGGCGATGGAGTGGAGGAAGCAGAGAGAAGGGAGGTGGAAGGGGGGTCTTCCTCCAGACAGTCACTCCTCTAAGCAGCTTTTCCTCTGGAGGCAGGGTTGCGTGAGGTCACAGAGGGATTACACTTTTGGCAAACAGGAGGGAGCTCCTCTCACTCAGGCTTTTGCAGCAGCCAAAGACTGCAACTCCCCCATGACTCGAACCCGGCTGTAATAAAGCCAAGGCCGGCTTGAACCTACAAACAAAAAAGCCAACAGCCTATCGATTGCCTGCCGCCAACTTTCACACGCTTGTGTCGAAAGGTCGGCTCGGAGTAGACAGGCTCCAAGCAAGGCTGAGTAAAAAAATCCCTTTTCTGTTTCAAACTAGACACATCTTGGGTTTGAACACTACATTTTTAAAATAATAATCCCTGACCCTATTATACAATTATTCAAGAGGATTACGGTTACTCTCTGCTTTTCTGTTTTCACTCTCTCAGCTCGCTGGCAGAAATAGATATAGCCTTTAAATAAAAATTTTATTTCTGTATTCAAGTGTCTGTATGACTAAATTAGCCGGTATCTGGCAGAGAGATACAGTGTGACCTCATCACCCTGGAGACCCACTTAATCAACTTTCCTTTTCCAGCAGAGGTCAAGCTAAGCAGAGGCTCACGCTGGCCTCCAGCCCTGCTTTGATGTTAATTAAGATGCGATAGAACATGGAGAGGATTCATTAAAGCCAGTCAATCTACTGGCACAAAGCTCCAACATGGTGGACTTAAACCACCTCGAAGGTGACATCCTCCAGACCCGGACGCACATCAAACCCCAGCTTGTCGTTCGTCTTGGTATGGTGACCTGTGGTTCAACACGTGATTGGACATTTGGAGTTACCTGCAGGGGTGTTGAAAGCAAAGTAGCACATGATCCACCTTGGTCATAGTAGCTATTTAAGTGATATACAGTCAGTCAGCTGGTCATTACTGTAAAGTAAAAAAATATACTGAAGATAGTCTATACTTTTTTTTTTATCAAGCATTCAAACCTATGACCTTAAGATATTACCGCAATGCTCTACTGTTTGAGCTACAGGAATTCAGCCTTGCAACATGCAATAACACCACAGTAATATTAATGCTCAAGTCCTCTGCGGTCATTTTCATTATAATCTATTGGGAATGAAGATGGCGCCAGTTGCGTTAGTATAAGTGCAACAGTCGGGTTCCAGAATTAAAAAATACCATTTATTTTCTCCAAATGTATTTTGAACGATAACTTCTAAACCTTTAAAGACAGACCTACTGTGAGGTATGAGGTTGTTAAATAAATGCTATATGCATTTGTTGAAGCCATCAGTCTGCATTATTTCTAAATCATTTTAAAATAATGTTTACAATTCCTGGTAAAAACTACATTACCCATGATTCTGTAAAAAACCCTCCACCAATCAGAGAATTAATCCACTCCCATGAAGCACTTCGAAATAAGTAATCGAGTTTTTAATGTTGTGATTCACCTCACTTGGTTAGGTTTATGGTTTATGGCTTATAAACAATGATCAATGATTGAACATTGATCACTTAAAAAAAAAAAAAATCCCTTTGGGAAAATATTTCCAGAACCAAGGTTGCTGAAAAAGTGGTCAGGTAGCATAGCATTTTATAAGACTCTATATCAACCATTTACAGTTTATTATGCAGACTTTTCTTTTTTAAAATGTTTGCTATTCATTTGTCAAACGGAATATATACCTTAAGTGAACCTCATGACAGAGTGACTCATAATTAATCAATCAAACCTCTAAGCTGTACATGGATGTAAGGGAGGAAATCTATACAGACTGCCTGCCTCCGCCAGCATTATCGGGCGAGCCTGAGAGGGAGAGATGCCGTCCAAGGTGCTCCATTGCTCCGGGGCTAACAGTGATGAATGGAGCCCTTAATGTCGGCAAACATTTTATCTCTGCTTCATCTGTTTTCATTAGGCAGGACCAACCTTTGGCTTGGACGGCGAGCTCTAGCACTCCCAGGACTGCTGAAGGCAAAGTTAAGGTGGAGAGCGCTATGCTTTTTTAGGCACAGGCAACTTCTCTTTTGGATGCCAAGGGTTAAGAGCCATGATTCTACTGCAATCATGAATTCAGGAAGGCTATGGAACCTAAGAGGAAGTCTAAGAGGTATCTAGGGATATTCAAATGGAATATTTATGCAATATAATCGTTGTAGAAACATAGGTTGACATAATGAGAAGTCCGATCAGTGACTTTTTATGTACATTTTTATGTACTTAATAATGACAATATATGACTTTATATCTTATAATTATGATAGTTATCTGTCAATTTCGACTTTTTGTGTCATAATTAGGTTTTTATTTTGCTGGTGAAAAAGCACTTCCATACAAATCTTTAGAGGCAATTTACCTGGCACTGATGTCACTTCCTGTGTCCTCATATTCTGTGCCACTTTAACTACCTTTGGTCTGTACCCAAATAACACAATTGCAGATTCTGAAAGTTGGAGACATCAAAGAAAAACATGCATAGATAAAATGGACAACAAGACCTTTAAGGTAATATGTGATGTAAGCTTTACTTTCAAATCCTGTTACATTTAGAACTGGCAATTTGAACAAAGAATGCAAAAAAAACAAACAAACAAGAAAACCGAAATACAAAACAAAATAAAAAGTACAAATGATCTAATTACCAGTTATTGTCACAAACAACCCTGTACAGCCTTAAGAATGAAGTAATAAAAAAGCTTTATACAGCACATAAGTTTACTGGGTGCCAAATAAGAAAGTAACGAAATGATACTTGAGCCTTATTGAATCGTAGAGTACAGCAAGAGATAAAGCAAACAGATTGTGCAGAATAACCCGCAAAGCTAAATGCAAAACGAGTTTGTCTTTTTTGACCAAAAAAAGAGTAAGTGCTACAAACTAGAGATCAAGAGCAATTTCATGCATCCTTTGAAGTGCTAAAAAAGGTAGTCAGTCTCGTTTGATGCGCAATGACGCTAAAACAAAAAATGCTGCTCCTTGCGATTAGGCAAACAGAATGCCAAGTATTAAGTATTTATAAATACTGGAATTGGAACAGAGAGCGATCCCTCTTGCCCACACAACTTAGCATGAAAGAGCAGCATGTTCTTCTACATAATGATCACATGGTGTTCCAAGGCAGACGGACAAAAGGATGTTGCCCATGGACATTCCATTTGAATTCATTCTATCAAAATGGGTCCTGAGGATCAGTTTCACTTCATCTCAGGCTCTCGGGCCACTCCTTGCCACCAAGTGGCACTAGAGCATAAAAGATAAGAAGTTGAGCAGGAGCTTTATAAACAAGCAAAGAAGCTCCACTTAAAATACAACATACCACTAGACTGCATGCTGGGCATTTACATAAAGAAAATTAAAAGATATTATGAGAGCAAAAAATACAAGTAGGTCTATAAAATAAGGATCCTGTGTGGGGCCAAGAAACTATCTAACATCTTTTAATGGCTCTATTTCTAGCCTGCATTTCATTTATGAACTGGCCTTTAATATAGATATTTTCATCCAAATCTTCACAATGGGCAAGTGAGAGGAGAACAAACATAAAATTGGGAGTGAATAAGTATCTCTTTGCAGTTCAAGGTTAACCTGCTATTTGTTCTTTTTGAAATGTCTAAGGTCAGCTTTGTCCAAAACCTTTCGTCACCTGACGCAGTTTATATCTAAACAGGCAACATTTTTATCCTTGTCCATTATCTACTATATCCTTGGATGAATGAAGGTGGGGGAACATAGTACATCTATGATGGACAACATACAAATAATTGATCAGATCATGTTTGCTGGACAAAAACAGGGCCACGGTTTAGTCCAAATGCATCTATCGTCAAAGAATAAAGTATTTTAGGTCAAGTTTGAGCTTTGCATGTGTTTTTCATGACATGCTAAGTAGAATGGGTTTATATAGACTGATATATTGGCCAGGCTAATTAATCAACCAATATTTAGCCATATTGAGCTTATGGTCATCAGCTGATTTGTGTTTGGTTACTAAACCAGACACAAGTTAAGTTAATATTGAGCTTATAGGCATCAGCTGATTTGTGTTTGGTTACTAAACCAAACACAAGCTAAGTTAATCTTTTAGCACCAATTAAAGTTTCCTATATTCACTTTTTTTTTTCCAAATAAATCTGTCTATCCAATAGCTAAGCAAAAGTGCTCATCAAAAAACAATCCGTTAACGCCAATGCTACAGTTAATCTGTTTAGAACGTGAATTAAACTATTTTGGTAAAAAAAAAAAAAGATTTATTCTGAGCTCGCCAACATTATGGCCAGTGAATCCTATTAATGTATTACATTTTAGAGCATTGAATATAATTGGGCTCTGATACTTTGTTTAGAAAAGTGCATCTTTTACAGCACTGTGCAAAATCGCTGTTAAAAATTTAGCCTGGCCCTTTGTAGTCCAGGGGGATTTTGAACTCAGCTGTCCGCATTACACATGCCATACGACCCATCAAAATGGAGCAGTCAACCACTGCTGTTTGGCAAATACCTACAGGTTTAGAATTTGTATTTTCAACCGTTGTGGCAGACCAAAAAAAAAAACACACAAAAACAATTATTTAAATAGCATTGAGGCTGTCTGAAGAGGCAGGTGAACTAATTGGCATCAAGAACGTTTTCTGTTGGATGTAAGTGCTTTTGTTCAAAACATTTCAAAAGATTAAGTGCAATTAAAACTCAAAACACGGAGAGGGGAACACAGAATTATGGTACCATGTTTGCCCGCATATGGAAAGCCATGCTTCCATAAATCCTACTCATAATAATGGCTGCCTCCACATTGCACTTGAGAGCCATTTTCCAATGGGGTTCTCATAATAGCTTGTTAGTACAGGATATATATATATATATATATATATATATATATATTTGTATTTTACATTTCAAAGGCTCTTTCAAAATAAAAGTAATAACAAAAAGAATAACAAAACAACTAGAAGAACAAAATTTAAGACACAGAAGGCCACCAAAATACCATTATTTTCCATGATCTCACTTACCACCGTCCAGCTACCTCTGTATCACTTTAACATTAACCAACAAAAAGTACATTCATTCAAGTCATTTTGGAACATTTTTTTACACACAAAATTACAAAAAAGCTCCAAAAAGCACCATTGAATCGGCCTTTGTGACAGAATAATTGGTTCTTTCCCAAAAACCTGTCACCTCATACATCTTGTTAAACGTAAGGGTGCGCATTATATACGTTAGCTATGCACAGGGTGCATGACTGGTCACTTATATCTCATGCCTACTGGATATGGCCAGCCCACCTTGGTCAGCTATGGCACAATCTGCAGCGAAAAATAGTAGGGTGAGTGATCGTGAAGGGCTGCATCATGGGTTGACGACCACTGCGGTAGTGTTAATGATTGCTTTTGCCATTAGTGTGCCCTGAATGGCTTGTATTTTAGAAATGCCATCAGCTGTGCCTCGCAGGTGTCATAAAGGGCCTTATGCTTGATGCTGAGGCAAGATTAGCATTTGCCAATGGTCTCACCATTTAGCACAACCAGTCAATGCCAACAGGCATGGGGGATAAGAGAAAAGAAAGAATACAAAACTATGTACAGCTTGATAAATTAACAAGTGCGTGTCTGAGGCGTCGCTTTGGAAACAAGACTTGAAAGATAGCTATCCGTTTCATTGGTTCTTGTCGTGCCATATACTGAATACCCCAAGATATTTCATACTGAGCCCCTAAATGACTTCAAAAAACAATTGCAACACATAGCGAACATGCTGTCGGATTCCTGACAAAATGCACAAAAAAAGCTTAGCGCCTGCAAGCTTATATATTCTTTGTTTCCTTTCGCCCCATAAAACGAATACAAAAACTTGTCATAGATAAAGCACTATTATCGGATTCCAGGTCATTCACAATTTGCAGAGGAAAACAACTGTTATAAGACCTCTTAAAAAGAGCAACGATTGGATTGCGATAGAACAGAAAACGAAATGCCTTGACCGTGAATAGCATTTCCTCTGATAAATGGATTGTTTTACTATCATTACTACTTTTTAGGGCAGCATTTCAGCCTGCCTGTGGAACAGTTAGAGGTGTTAGTGACTGATGATATGGGGAAACTCCGTGAAGCAGAAGAAGCAGGGATGAGGATGGTCAAATGGTCTTAGCTCTCTCTGTCAGTCCAAGATATGCCAGGAAGGAGTGTTTAAGTGACGTGGGAGAGGGCGGTGACTGAGAGGACGAGTTGGACCAGAATGCCGAGAAGGGCGGTGAGGAGTTTGAGGGTGAGGGGCTGTGGAATGTGAAGCGCCGGGCCGTAAAGAGCGTGGTGAGGGGGATGAGGTGAGCCAGGTCACAGTTCCTGTACTGTTCCAAGTAGCGAGCCGCCAGTGTGGAGAACGTGCCGTTGGCCGAGAGGTAGCGCGCGGTTGGCGTGCTGTCTTGCTGCTTGCTGGTGATTGACAGGGCGACAGACTGCAAGGCTTGAGAGGCGGACAGGTTCATGAGCGGACTGGTGCTCCCGCTGTCCCCGCTCCCGCTGCTGCTCCCACCTCGCTCAAAAAGGCCCGAGCGTGGCGTACCTGGCCGAGCCTCACCTTCCTCGGCGCTCCCCTCCCCGCCTTGGTGCTTTTTTATGTGGCGGCTGTAGACGAACGGGTGAGTGGTGGTGAACGGGCACTGGGCGCAACCGAAGGTCTGTCTCGGCGCGTGCTTGAGCCGCTTGTGGAGGTTGAGATTGTCCTTGCGTTTGCAGCTGTAGCTGCAGCGGTCGCAGTGGAAAGGCCGCTCGCCGGTGTGCACGCGCACATGCTCGATGAGCTTGTTGGCTGTTTTGGAGAGGTAGCCGCACTGCTCGCACTTGTAGTGGTTGCCCAGGCGGTGAGCACGCGTGTGCCTTTCCAGCTCTGCCTGATTGGCCCACACGGCTTGGCAGATGCGGCAGCGATACTCCATCTTGTAGTGCGTCTTCAGGTGGCCCTCCATGGCGGCTGGCCTGTTGGTGGAGTAGATGCAGAGAGGGCACCTGGTCAAAGAGACAGGAGGAGCAGGGTGTAGGACACAGAGGTGGGAGACATTTAATAATGCACCTCCCGAATGAGAAAACACACTGTTCTCTTAAATGAAATGAAGAACACACAGAATGAACAAAGGGAAGGGATGAAGGAGGCATTTAGTGTGTCTTACCCTCTGTCGTGTATATAAGCTACAGTCTGTGTGTACACTGCTACATGTTAGAGGGTGTGTGTGTGTGCGTATGGCAGTGTGGTTGCGGACAGGTTGGAACGGGAATCAGATGAAGGTAAATGAATAAATGAGTGGCACTTACATTTAAATAGCACCTTTCATCTGCTCAGGGCCCCAAAGCGCTTCACAAACCCTGCAGAACAGAATGACCTCAGAAAGCACACTGTGAAGGGCGCCTCTCTACCTCAACACTGAACTAGAGCGCTGTGAAAATCTCTCACCCTGACTAAAAAAGCAGCTGGGCAGCCATAATACAGCAAGACTCCCATCAGCTGACAGTGAGCAAAATGTATTTGATCACTATTGGGATTTGTGCTCTCGTGTTTTGAATCTTTATTGTGCAACGACTCTGGAGTTTGTCTAAGAGACCAAAAATTAGTTTATAATTTGTGAAAATTTTGTTGAACCAAAAGCAGCTGCATAGTGCATTATTTTGAGGGATAGCAACAGTTAACAAACAGATTATGAGGGTAGCAAAGACGAACAGTAAAGATACAGTAAAACAATAAGGAAGCATATTTTCAGACACTGCCCCCAGTCATGTTTTCCAGTGAAAAAATCTACATAAATACCAAAATAATATGGCACTAGATTAAAAGTTTGATTTTAACAAATAGTTTTCTTGTTTTAAGAATACATGTAATCATTTTATGTAAAAGTGTATGCATCTAACAAGGGAATTGTCAGTAGGGTAAACGTGATACAAGATATTGTCCATTAACGTACCTAGCATAAATGTATCTTCTTTAAAGGTATTTATTTTTATATATTGGTGAACAATACAAAAATACTTAACATTGCGGAGGCTTTTACCCAGAAAAGGGATGTAAAAGTAAAGTGTTGGTAAAAAGAAAAGCAATTTTATCTGAAAAACATGAAAGTCATCTTAAGGACTGTATCTTGAAAAATCTTGAATATCATAGCTTAACAATATCAATCTTACAGCTCATTTCTCATTTAGTATTTTTCCTAAGCAATTTTTGGAGAAACATTTGAGACAATACTCCAACAAACTGCAATTTAGAATTTGCCTTCGCTATGAAAAAGCAACCTCTGAGGAATAACATACTCCTATGGAGTGCATTTATTGCTGCTTTTCTTGGATTTTATATAGGATTATGTAAATAGTATAGAATTAGCAGAGAATCCCCAGAGGCTACATGTCTAAGATAAGGACACTTAAGTACAGGTATTTATATACAAAAATATACAGTCCAGTTCCAAACTATGACACCTTGTATGGAATATTCATAAGCAGACATTAATCCAGCCAACTGGAACCCTGCTGTGGGAGAAAGATCCCGTGAAAAAAAAAACATGCAGTGATTTGTAAGCAGTCAGCTGCTATACATATAATGTAACGTTAATGCCGACCACACACACACACACACACACACACACACACTTAAACTCCAGAGTCATTGAACTATTACAGATTCAAAATGTAAGAATACACAGATAAACCATCCCTTGTTTAAGATACTGACCGGGAAACACTTTCTGTGGAAATGTTTTGCTCAAATACAAGGAATACAAAATATTAAATGGATGATTTGTTTTTCCAGCCCCTTTTTTATAAGAGCTAACAAATTAAAAGAGAATAATAAACTATAGATTACATGCTTAGTCACTATCAAATAATTTCCTCATCTGATACATTTTTAAATAAGAAGTCAGAATATAGAAGGCCTGTCTTTATTCACAATCATTATTATCTTAAAATTCCAATTTCTAAAGGCTTTTAAGAGCATATTAGGAATAGAAAATGCTAGTTCAAAACAAGTGCAAAACAAGACCGCTAGTAAAATATTGTCTGTCCCTCCAAGTTAGAGAAGTCTTGCTACAGTTTAAGGTTTATTTTTCTCCTTTACCTGTGGATTGTAATGGCTAAGCGCTCTAATGAGTGATAACTACAATCTAACAAATGTGTCTAGCATGGGAAAGCATAGCCATAAATGACAAGATGAGGCAATGAAATCTGAAATACATGACCTTAAGACATGAATTATGTATGTCAAACAACTAGACAAGTACAACAGAAAATATCAAAGACTGGACTTTGTGTTTGCTCAGATTCATAAAACAAACAAACAAACAAACAAAAAAATAAGATATCATCTTGGGGGTCAGTTCGTCTTGTAAGTGTTTTGGAAATTGGGTGTCTATTTGCCTTCAGATGAGTATTCATTGTGTTTAAATGTGTTGTTGTAATTGTGGTGGCGGTTATGACAGGCTGAGAAAGAACAGTGTGAACTGTAGCCTAATGGTCTTGGCAGTGGAGCTGCTCAACAGATGGACTAGTGCTGACTGGCTTGTTGTGATTTCTTCAGATATATTTTCACATGCGGGCCCGGACCTTTTGCAGTAATGTCTACCACAGGCTTTCCAAAGGAAGGGGCTTGTTCCTGAAAGTGCCCGTGATTTCTGTGCTTACCTATGTAGAATAGGCATCCCTGACTGTCAATGACTTGCAAAATGGAAATGCATATGGGGAGCCCTACTTCCCAATCATTGATTAATAAGGGGGAAAAAGAAAAGGCTTTTATTATACCCTAAATTAATGTGTATTTCAATAAATTGATTTAAACTTTTTAACCATTCAATGCCACAGTAGTTATTATTCACTCATCATGTTGTTCCAAACCCATTTTTTATTATTATTTTACATAGAGCAAAAAATTTACTTTTTTTTAATCTTTGAAACTGCAAGGCCTGGAACTTTCAAGCTTCAAACGGGATAGAAAAGAAGGTCCATATGACTAACGTGCTACATTCTTCTAGCCTTCTAAGGTAAGCGATGAATAGACAAATTTGTTCTTCATGGACAATCTTTTCCTTCAATAGGCTGTTAACTTGAGAACTGCTACAACCAGATCATTCTGATCAGTCAAAGGGCCGTGACACACCGCTCACCGACGCCATCGTTTTCGTGGTGCGTTCCATAAGTCGTCTCTAGCCGTGCTCACGTCACTGGCAGTTTGCCTAATCGGTGAGAGCTGATTGTCTATTCAGTTTAGCAAGTAAGTAAACGAATGTGATTCAAGCGAGCAAAGAAGTCAAGATGGCACAGACAAAAGGCTGTTCTAATTTTACAGCATCTTACCTGAGCATTCCAATATGTTAATATTTTCATAGCATGAGCCGCCTGGAATGAGGTAAGCGATCAGCATGATTCATTTTCAAAATGGAAAGCAAGCGCTGCTTTGTTTAGGGTGTGTATATCTGTAGTCCTAGTTAAAGGGTTACTTCAGCGATTAGCATTAAGCTATATATCAGTAGAAACCCGGGAGTATATTAAAATTATCGTACTTTCCCCCCTCATATCCCCCTGAGACAAGAGAGTTATGTATTTTATTTCTGGAAAAATGCATCCGATGACGCAAGATTTTGGCCAGAGGCTAAAGACTAAAGCCAGCAGTGGGCGCTATTTCTGCATGTTTTCAACCTCGCACTCACTGCACTTGGCTCGGGAGCTGCGGAGATTCATGGAAACGGAGCGGTATACAGAGCAAAGTGAGTGTTTCAACTTTTCAAATTAATTCCTATGAAAGTTAAGCTTCAAAAGACATGAACTGAACACGCGCCAGACCGAACGCGTGCTGTGAATGTATGCGGCCGCGAATCCCGCGATTTCCTCACCTCAGCACATGTGATGAATGTAATCGGACTCCTGCTGCGTTTGTGCCGTGACACTTAATCGGCTCACTCACATTATATTGAACAGACACGTTCAGTTTTTAATTGTAGTGTCTCTAACTGAACTGATTTTATGAAAATGAACACGGTGGGCAAGTGATCCAGTACCAGTAGCCGTGCCTAGAGTGGCCTCGCAGGGAAGCGAAGCAAATGCATTCTGGGAGGTGTTGTGTTTTACCCCCATGAGACAAAAAATGTTTTTTTGTCTTTTCTCAGTCTAGAAGGCACCAAATTCAAAAATACTTTCACATTTCTACTTAATTAATGACCCAATTTAATTACAGATTCATCTTCCCAGCGCATCTTTTTTTCGTATATACGCAGACGCAGAATGCACATGCTAGTTGGTAGTCGGCTGTAGTCTTTGCGGTGGGTTCAAGCGCTGCTTTTTGGCCCAAATGCAGCCAAAGGCGACAACACAGTCACTGCTAGTTCTTTGGCACTGGTTTGGTGTGTCACGGCTTACAAATTTGAATTAATATTTAGGCTGAACGATTCATCGACTAGATTAGAACTAGAACGCTTGAACTGGGATTTAGACATGATTACTTCCCTCATGAACTCTCGTAATAGAAAAGCTAGGGCATCTATCAAGATCTTCAGTGAATAACCACTTATTCACTGGTCTGTTCCTTTCAAAAGACTCAGACAACTGTTGATACATTTCATGCTGTGTTAGCATTCTTTTTGAAACCTGAAAGTTCCAGTCCCAATTAATTGCAACTGTATGGAAAAGAGCAAATTGGATTTTCTGCTAAATTTCTTCTTTGCATTCCACGAAAGAAAACCATCTTCCACAAAAAGAATATCAAGTTTGGAACCACATGAATGAATGGGAAAACTGTTCTTTTAAAAAAAAGTATTAGCAGTAAAGTGAGGTTATAAGTAACATTATATTAGCATTGTGTGGTGATAATGTTTTAGGCACATTCAGGAACTGAAACATGCTTCTACTGTACGTGGCTCCACAGAGAGGTTACCCTGAAGCACTGATCGATGAACTTAGCTCATATCTGGAACACCCCCTCTGATGTGAATCCAGCCTGATCCTCGACCAGTGCTCCTGGATAGACTCTGTTTAAAACCTGGGCTGTGTCCTGGCTGAGGGGACAGGTAGGGTGGGGGCGGGGTTTTGTGAGGTTGCGGGGAGGCACGTGCTGTACTTGCTTTCCTTACTTGAGCCCTCCAGCGGGGACGGTGTGGCACTTCTTGTGCTCCAGGAGCTGCTCAGGTGTCTTCATGAATTTGTGGCAGACGTCGCACTCAAACATGCGCGTGATCAGGTGGATCTGTAGGTGCCGCTCGTACATGGGCCGAGTTTTACACACAAAGTTGCAGAAGACGCATTCAAAGCCTGTGGGATTACAGAGAGGAAGAGAGAGAAAAAAGGCATGCCATTATCATATCATCTCTATACATTATCTTATATTGTGTCAGCATCATGAGTTGATTATAAAGAACTGGATCGTCAAAAACGTAGACATTTAATCCATTTTATAGCTCAATGATTCTCTTAAGGCAGAGGTTTTCAACATTCATAGACCCAGGGACCTCCGAACACAGAGACTGCCAGTATAAAAGAAATGCTATATTTTATAATTAACACTTTATAATGCCTTTCATTAAAATCCTTAACTGCAATTCTAAAATTGCATAATGCTTATCACAATGTAAAAAAATTATGTTTAAAAAAATCTATATTTTCTATATCTACACTACCATTCATAAGTTCGGGGTCAAAACAACTTTTTAAAAATCCTTCTAATATTCTGTTTTGGTGCTTAAGAAACATTTCTTATTGTTACTGTTGAAAACAGTTGTGCTGCTTAATATTTTTTGTGGAAACGGAGATACTTTTTTTCCAAGATTCTTTGATGAATAGATTTATTTATTTGCAATAGTAATGCTTTATTGAACCATTTAAACAATTAAATGTGTCCTTGCTGGAAAAAAAACAAACAAAAAGGAAACAAAAACTTTCAAACAATATACTGTGATAAAGTGAGCAGTAATCAGCTGGTCAGGTGATCTCAACATGCCGGCCACCATGAGGCGACCTGCGCCATGTAAATTAAATAATCTTTTATAAGGCTACTGATACAACTGGAGTGTACATCATTTTAAACATTTTTCATTTCCGATGATGGAAACATGCCTGAGATCATCTTTAATTAGTTCTGGGATGAAATTAATATGTGTAAATGATAAAAGTCTCACCTTTCTCTGCTTTTTCCTCTGTTCCTGGGCCTGAGCTTGATTGGCTGCCCACAGAAGAAGGCGGAGCCAAAAGGCTTTTTAGTTCTTCGTTACCTTGGGCAACATCTCCACCTTCAGAGCTGTTGAGGGAGTCGCTGAGGGCTGAGAGAGAGGAAGAAGTGCTCTTGGTCTCACTCAGAGGGCTTCTGGAATTGAGACCTGTGTGGGATAAAAAAAAAATATTGAGGGTCACTTCCTGAATATAAGACAAACTCCGTATGTGAATGACATGATGGTATCAAAGACTCAGCTTAGCTTAAGCCATCAGAGAATTAGGCGGGAACATCTTTCAGCGCTCAAGGTTTGATAATGAATTCTGTAATGAGTAAAGCAAAAGGCAGAAAAATCCCGCAATTGATCGGGATCCTCTCAGTGAGTGAATATGTATGCCTAGAGCAGCGGTTTTAAGCTTTAAAAGTCAGGGGAGGTGGGCTCTCTTCCCTAAGAGGCACTCTTGCGGGTTTAGCCTGACTTCTGTATCCAAGCAGCCAGAACACTCAAGCCTGCGCTCTTATTGATCTACGCTGTGCCTGAGAGCGGCAGGAGAGGGGGGCTGCCTAGGTCACGGCCGCCACAGCTAAGATGGCGGGAGCATCTCAGGCCATGGCTCTCCTCTAGGGCTCTCAGAGCTCACGAAATGGCCGATACCAGCTACACCAGTACACGTGCTTCGCTCACATGTTAAGACTTCTGTTCTTTTGAAAGAACACATGCAGAATACAGAGTGGGTGGTCATGTTTAATCTTTTGTCAGCTGGAGTGACATCTTTGAATACAGATGTGCTGTGTGACTTGTATGCGTTATGAAGAGCAGGACTCATCTCCGTGAGTGAACTAAACGGCCTCTATAAAGCTACTGTAAGTGGTAGACATTGCTTGAAATACCACGACAATTTAGCTTCTGGGTTTAGCAGAACACCTGCTGTATATAGCAAAGCATGTGGATGTGCCAGACGGGAACCTCTGTGACAGGCGCAACTCTCTGCCACCTTCCTAAGCAGGCGAAAAAGAAGTGCAGGCTGTAGGCGCTGACCTGAGGTCAGCTAATCTGCAGCAAGAGGTGTCTCTGGCAGGGCGCTAAATCACAATTGACAAACCAACTTGTTCTTTTGCTGTCACTCTCAGAGTTCACTGTCTTTCCGAAAGTAGACTCGAGCTCCGTGGCGTGAGTGTGGGAGATGTGGCGGCATTGGGCTACTTGAATGGTTATGAGCGACTAGGGCTATCGATTTTTCACCCTCCTTGAGTCTAATAACACCAGGCATCACAGTAAAAATAAACTCACACACCCACTCAAATGCGAACCCCTCAGCCAGTTCTATGATGACTAAAAACTAACCCTACGCAGAAACCTGATGATTGAATAACCGTGGCGAGTTTCTGTGTCAACAATGTCCACCCATTGATTCAGACCTTAACGGTGTAATTTCTGCATCACTAGCACCACCAAATGGAACATAAAAAATAACCACGGTTTTCAAACAGGTTTCCCAGCCACTTCGTAACCTGTTCAGTGTTCAGTCAAACTGGATGTCCTGCCGCAACCCAACATCTTGCAAGCTGACAAACAGATTTTAAGGTTTTGCTAAAAGGTCTTAATCTTGTAAAAAAAAAGCAAACGTACATACTAAAATGTCTCGTAATATAAAATGCCGATCGAATCACAAGTAGACAAGGGAGACACATTCCCGTTTACACCAGGTGTTTTAATCCGTCTCTTTTGTCCACTTTGAATGCTTCTGTCATGATTTCTTTGAGGGGACGAAGGGGACACTCTACGGGTGGGTAAATGCATGGGCTTTTCAGATCTTTTGATCTAATGGATGAAATAAGCTTACACAATTTACATATGAGCGTTAACGGAGAGCAGCAGCTTTCGTTTCTGCCCTGATAGCCGCAAGACAACGGCAAATGCTGTGAGTGTGTGTTAGAAATTAGGAATGGACAGAGAACATTATCTTTGGTATGTTTTTCATCTTTAAACCAAACTTCTTCAGCCAACAAAGTTTAAATCTCACCTCGCTATTTTGCTTCCCATAATGTTTGTGTATTAGGGGCCAGATTTACTAACATTACCCTCTTTTGGCTTTAAAAAACTACTGTCAGGATTTACTAAAGACATGCAGTGAAAAATTAGGGCTGAAAAGGCGTGGAAAGGGTTATTTTTGTGGCTGACATGATGCATATGTATTTGTAGGAGTTTCCCTTTCAGACGCAAAATTTATTGGAGGAGAGTATTTAAATGAATCATGCAAGTTGATTTACTAAGGTTTGCGCTCGTCAGTTACCCTAACCCTAACCGCCCAAAAGAAGCATGCCTTAAACCAGACGCTAATTCGCACTGCTCTTGGTAGATTGTGGAAATGATCCGGCCGTGTCTGTGTTCTTTAATTTGATCACACGCAGAACTTTCCAATCCCATCTGCGCTTTTTTTGGAATTGTGCTCTCATGCTAATTTGCCCTGTTTAGAAAATCTGGCCCTAAGTCAGTAGGCGGAGAATAGAGATTATTTTGTGGTTATCCGAACACATTCGACAACATGGGTGTTTACACTACGAAAGCAATCCGATCGAATACGTTTTTGGCTCTGGAAGTGGTCGAAAGTGGACAAGCTCAAAACTATTTAGACCCCATTTACATCTGTATTTACCGCCGTCCACTTGTGATCGGATTGACAAAAATGCTTCTTAATACCCGGTGTAAACAGGGCCAAAGGTTCACAAAACTCACTCAGTCAGTTCACAACTGATTCCTTGCAACAAGTCATGAAGTCTGAAGTCCTGCACTCAGAACATACCTAGTTGAAACTTCAGCAGAATCATTTTGAGTTTCAAAAGAAAAATGCAAATATTATGATGTACTAGTGCCAAGGTTTACCAAGTGTTTAAAACAAGATCAGATGTTAGACACCCTGCTGAAAAGAACAAGCTGGTTTATACTGGTTAGATGCTGGCCTAACCAGCATTGGAAAGATGATCACTAGCAAAACAGGTTAACCAGCCTAGTCTTTTTGGAAAAGATAGTTGACCAAGCTAGTCATACTAGTTAAAAAGCCTGGTGCACACACCATTATCCAAAACACAAGATTTCAGGTAGTGTCTAAAACGTTATAAGAATAGCAAGATCTCACCTGCATGCCCTGCACTGATGTGAGCTTTCATCTCGGCCTCGTCCACACCCACATACTCACAGGTGCTACAGCAGAGAGAGAACATCCACTGCTCTTTGTCCACATGAAGAGACATATGACTAACAAACTGAGCGTTAAGCTCTGTTTGAAAGCCACAGACGTGGCAGCTGTAGTAGTAGAGGCAGTGTTTGAGCTCTGGGCCTTCGTTGGTAACAGCGGTAACAATCTGCTCTGCATCTGTGTTCACCAGTTTGACTGAGTGGATGGTGAGGTGCTGGTTGAGGTTGGCTCTGCACTTAGCCGCGTATGGACACAAATGACACTTATACTTCCTCTCTTCTGCAGAGACAAACAGAAGAGCACTTATAAAGCAAACTTACAGATATATTGTGTTTACCATGTTGATAGATGATGTTTATAAAGTGTCCCTATTCTAAGATCAGAAGATCTCCAACCTTGAGGTTCACTACATGACTTTATATTTATTTATTTGTTTTGTAGTCCAGACTGAGATGAATTTTGATGGACCGTGATGAGACTGCTCATTGATGCTCCTCAGGGACCGGCGGGATGCGATTGTTCAAGGCGAGGCTGGTCATGGTTGTGCTGTTTTCCAGGGGAGCTTAGAGCTCGGGGAAATTTCTTTATAGCTTAGTAATTACTTGGGTACTTTTCCCACCAGGACTAATCAGTAGCCTAATCTCTTTAAAGGAAGGGTAATCTAGTCCAGTGGACCTTATTTACTTACCTACAGCATTACTCGTCCTAATGACAGCATGCACCGTTGTTGGACACATATTTGAAATGTGAAAATATAACATTTAACAAAGCTTGATTTTCAGCAACTCAAGCTAAATGCTGTTGTAAACCAGCAGATGCCCTTAACCTGGTAAACTGGTATAGACTGTTAGCCAATTAAGTTAACATTGTAGTTGTGATTAAATGTATTACTACAATGGTCACTTGCTCATAGTGCAAGTTCTGCTGAAAGCACCAGCTCATACCAGGATAGATGGTGGATCAGAAAAATGTATCTGGTAAATTTGGTTAACCGGCCTAGCCGAACTGGTTTAACGTTATTTGTGAGCATGAATTCTCACCTGTGTGTAGGGAGAGGTGTCTGGAGAGAGTCTGTTGGCGACCAAACACTTTGCCACATACAGGGCAGGGAAAGAGCTGTTCATTGAGTCTCCACTGGGCGAGACCATTTCCTGGCTCACTACTCACCTTGTCTGGATCTGCATACATTAAAAAAACAAAAAACAATCAGATAAAATACAACAGTTAGTTCTGGTTCTAAAATCCAACGGCACTGGGATGTTTCATTGTTTGTATCGCTCCTTGTGTTCCAGATCAGACTATTGCTCTTGTGTGATACTTCTAAAGCGATTTATTTTCATATCATTCCAGTTTGTAATCTTGCAATGTTGTAGCTGTGATTGCTCTAGACATCCTTGAGATCACAATACTACACATGCTATATGAGAACATTTACTTCCGTTTGAATTTGTCAGAAATTCTTGAAATATCCTAGACATGGGGACTACTAATTGCAGGTACAACTGAGAAACTAAGAGACAAGGAGGTTGGCAAGAGGTCAGTGTGTGTTCTGCCACTGTGTTGGATAATATGTTGATGAGTCTATACATCCAGATCAGGGAGCCAACAAGGTGTTTTTTTTATCTTGACATTGGACTGTGTGCTCCTTTTTCACCTTTCATTAGAAGAGCAAGAGAGGGGGAGAAAGAGGGAGAGAGAGCAAGAGAGAGAGAGAGAGAGAGAGAGAGAGAGAGAGAGAGAGAGAGCATGCCACACAAGTGGAGGAGACCAGCTGAATTAACCTTCTGATGAAGGTGGTTGGCTCAGCGTCAAATTAAAATGCAGCGCCACGCCTTTTCTCTCTCCGGAAGGAGGGAGAGAGAGATAAATAAATGAATAGATAAATAAATATATAAACCAAAGAGAAATTCCGTCATCATGCAACACAACCCCTTCAAATAAATGTCTGGTGCAATCTGAACGCCTGACCATTATTCTGTATGGAATGAGAGGCAGAGAGGATGCCAAATGTTAAGCAATATATATGTACTTATTTTAAAAAGTCTGCGATTTACAAACAAAAAGGGTCTTTAATCATGTCAAGGCATTCAGAGACGGATGTTTTGGGTTTGTAGGTCATATCAATGACTCCAGGGTTTTTTTAAGTTATGCATGTACCACAGCATTCTGATCTGTTCAATAAACATGCAAGGGGCGTTTTGGATATGCAGCGGGTGTGTGCCCGTCCCTTTGGACTTGTGGTTTGCTCATAAATAGGCACATTTTTTTACAAATGCTGTCATAAGCAATACAGCCTCAGGATTGATGGGGGCATGGCGAGGAAAAGGGGGGCAAGTGGTTGGGGAGAAACAGCATTTTTTTGGCATATCAGAGAGGATTTAATGGTGGCAATTAAAGAGCAGATGCACTGGCCTTGGACGTAAGACCTGAAGGACATTTTCATGGGGCTGCTCGTATCTGCCAGAGACCAAACCAAAGTCCTGACGGGAATAGTGTCTCAAAGTGGCCCAATGGGAGGGGTTGTCTGACTTGTCGGCACGTCTGGCTTGAAGTCACAGGGAATGATGCTAAAAGTGCCCCTTTACTCCTCACAACGATCTTGGTTGAAAGACGTGTCTGAGATAAATATATACGTCTACAGGGCAATCTAATGTCAGGGTGTCAATTTCATTGTTATCATGCACGGAGATGCCAAGGTTTTTATTGGTCCTAGAGCACCCGTTAAAACTAATGTAAGCCATCTATCCTATGTTAAGTTCTGAAATCAATCATTATTTTAAAAGACGCAAGGATAAGTGATGTCTTTCTTGCCTGCTCAATTTTACTGCTGATGTATTACTTACCTCTGAAAAAGGAGGCACATTACTTCAGTAAAGTAGGAAAAGTACGTCCCAGAAGAAACTTTTAATGCTCAGATGCTACTCTTTCATAGATCAATGGAGTTCTCAGTTATGTTTTAAATAATTAACAACTCTGTCTGTTTCTTCTGAAACATTCTTTAGGTGAAATAAAAACAGACACAGATGAGACAATTGTTGATATACAGTAAAAGTATAGCACTTGTGTAGCAATGTGAATAGTATAGCACAGATTTTTTTGGTCTTGAAAGAATCTGATGAGAAATATTTGAGGAAAAAAAGAAGACAACAACATTGTTGACAGTGAAGGTGAAAGCGAGACTACTTGCAATAGAGAAAAAAATCTGGGTCCAATCATCAGTGGTCACAGATATGGTTCACTATATGTTCTTTTATGTTCTCCAAAGAATTTTAATTTTTGCATAATTTATCCTCACCCCAAAGCATCATCTCCTTACACCTCTGACACCTTTGAGCATTTGTTGATATCAAACTTAATATTACTGGAAGATGTTTTGACCATATTTCAATCTTAAAGATTCAACTTGATTAGTATTGCCACACTACCAGCATGAATTAGCATCGCTAAACCGCATAATTAAATAACGATGCCATGTGTGTGCCGTCTCCCAGCCGTCCCCCGCGCTGACCTGCACTACATAAGAGCTTTAATTAAAACTACAGTGGGTGTTTTGCCCTCTGTTTCAATGTATGAGCGAGTTTAGAAAAGACAACACACAATCAGACACAGGGCACTGAATCAGCCTCATCAC
Organism: Gobiocypris rarus; assembly: GCA_023029165.1. Lineage (NCBI taxonomy): Eukaryota > Metazoa > Chordata > Actinopteri > Cypriniformes > Gobionidae > Gobiocypris > Gobiocypris rarus. The sequence goes on from CM040914.1 coordinate 32,398,433, forward strand.
CCCGGGGCCCACGGTTCCACTGAGTCACAACGCTCATATGAACCTGTGCGTCTGACTATTGGTGCGTCACACCAAGCGGCAGTGCGGCGTGATGTGGTGCTGACAGCTCTGGTGTGACACAGAGCCTGGGGACTGCCAGGGAAAAGATGGCACCTTCCCACAATGCCTCAGTGGGGGGACATAAGCGAATGGATGCCTGTGCAATGCTTATGACTCTCACCTAATACATTAATTTTCTTGTTGTTGATGCATTTTTCTCAATCTCTCTCCCTCCTTCCCAGCTGAAAAGACCAGCATAGCTGGGAACCAATACTATATGGGTTTTTGGAACACAGGTGACAACCAGGCTTTTTAACAAGCTTAAAGGATTAGTTCCCTGTAAAATTAAAATGGTCATTTATTCACCCTCATGTCTTTAAAAACCTGCATGACTTTCTTTTTTTCCTGAAGAAAACAATGCAATATTACCGTTTAAAAGTTTGGGGTCAGTAAGGCTTTTTTTTTTTTTTTTAAAGAAATTAATACTTTTATTTAGCAATGATACATTAAATTGATCAAAAGTTTAAAACAACATTTTTATGTTACAAAGATTTATCAGTCAATTATTTTACTGTATTTTTTAAAAAATAATTGCAGACTTAGCCAACAAAAGAGACTATAATAATTTAAAACATATTTAAAAAAAATTAAAGATACGGAACTTTGGCAAAGTAGTGTATTTTGAAAGATACTTTAAATAATGTTTCAAAGGTTTTTGTCCATATAATGAAAGTCAATGGAGTCCATATTGTTTTAGACCCCAGTGACTTTCTTAGTATGGACAAAAATCTTTCAGAAATTCTTTAAGATTTTTGTTGTTCGAAATTCACTACATGTTAATCGGGACAAACTGTGTATAATAAGACTCCAGCTTTGATATTTGATCAATGTTTATGATAAAAAATCTGATCTATGACAGTAACTTCTTTATTTATATCAGGAGTGCAAAATAATCAATCGATAACTTATGATATTTTAAATAGAATAAAAACATGCACTCATATTCATAGTCACGTCTGCTGCGGTTTATTTGTGTTCACATAGCTGCACTGAACAGCGTCCGCTAGGGATTTTAGTCCAAAAGTGTGCATATTTGGAGAAATATTGATTTATTCTCACATGCTTGCAAAATATTTTGCCATACAGAATATCATTTCTATTAATTTCCCACCGAATTATGCAACCTGAAGAGCTGAAGAAACATACAGAGTGCTGTCTGTCTGTTCTGGTTTGCACGAGTTATGACCTCAGCGAAAGCTCATTCGATCTAGAGCTGTCATTCATATTACGTGACCATAATTCCTGCCCTTCTGGAAGACGATGTCCCGTACACTTCCTCGTTCTGAGCGCCGTGAAAAACAAATGCAAAGAATTATTTCTTCACGTGAAACAAGAAGCTAATAAACATGATTACGATAGTATATGATTTTTTTAAAATACGATTTGGGGTATTTTTATAACAATAAAGGACGTTTACATTATAAATGCTAAGGAGATGTAGTGATTAGCTGCTATACATAACATTTCAACAACATTATATGACTAAAATCCACATTAAATCATAATCAGAAGTTATTACAAAGACTCAGTGGTGGTTTAAAGTGAGTTTTGAGTAATAATGCATATTATTAATCATTCAAAGTGTTTTATGTAGCTTGATGCTAATTGTAGCAATAATGCACCTGTTTCACCAGAAGCTATTGTATTTCATATTTATTTTGTTAAAAGAATTTGCATGGACGCAAGGTTCCAAGAATATGCTTTTTTGTTTTATAGAAAACTAAAATATTGTATAGTGGGATCAAAGTGGTGTAGATGGGCAAGCCATGTAACAGCAGAATAAAGGCTAATTTAAAAATATAATATTTTAGTTTTTATGTTTTATGATATGTTTATACACTCACCTAAAGGATTATTAGGAACACCTGTTAAATTTCTCATTAATGCAATTATCTAATCAACCAATCACATGGCAGTTGCTTCAATGCATTTAGGGGTGTTGTCCTGGTCAAGACAATCTCCTGAACTCCAAACTAAATGTCAGAATGGGAAAGAAAGGGGATTTAAGCATTTTGAGCGTGGCATGGTTGTTGGTGCCAGACGGGCCAGTCTGAATATTTCACAATCTGCTCAGTTACTGGGATTTTCACGCACAACCATTTCTAGGGTTTACAAAGAATGGTGTGAAAAGGGAAAAACATCCAGTATGCGGCAGTCCTGTGGGTGAAAATGCCTTGTTGATGCTAGAGGTCAGAGGAGAATGGGCCGACTGATTCAAGCTGATAGAAGAGCAACTTTGACTGAAATAACCACTCGTTACAACCAAGGTATGCAGCAAAGCATTTGTGAAGCCACAACACGCACAACCTTGAGCCGGATGGGCTACAACAGCAGAAGACCCCACCCGGTACCCCTCATCTCCACTACAAATAGGAAAAAGAGGCTACAATTTGCATGAGCTCACCAAAATTTGACAGTTGAAGACTGGACAAATATTGCCTGATCTGATGAGTCTCGATTTCTGTTGAGACATTCAGAATCAGAATTTGGCGTCAACAGAATGAGAACATGGATCCATCATGCCTTGTTACCACTGTGCAGGCTGGTGGTGGTGGTGTAATGGTGTGGGGGATGTTTTCTTGGCACACTTTAGGCTCCTTAGTGCCAATTGGGCATCGTTTAAATGCCACGGCCTACCTGAGCATTGTTTCTGACCATGTCCATCCCTTTATGACCACCATGTCACAAAGCTCGAATCATTTTAAATTGGTTTCTTGAACATGTTAATGAGTTCACTGTACCAAAATGGCCCCCCCAGTCACCAGATCTCAACCCAATAGAGCATCTTTGGGATGTGGTGGAACGGGAGCTTCGTGCCATGGATGTTCATCCCACAAATCTCCATTAACTGCAAGATGCTATCCTATCAATATGGGCCAACATTTCTAAAGAATGCTTTCAGCACCTTGTTGAATCAATGCCACGTAGAATTAAGGCAGTTCTGAAAGCAAAAGGGGGTCAAACACAGTATTAGTTTGGTGTTCCTAATAATCCTTTAGGTGAGTGTATATCTCCACATTAATAACAGTCTGAGTAATTCTGAGTCTTAAACTGTTAACTCTCTAGTGTTTTAAATATGTATTGGTTATGTGTCTATTCAGAATGACTTAAGAGCAACTTTTTTGGGGGGTATGTCATTTATGCCCCAATTGCCAAAATGGGGGGTGTGGGAGAAGGGGTTAAAATATCTTATTTTATGTTCTGGATGAGTAAATGATAATAGAACTGTTTGAGTGAACTACCCAGCTAGCTCCTTGTTCAGCCAGCTGGATGCAAGATTGCAACATTTGGGGTCAAATGTACAGAATTCATGACCTCGCAAAAAAATGAAGGCATTGACACTTAATTGAGACACTAGAACTTCTACATCAATGCCTTGCAGTGGTTAATGGTTTAATTAGTGTTATTAGAGAGAAATGAGACAGCCTCCGCAGTGATGCTGAAGATGACTTGGGGCAAGAGGAAAGGATAGGAGAGCACTGTTACGCACACACACACACACACACACACACACACACACACACACACACACACACACACACACACACACACACACACACACACACACACACACACACACACACACACACACACACACACACACACACACACACACACACACACACACACACAAAATGACACAGACTCAATGAACTTAAGTATACTCATGCAATTGAGTGAAAAATACAACATTAAGAAGTAAACGCAGACAATGATGTTCATCTGATGCATATAAGAGCAACAAAAAAGCCATTTCTATACAACAGTATCAAATTGGCCATACAGACACATGCAAACAAACACTGATTAAGCTTATCTTTAGCATAAATATAAAACTATTTTAGAGCAATTCATTATTTTTCAACCACTGATTCTGCTGTTAAAAATAAAGAATTAGAGCTCTTTGGCTTAACTAAGGAGTGGGAGTTACTACCCACACCGGGTCATAAGGTGTTAGACACTTAGCAATGAAAACGCCAAAGAAAGATGGAGTAACAGAAAGAATTATAAAGAAAAAAGAGAGATGAAAAAAGGTAGGCATGGGTCACAGCCGCTCTTATGTGATTTGTGTACGTCTGCTTTGTGTCTGCGCCTAAGAATGAACGCATGTCTGAGTGTGTAGTGAATTAACTTTCACGCACCCTGGACACGAAAAACCCAATCATTTTTCATTAACTGGTGTAGGGAATCGGGCCAGGCGAGCGCAAACTAATTACCCTTTGCCAGAGGGGCCAGTAGAGGGAGGCAGGGAGTGCCAGCTGCCCAGTGCAGCGGTCTCAAAGCTGGGTGGGGGCACGAGAGGCCTCTGTAGCCTCGCATTAGATGAGAGGGGCGGCTTGTGTGCATAGATCTATGTAGATGTGAGCAGGGTCCAAAATGAGCACCAAATCCACATAAAAATTACTTGTAAATGGACAGTAGCTTTGAAACTAACATAATATAAGGCCTATATCAAATTTTACAAATCAGTGATGCCAGATACATACAAATATTTACTAAAACAGATGTTGCGATTTCGATGTTTTGTTTATTTCGTTTTTACCTGACTGGAAAAAAATCTGAATTATTGGAGAGTTTTTTCCCCAGAAGTCCATCGCAAAATATATGTTGAATATTCTTCACACTAACACACCAAAACAGATTAGGAACAAATATCATATGATATGCGCTGTTTGTCATTGTGGCAAGCAGGGCGAGTCAGAGAGCCGTGTGAACGAAGCAGTAAAGTTTGCTAAAGGGTAAACGGAGGAGTGACGACAGTGGAAGACGAAAAGGACCAGGCCTGGACTTTATTTTGCTGTTTTGTTTTAGTTTATGTGGCAGTCGTCCGTGGGGGGCTGCCACCTTATGTTTTGCTGTTAATGTTTATTTTGTGATTAAAGTTTTACGCTGTAAGTAAGTTTGCTGGTTCCTGCCTCCTTCCCTGAACTTTGTTAGTCATAAATATGTATAGGAAACACTGAAATAATCAAATGGACAAAATAAAAAAATAAAAATAAATATATATACAGTTTCACGGGTAGTAATAAATATGTATTACTAGGTGTGTCAGTTATGGATGCTGACTGTGAGTATGGTAAGGGTCCTGGCTGGTGCAGAGGAGAGGTTCTTACCTTGCTGGGAAACCCTGCTTGAAGATCCGGCTTCAGCTGGGGAAGAGCTCTTGGAGCGCGTGCTGAAAGGTGATTGTCTAAAGCGGTCGTCTAGGAAAGGGCTGGAAAATCACAAGCTACCATTAGATTTACTAAATGTGCAGAGCTAAATTCTGGAAGCATAACAGGTGCACAACAGTAAACCTACCTGTGAATGCTGAATGATGCATTGTCTTTGTTTTCGTTTGCTTTACTTACTTTTTCTGAAAAAGAAAAACACAATGGAATTAAACTAAGAATCGTTTTTGCAATGTTGTACTTACAAAAAATGAATTTACCACTAGTAAGTGTGAATATGGTAATTGTTTTTAGTAAGTAGAATTATTAATTAATAAAAATGACCAATACTTCATCCCTGGTGAAAAAAAACAATCATTTTTTTGCTGGTAGACCAATATCCAGTTTCACCAATATTGCTATAAAATATTTTTTCCCCTATAAAATGTACAGTATTTGTTCATTTTAATCTTATAAAAGTCAATAATTGCTAAAAAAAAAATCAATAATTTAATTTTCAATCATGTTCAATATTTCAATAATTTTATAATAAAACAAACTTTATTTTATACTCATAAAATTTCAGTTGATTTTATATTGTCAGTCAGCTAGACCAGCATGAAATGCCTGTTTTCCAGTGAAAATAGAAACATCATCAAAACAAGATACATTAACTTGAAATTGCATAAATATATTCAGAGAACATATATTGAATATTCTTATTTCTCAATGACATTCTCAGTTTTTTTTCTTTTCTTGTTTAAAGAAAAAAAATCTAGCAACAATTAGTGGGGTTTAAAAAAAAAATTTGCTAGTGGCGCAATAATACAATACATATTAATAATAAATATTAGAATTCAATCAATTTAAGATTATTTGAAAATAAATCTTAGTATATTACATAATTTCACTGAAGCAAATGTATTTTGTTTTAAAGATGTTTAGATATTTCGAAATGCTGAATATGCATGCTGATTTTTGACAGTCTTTTCAGCAGGGATTGCAGTGGTTAGGTTTTTAAAACCGTGTTTTGCCAAACTGCATTTAAAATATCAAAAACCAGAGGGCAAAAGAGAACAGTGTCTCATGTCTGTCTGTCTATCTGCCTGTCTTTCTCTCTTCTGGTGGTCTGGTAATGACCTTGCTCCCTGGGTGGCACTTCCTAAGCCCCCTCTCCCTGACACCCTCTCGGTCACACGGCTCACAGAGGATGGAAGGGCTCTCTGCGTTGCCATGACGATGCTGCACAGGAGCAAGAGGGAGAGAGAGAGAGAGAGAAAGAGAGAGAGAGAGAGAAAGAGAGAGACAAGGGAAGTGTGTGCAACCGAGTGTGCTTGAGCCAGAATGTTTGAGAACAATCTGAGGGAGTCGAGGGTTGAGGGGTTATACATACACACTGTGCAGCTACACACCACTCCCATGGGGTGGGGAGAGGGGAGGTGGGAGGGTGCGAATGGTGTGCGTGTGAGGTTTGTGTGTGTGTGTGTGTGTGTGTGTGTGTGTGTGTGTGTGTGTGTGTGTGTGTGTGTGTATATATATATATATATAAAACCTGATGACCTGCTGAAACATACAGCTTTGCTGCTCACCAGCATAAGGTATGTTTTGCATGCTGGGTCCTTGCTGGTCCCCAACATGAGAAGCTGGAGTGCTGGTGGACCAACTACACCTGCTCAATCTTGCTTGAGAACTGCATGACTATGCTGGTCCACTAGCTAGACCAGCACTATACCTGCTCTAACAAGCGTACATCAGCCTAGTCCAACATGGAATTCATGCTGGTTTATACTGGATTTTTCAGCAGGGTATATATATATATATATGTGTGTGTGTGTGTGTGTGGTGGGGGCTTTGTGATCAGCTTCCGAGGTGCTAGATGGCATTTAAAGAGAGCCGTAGCTGGCAGCGAGGAGCGCTGGGGGCAGGTTTGTCTCTGCTAATCCTCAGAACGCTCATGGAAGAAAAGCTCAATCCTGCCATCATTTAACACCACAAATATCCCTCCACTCTCTAGTGTGTCAGTGCAGTAATCAAAGAAGACAATGAAGAAGAAAACATGAAGACTGTCGTGGCAAAGAGCTCTTTTTAAAACGACAGTCCATCGTTTTCTTCTTTCATAGAGACTTACCAGACAGTTTGAAAAGCAGCTCAGAGGCCATTTTGACTGATATGTCCTGGGAGAACAGGTCATTTTGGGGGCGGGGCAAAGGATCTGGGAGGTTGACCATTGGTTCCTTCTTCTCACATGCCCCTGAAGTGCCGTAGCCCAGCATATGAGAGGAGGGCGGGGCCAATTCTAGGGGCGGGTCCACTTCCATAGGCTCTGCCTTCACCATGACGTTCTGGATGCAAGTGTCTTTGTTATTCTCTGAAAATGTAAATTAAAATGAATGTTATTCCATTTGCAAATGATGATCATAACACTGATCTAAGTAGCGGTGCATACTAAGAATTTCAACAAACAAAATTGTTAAACTTAAGCTTCAGGCAAAGATTTCAAGTAATTAAAGCTTTTTGCAGAAGTGGCCAGAACAATGAGTATATTTGGCAACTGCATCAATGGTGCAGAGTGGAAGTCCTGAGGCAACATCAGGCACGTGCCTCTGGATGCTCCTAATAAAAAGTTACCACTAAGGTCTCAAAAAAATAGAGCAACACAATCCCATGAAATTGCAGCAGATTCACGACAGGTGATAATATTTTATTTATTATATTTTTTACTTTTTATGTTATTTGTCCTTTTTCAAAGATTACAATCTGATTGCATCTTTGTTAAATGCACACTAGTTACAGTTACTAGTTACTTCTTTTAAAAGTAATTGAATTACTTTTCCAGTTACTGTATATCAAAAGTAATTAGTTAATAGGGAAAGTAACTTTTAAGTTACTTTTATGTCTGCTTTTTAAATGCAAATATGAAGAGTACTGAACAGCCAAACACAATACACATAATTTTTAGACCTATTTATTGTAATCAACAGGGAAAACTAAACGGTATTTAGTGTCCAGCAGCAGCAGCAAGTGTTCCTTTGGCGCAGCTGGGAGAGTAAATTAGCTTAATAAAGAAATGAAAAGAAATATAACTACTTTGACATTAAAAACAAAACGGAACTATTTTAATGGCTGTGTAATAGGGAGGAAAATAAAAACAAAAACATTTGAGCTTCTTGTCTGCAAGCGTTCATTTTTCACAAAAGAGAATAACGCAAGTAACAAACTTATTACTTGATTAAAAGTTTATTTAGTTACATGCACGTTACGTCTTCCAAAACTGCTCGGAACTCAAGAAACATTTTTTATTATTATCTATGTCGATAGAATGCATAAAGTGGGTCAAATTGGCCTGACATGCTGTGGTCCGTAAAAACATTTATTTGATATTCCATGAATTCTTCAAAAAAAACTTGTTTCTGAGCCTCATCAATGTAATTTTCATATTTCTTGGTCATAGGATGGGAAATATATATATATATATATATATATATATATATATATATATATATATATATATATATATATATATATATATATATATATATATATATATATATACAGACTAGGCATAACATAACATTGTGTTGTTCCTCCTTTTGCTGCCAAAACAGCCCTGACTGCAACAATGCTTAGGTAGGTGGTACGTGTCAAAGGATGGCAGGACGCAAGGTTTCCCAGCAGAACATTGCCCAAAGTATCACACTGCTACGTCAGCTTCTTCCCACAGTGCATCCTGGTGCCATGTGTTTCCCAGGTAAGAAACGCATACACACCTTGCCATCCATGTGATGTAAAAGAAAACGTGACCAGGCCATCTTCTTCTATTGCTCCGTGGTCCAGTTCTGATGCTCACGTGCCCACTGTTGGTGCTTTCAGTGGTGGACAGGGGTCAGCATGGGCACCCTGACTGGTCTGCGGCTATGCAGCCCCATACGCAACTAACTGAGATGCACTGTGTATTCTGACACCTTTCTATCAGAACCAGCATTAACTTTTTGAGCAATTTGAGCTACAGTAGCTCGTCTGTTTGTTCGGACCAACACGGGCCAGCCTTCACTCCCCGCGTGCATCAATGAGCCTTGGCCCTGTCACCGGTTCACCACTGTTCCTTCCTTGGACCACTTTTGATAGATACTGACCACTTCAGACCGGGAACACCCCACAAGAGCTGCAGTTTTGGAGATGCTCTGACCCAGTCTTCTAGCCATCACAATTTGGCCCTTGTCAAACTTGCTCAAATCCTTATGCTTGCCCATTTTTCCTGCTTCTAACACATCCACTTTGAGAACAAAATGTTCACTTGCTGTCTAATAAATCCCACCCACTAACAGGTGCCGTGATGAAGATATAATCAGTGGTATTCACTTCAACCTGTTATAATGTTTTGCCTGATCGGTGTGTGTGTATACATATATATATATATATATATATATATATATATATATATATATATATATATATATATATATATATATATATATATATATATAAAACTTTTGGCAATTATAATTTTTCTTTTCTTGAAACTTTATCTTCTATAGAAAAAAAAATAATTTCTACATAATAAAAAAAACAAAAATTATAGTACATCACAAACCAGAATCTGTAGCAGGCGCATTGATTAAGCGTACATCGCAAAAAAAAACAATTAAAAAAACCCATCTTGCAAGCCACTTGAACTTACTAAATCACTTAATAGCTTTAATACGTAATATGAGGGAAGAACAAAACACTAAACTCTGTTAAGGTATTTATCTGACTAAATATTTAGAAAAAAGGACAGCAAAGGGTCAAAAATTTGCACTATTGACTAGTTGCTTATTAGCATGCATATTACTAGGATATTGGTTTATTGTTTATATATATATATAATGTAAATATATACTTCTGCATCCCTTAATCCCATAACCCTACCTAATACCTAAAAGTAACAACTACCGTACAAACAATCAATAAGCAGTAATTAGGAGTTTATTGAGGCAAAAGTCAAAGATAATAGTTAGTTAATATTGAGAATTGGACCCTAATCTAAAGTGTGACCACAGGTTTTATTTTACTATACAACGAATGCATAGAAAAACTAAAAGCTCACAAGAAAAAGAAAAAGAATACATTGACTACAACATAATAAGTTATTATTATTTAATTGGTTATCTCTTGTTTTTGCATGTGTTCAGATTTCTTTGTCACTGTGTGATAAAATATCAGCCAAGTCTCATTGACATACATTGAAGAAAGGACATGAGTCATAACTAGGCTCTCTTTAATTGGGCCCTGGCAATCACATAGCAATGTCCTGGTAATCACCACATTTTCTGCATTGTGCTAAACCAAAAAGCAGGATTTTGTAACCTATAAGCCCCCTGGCCAAATGAAACACAGACATCAATTCACTGTCATGTGCAACATATTTAAATTTGAGCCTGGTTGTCCGCTTTGTGACTCATTTGAGTTTTAAACTGCTACAGGGACAAGGGCATCATTGAGATAAGGCTTTTACCAAAGGCGGTTCAAGCTGAAGCAGATGTCTATAATTTGGCTTAAAAAAGGGGGTTTGAAATCTGGTCAAAATGACTCAGAATGTTTTATTCTTACTCACTCCTCAAGGCTAAGCCAAAGTCGAAAAAGAAACAAAACAAAGAAACCTCCTTCAAATACAATCAAGTTCTTGACCTTCCCTTTAAAAAAAAGTGGACCAGAAGACACGCACTGCCAATCGAACAAATGCCAAACTCTGGCTGGATACCAGGTGCTTTTGTGTTTTGTTTTTTTGTACATTTGCAGTCATAAAACGCAGTGGTCTCAAGCAGAAGACAACAGTGAGGGTTCAACTTGACAGCATATTTACAAACTTCTAAAGGTTTCAAGAATTTTCTATGGTTAGCCTAAAAAACACGCAAGCGCCATGACAGGACAAACAAGACAGACAGTGAGTGAGCTCATAGGAACTCCACAGTTCTTTTAATCAAAACCAGCTCTTGTAAACTCACTTAGCCTTTCTGATATAGTCTGCTCTCTGCGTTCTAATCTGAAAAGGGCGGGTAGAAAAACATTTAGTCTGTTCTTCTTGTTAGATCAGACGTCTAACAGTATGTACAGCTGAGCGGTAGATGGCATATGCTTCTCCACACTTGATCAGACAGCTTGGGAGGGAGGCAGAGGGGGCGTAATCATGCGAAATTTGTCTGGCCGGAGACGAGGGAGCAGGAGATTGTGGGTAGGCCGGGCGACCTCCACCCCTCCCGTTTACAGCGAGCGTTATTGGGCAGGGTCTGTCGGAGTGTTGTTGTCTGGCTCTGACCTAGATAGTGTGTGAGTAGTGTATGTTTACAGTGTCTGAGCGTGTGCATGAGTGTATGTGTGTGTGTGTGTGTGTGGGGGTCAGTTATGTGCCCAGGTGTCAGGAGCTGGAGGAGGCAACAGCACACGGGGACACTGACAACCACTAGCCCGTTAATCCCTTAATAAAGTGCCTGGAGCCAGATTGAGGGCCGGGGTCATTTAGGGGACACGCAGTTTCACAACACACACACACACACACCAATGGACTCTCAAATTGGGTTCAGTGACGTCAGTAACTGCTTTCAAATGCATTTGTACCCATGTACGTAAAAAGAGCGATGTAGAGAGTGGGTCACTGAGGAAGAGTGCACAACCCTTATCGGCAGTGTTTTGAAAACATCTCAAATAGCCAGTGTGTTAGACATGCAAAATTATCATGAGTAAATAAATGTGCAAATACAGGAAGGAAAATACAAACAAGCACACGCTGAAAGTTCACTGGTGCAGGGAGGTTAAACTGAGGTTGACCAGTGTCAACTATCTGTTTAGCCATCTGGTCTATCAAAGATTCCTGACTGTTAAATCTCTCCTGTGAGCTCTGACAGTCTTACACCAGCGCAGATTCACGGAAAACAAATTGAAAACACAGACACGTTGATTCTGTGGATAAGTGGTTATCACATGTGAGTTCTGGTGCTCATGTGATTATTCCCCAGTTGTGATGTCACAGCGAAACTGGTGCAATGTTAAATAAAGCATTAAAACCTCCAAAACTCATTCTCCTCTGATGTTTGCAGTTACAACTGTACCACAGTCTCTTTTGATTGCACAGGATGAGCCCACAGGATTTTTCTTGGGTCATGAAAAAGGCGCACTGTACAATAAAAATATTGCATGCAGTTTCTCTGTTAATTTGGGCTCTGCATGTATAATGAAATGTATCAGTAACATTAGGAAAATGACTACATCACACTAAACCTGTGACTGTCTATGTGGAAGAATTGGATATATATCTACAGTCAAGGAAATGTTGTATATTTAATCTGCAGCTACTGCTTCTGTTGTACTTTTTTATGTTTTACTGTATTTTATCCCATTTTATGTATCTGCAGTGCAATGGGTTTGGGGAGGGAAGGGGGAGTTTATGGGGTGGTCAAATAAGTTCTTTCTTTTATTGTAAAATGTTCCGTATGATTTCTCAAAAAACAAAAAACAAACACAAAAAATTAGGAAAAGGAAAATGAGACAAAATGCTGCTACGAATAGTTTCAGACAGAGTATAGCATGTCACGCCACAGGACGTCAACTTGACAAAAGGATTTCATGTCAACTACCTATAATTATATAATGTGTCTTTTTTCACCCACCAGTATTTCTACGTCAAACATTTCAGAGGCGTCATATAAAAAAGCGATGAAGGTTGGTGACAAAGACACGCGCTGCAAACTTCATCACCCTCATTTAGACAATGAAGGCACAATGTTCGACAAGTGAACAGTCAATTAGACAGTTTAATTTTTGTTTCATCTTGGAAAGTTTGTCTTTTTCTATTTTACAGCACCACTTACAGGCAAATTTTATATATATATATATATATATATATATATATATATATATATATATATATATATATATACAGTAGCCTGAGAATATGAATTCGGAGATGAGACAGAGAGAGAGAGAAAGGGAATTGATGCACACAGAAGAGATGCAAATAGGGGAAGGAGGGGGAAGCGTGAGGCATGAAGCAGATGAAATAAAGATAGAAAATTGGGATTGTTACAATGTTCGACAAGTGAACAGTCAATTAGACAGTTTAATTTTGTTTCATCTTGGAAAGTTTGTCTTTTTTTCTATTTTACAGCACCACTTACAGGCAAATTTTATATATATATATATATATATATATATATATATATATATATATATATATATATATATATATATATATATATATATATATATATATATATAGTTGGCTAGTTGGAGAAACATCAAAGGTGCAGACACAGAAAAGGAAAAAAGAGACTGAGAGGGTGAGACGGAGGTGGAGGAGGATAGAGAATGAGGTTGTCATTCTGCACTACGTCTCCTCTAGCCCGACGGAAAGGATGACCCGCTTAGACGCGAGGTGAAAAGTTCAGCCGCTTCAAAGAGGTCCAGAGCAACCGCAGCCCGCAAAGAGACAAGGGAGAGCTGATCCCAGACCAGCGGCCGAACAGTCTCTCAATAATTCAGCACATCATGATGCAACACTCACCTCAGCTCAGCCGGAGAGAGAAAGCAAGAGAGAATCAGTGCTCCACATGCCCCTGAAGAGGCTACTGGATGGTTGCTGGGTTGTGCGTGATTCAGGAAATGGTCAAATGGCTGTGCAGGCTTCACAGTGGTTTCATTTCATGTGGAGGAGTATGTTCACTCTAGATGGTGAAACGACTGTCTTTTTGCAGTCTTAAAATACATGTGGGGATAATCTTTTAAGCTGGGGATGGGTAAAGGTGGTCTACTAGTCATCCAACAACCAAGTAGTCAATTGTTTGGGGTTTTTCTTCCTTTTTTGGTGTGGATAACGTAATGCAATGTTCAAAGCCATGAATTTTGAAATGCAAGCTCTTTGAGAAGGGTAGCGAGGTAGTCGAACGAGAGACGTGGGAGGAGCGAGTGAGATCGGTGACTGAGAATGAGCGTAACCTGTGAGGCACACTGGTCTCGAGTCCTCTCATGAAGGAGCTCGGAGGCATATAAGGACGAGCGACACCAGTGAAGGACGAGAGAGGACCAGGCCTGGACTTTATGTTGTGTTTTATTTATGTTTTGTTATGTGTGTGCTCGGTAGCCCGCTGTTTACTTTCAGTTTGTTTATTTATTTATTAAAGTCTTTTAAATGTTCACCGGTTCCCGCCTCCTTCTTCCCTTATCTACGAACTTCATTGGTGCCGAAACCTGGGAGGAAGGAGGTAGGGTTGTGCCGATGGACGATATCATCGTCCTAAAGCATATATGCTATTTTAAATACTGTAGTCTATGCCAGATATATAGCCTACATTTTTAAATAATCCATTTCATAAGCATGCGTGTTTATTTTAGCACTTCTGTCAGTGAAACAACACACTAGCCTACAGCCTATAAAACATTTAAATGATTATCAGTTAATAATGGTAACATAAAGATTAAGACAATTAAATATTAGTTTTAAAAAAAGTTTTATTTCCCCACAAAGATGCGTCAGCTTTGAGATGAATGTGGAGATGAACTCTATTCGTTTCTTTGTTATTAAAAAAAAAAAACTGTCCTGTGTTTTGTGTTTCGTGAGACTTGTTACAGCGCTTGCATATTGTTCCCCTTGACTGGTGTTGGTTGCTTCTATTACTCTCATTTGTAAGTCGCTTTGGATAAAAGCGTCTGCTAAATGACTAAATGTAAATGTATTGTAAATGAATGTGGGACACGAGCTGGAGACACCTTCTCGAATATCTTTGTCTTAATGTTTTCTCCTGGTGTTGCAAAGCAACACGTGTTGTAAAACGTCTGAAGAGCGAATTTTATCTTCCACAGGGTCAAGACATTTAGGCTATGTCTGATTATGCACTGCCAGAGAAAACAAAATTAAAATCGGCGGTGTGTGTGTGTGTGCGTGAATTGCGCATTCAAATAAACTTGACGCGCCAAGTCTAATAAGAACAAACTGTGTTAAATAAAATTTGAAGTAAAAGGTATTCGTCCTACATTGTTTTTTTCTACTTCACCACAGTAAAGCATGTGAATGAGTAGGCTATAATAGACTTAATTATAAGCAAACGAAAGGAAGAAACGTTTACAATTCCCTGCGAAAATGAGTGTGATGCGAGTGAAGATGTATGAAAAGAAACGTGATGTCCAGTGGGATAAAATGGACTAACTGTTAGCCTTTTGGTTATGCCTATAGTTAAAGTTCGCGGAAATCGGAAAATCGGGTACAAACATATTTGAAAAGCTGGCAAATCTTTAATTAGGCTCAGCCTCCCTCTCTCATTCGGCATGAATCCATATGTTTTCATGGCTGCGATGTAACTGCGAATTTATTTCCTTTGAAAACAAAGCTTTGTGCTTCTGTCCTGTGGTAATATATTCATGTACAACAGCATTCATATGCAAAACACGGGGATAATAACGAAATTATAGTTTTAAATAGAAAATAGTATTTATGTAAGGAGGTATATTAAAATAAAAAGTACACAACTCTTTACTTTCTTTCCCCTCACGTGCAACCTAGCGCGGGTGAGTCCTTATTTGGGTTAGCAAAATAACGAAATCGAAAATAGTATTCATGTAAAGAGATAGTAAAATACAGATATAGTAAATTATATTTTTTTATTTAATTTTTTAAAAAAAAAACAACGATATCATCGTCCATCGCAATGTTTTACTGTACACATCGTCAACTGCCAATTTAGGGGACATCGCCCAACCCTAGAAGGAGGGACATGGGAGTTCGGGCAGCGCGGATGAATGAAGACCGCGAGAGGCTGCCCGAGGCGATGGTGCTGGAGCGAGTGAAGACCGATGGGACGGAGAACTTGCTGCCGTGCCCCTGGGTCGAGGTGGGGTGGCGGACGTCCTGGAGGGAGCGGAGGAGTCGCCGGCGTTCGCCATGGGCCGGAGCCTGCTGCCATCCGCCATGATGGGGAGGAGCAGGGAGCGCACGGCTGCACTCAACAGGAGGAGCCACCGCCGGCCACCAGGGGGCGGAGGAGGATCGAGCCGTCCACCGAGCGCCCAGTACCATCGCATGACACTGCGAGGAAGAGCCTCTCTTCTTCCTCTCTCCACTCTCTCGTCCTGTTACTCTCTGTGTCTCCGTTTTGGCCCCCTGGGTGAGAGTAGGCGCCGTCTCAGGTGTACCCCCAGGCCTGCGAGGTGGATGAATGAGAGATGTGGGAGGAGCGAGTGAGACCGGTGTGTGACTGAGAATGAGCGTCACCTGCGAGTCCTCTCATGAGGGAGAGTATCTACGAACTTCATTACAAGAAGGTTTCACTGTGCCAATAGTGTGTTATGCAGCTGTTTGACAATTTATATGGTAAAAGCATCTTAAGACGTGTCACTAAATTAATCTTTTTTTACAGCCTCAAAGCAACTTTTGCAACAAAATCACAAGTATCAATCCAACCTTCAACAAAATGTTTCAATACAATCACCTGCTGTAAGCAATGTTCATAGTATTATGCATAATCCGTAGGTATTCATGCTTTTGAGAGGACTATTATGGGCTAAATCCCCATTTGTAACAATTTTGAATATTTGTCAGTTAATCTGTTGGACGAATATTACATGTTCTTGCATTCCACCTGTGCCGTTTCTTAATAATTTCTGAATTATACACATGCAAACGAATGAATGTCTTTGGCCATTTGCATACCATTGTTGATTTTTCAGCGTTTCAAGCCACAACTCGTGACTAGCATTATACAAGACTTCCTTTAAATCAACTAAAAAGTTCTGAAACTAGTTCTAGTACCATATAGTTACCATCAATGATCACGCTAAAAATATTTAAACATTGGTTAAAGTCTTTTATAATGGCATATTCTAAACAATATTCCTGTATTTCTGACAAATAATGCTGCTGCAAGAGTCTCATCCTTTGACTGGCTCTGCAGTGGAAGAGCCCTGAAAAAACTCTTGCACAAGTTTTGCAATCCAATTCTAACTAATACCTAATAATTAAACAGAATCATTAAACTTGCCCCGTCTATTTAGAAGCAAGTGAACTGCTCTGTCGGCTTTCATTATTAATGTCATGGTCAAAACAGTGCTGAACAACAATTTCAATAAAATATGTTTTATATATATTTTTTATAGTGCAAAATTTCCAGGGTCATGTTGTGTACTACCTGATGGCATTCCACCATTTGAGATCCACTGGACTCGTCAATGAGACGTTTTTCACATTCCTTTTTCAAACTACACTTTTAGATGCTGCTTTTTCAAACGCTAAAAAAATTGTCACTGCTTTACTTTTGAAAGCCATCCACTTTCAAATACGTTTCTTGAGTAATCAGTTCAAAATTTCAGCTCATTGGATTCCAGCTCATTTGGAGTATCATTTTGAGGTGGGATTTGTGAGGTCACGGCCACTCATCAGCCCATTGCAGTATCTCTGGCTGGCACGGCTCCTGTTGTCTTACTGCTGAGCTCTGTATGATGCCTCTAATTGGCTTTGGGTATAATAACAAAGGCCAAGAACCTTGCAGAAAAAAATATGAAGAGATGACCAGGTCAAGAAACAATCCCCTTGAGAAAGAGCTGCAATTGGATGTATCTCTACCCATAAGGGACAATACAGGTTGCGTTGTGGAGGATGAGAGGATAGCAGTCCTCTCTTAGGTCCTGTGTGCCCCCTGGTGCAGCACCACATCATGGTCCATCTGTTGAAACCCAGGAACCATCAGTGCGGAGGGACTAACACGGCAGTGGTAATTAGCCCCAGGATGCAAACGGCTACCATCAAACAGATGTGGGGGAAGTCGACACATTGTTAACTGGTTTGATGGGGGGTGGGTGGGGGAGGTGACCTACTTTAAATCGTGTGATGTAACACCTCAAACTGGAAAAGCTGCTATCCACACTATAAAGCCAAAAAATAAATCTTACTCATGTCTTGTCAGTGCTTACATTCAAATCTACATTAAGTCAACCAAGGCCAGTGGTCAGGTTCATCAACATGAACTTGAGCATCGCGTGAACAATCCCTATGGAGCAATCTGGGAATACATGTTGTGATGGTACATCAGCAAAAGAACTTGTACATCTGGGGCAGAGAAGAACTACGGTGTCAGAGATGGTCTTATTATTGGGCGATAAGCTCCGCATCTCTACCATTGAAAAAAGCATAACGGTCATTTTGGATTACGTGTGCCTTGAAAAACAATCACATTACAGCCCTGGCATCATAGAATTTCTGTTGGGCAATAGTCATTCACTGTTTGCAGATACCATAAAATGAATAAGAAGTGCCGTAAACTCAATCTCATTGTTGCAAAATTGTCAAAGTGCTCTTATAAATAAATAGCTTTTCATAGTAAACTCTAAAAATAGATTAATCCAAAATGTATATTTAACGGTAAACATGTTGAAGATTTGACAATAGGCTGTTGATCATTAAATTATAAGCTTTTATGATAAGCAGGTAGTGAAGCCTCTCTTCCACTGACATTTATTTAAAAAATTCTTCTCTCATCTTCTTTTCTGCGTACCACGGTGTTATACTTTTTTTTGCTAACCTTGTGAGTCTTTCCTTAAAGTGGCTTTGATTTGATCCACCTGTTGAGTTGAGTATACATAAGACCCCAGTGGGTAGCCATTTCTAATGCCCTATCAAACAAAAATGAATATGTATAGAAATGTGTAATTAAAGGGATAGTTCACCAAAAAAAGAAAAATTAGCCCATGATTTACTCACCCTCAAGTCATCCTAGGTGTATATGACATTCTTCTTTTGGACGGATACAAGCAGAGTTATATAAAAAAAATGCCCTGGCTCTTCAAAGCTTTATAATGGCAGTGAATGGCTGTTTCTGTTTTGAAGCCCATAAAAGTGCATCTACCCATTATAAAAGTGCTCCACGTGGCTCCTGGGGCCTTCTGAAGTGAAGCGGTGGTTTTGTGTACAAAAAATATTCATATTTAAAACTTTACAAACTGTAATCTCTAACTTCCTCTAACTGTCGCTTACTGAGAGAATGAGACTTCACAGAGTTTGATGTAGGACGCTCCAGTTGAGAATATGCTAGTTCTCTCAAGTTTTTTGATCTTCTACACTTCCTGGTTTATCACCTGAACTTATGTTACACCTGCGTCCTATATCATACGCTGGAACGGCAGTCTCTTTTGAATGCGCGTCTGACAGTAAGCGGAAGTTAGAGATTACAGTTTGTAACATTTAAATATGGATATTTTTCTTACACAAACACATTGCTTCGCTTCAGAAGGCCTTTATTAACCACCAGAGCCATGTGGAGAACAAAAACAGCCATTCACTGCCATTATAAAGCTTGGAAGAGCCAGGACACTTGTTAATGTAACTCTGATTGTATTGCATTTTTCTGGAAGAAGAATGTCATATACACCTAGGATGGCTTGAGGGTGAGTAAATCATGGGGTAAATTAAATTTTTGGGTGAACTATCCCTTTAAGTATTTATGTGGGGTAAAGACTAAGCTAGTAGGCTAATAAGCAGGCGGTATGCTGAAATAGAATGTTAGCTTAGCAAAACCTAAAGCTAACTAAAAAAAATCCTCACAAAGAACAAGAAATTTCACAAACAAAACACAAAGTATGCAGCCTTGCACATAACAAGATAGAAAAATAGCCATGAATTTGTTCCCACAACTTATTAATTTGTCCCTTCATTTTAGTTAAATCTAGGCCATGTTGTTCTAACTTGTTCCCTTGCTTTTGTTAAATCATGGGCATGCTATACAAATGTGTACAACTAAACAAACAACTAAAACGAGGATAAATTAAGTTGTGGGATTGAATTCTTAATGGCCACTATATCTTTTTTTTTTCAAGTTGGCCAAAGTCAATATATGCAAGTTAATCAAATAAATAATTAGGCCCGTTCACACCAAGAACAATAACTATATAGATAAGTATATTAATTCCCACTATAATATAATTCTGTTCAATCTAAGTGTGCGCTGCAGTTGTGTTGTCTGATGAAGCAAGATGGATTCTGATTGGCTGTCAATGATTTTATCAAATTTTATCAACTTTTTTTATCCAAAAGATATCACCTATAGTCATTCCAAATCCATGTTTAAATGTAATTAGAATTTTAAAAATATATACTTTTTAAAGTCTTCTAAAGTTCAACTCAAAAATATTGAAACATGATAATTTTTCATATGATAATATTATGTCTAAATGTAAAGTTCTAATTCTCGCTGCCATTTCAGCTGATAATCTACATTGCCGTCTTTTGTTTTTAGAACAATGCAATGGCAAGCAAGTCAAGTATAAACACTTAGTGAGCGCAGTGAGTTGCTTGATTCACACAACAGTGCCAAGTGAATCTATACAAAACCACTACAGTACACAACCCCCATTTCATTTCACGTAAAGCCATGCTAGATGGCCTTAAGAAGAGTGAGGGTGTTGCTGAGACATCCTAGGTCAGCAAGGCAGTGTGCTTATGAGCATTTGAGCCAGACGGAGATGACCTTCCCCCAAATGACCTCTCAAGACTGCACCACTGCATCACACACGCAACACCACAGACGATGTCATTGTTTCCATGGCATTGATCCCCAGCCTGCAGCTAGCGGAGCGCAGCTATTTAGATCCACTTGGTTGCATGTCTGCATGCCGCTGTGGCCGCGCTGAGAGAGATCTGTGAGGCCATGTCGTGTAAAACTGCTTCAGCTTGACAACAAACAGGCTAATTGGTCCCTGTTCCTGGCCTCTGGAGACTGAGAGAGAGAGGCTGAGGAAACACATCCTGGAGGTGGGGTGAGCGGGTAAGAGGCTCCCGCTCATAGTAGTTCTAATGTGGGAAGTCACGGAGACCTCTCATTGAGCTTTACGCACACACGCAATGCTCAAAAACAACGTGAGTGGAGCGTACTCTCTCCCGTCTTACTGTTTTCCATACTCGTATACGCAAACACTCGGTTCTCTAGTTCACGCGCACACTTTCACTAACTCTCAGGGGAAACGTGACCTGGGGCTGTGCAGTCAGGAAGCACACGTGTTAAAACCAGCTCTCTCTTGGCGTGGCTGAGTCACGCTGAAGTGTAAGGCATCATGGGGAGGGAGCAGCAGCAGCTGGTGTGGTGCCTGTCAAATACGCTGCTTTAGAGTGAATCACTCCCCATCATCCTCTGTAATGGACTACTCTCTCTCTCTCTCTCTCTCTCTCTCTCTCTCTGTTTGGCAAGTGCTTTTTTCACTCATTTCTGTTTGTTGCTCTCTTTCTCAAGCCCTTTTATTACCTTGCAATCACATCTAAAATCCCACCTCTGTGATCTCACAATTATTGTTTCTCAAGACCTGATGCATAAAGAACTATAGGGTCAAACAATGGAAAATGTGGTTAATTACAGTTACTTTAAAATAAAATGTTTTATTGAATATTGCAGTGTTTATTATAAATGACGGATCATTGCATATCATTGTTTTTTGTGTGTTTTTCTTTTTTTAAATCAAGGCAAGATTTTGAGGTTTGACTCAAATGTATGTCACAACAGGGAAGAAAATCGCAATTTAGGTTTCAGGTTGACTTTAAGGTTATCAATATTAGATGAGGGATTTTCTCATGATTCGATTCTGGATTCGGATTCATGAAGTCACCCAAATGATTCCTGAAACATCTCAGTTTTCTGTTATAGATTACTCTGCTGTACAAAGGCAAAATAGTGGCTAGAGATAAGAATTCAAGTTCAAGTATGGCTTGCAACCAGGGCCGTGCATAGGAATTTTGAGGCAAACCAATAAAAATGGGCAGTAGGGTGAGGTTTCGGGGCGATGATTGGGTCAATACAAATAATCCATCTTACTCTTACTATTTCTTTACAGACAGCTTGTAAATGTCTGATTTGGCTGATGCTCAGTGGGCTCTATTTTTTCTCATGACCATAGATTTAATATCTATTGATCTGAATATCAACATTTGTGGGATTTAGTCAGTCAAAACATTTTTGATCTAATTTTGTGTCTCTCGAAAATAGTAATCTATGACATTGTATTATGTTAAATATCAAAGTTTTTGTGTCTATTTGTTCATTTTGGATTTGTGGACACAATGCTTTTGGTTTTGTGGAATACATGTTAAAGCTTTTGAAGTAAAAAGATAAAATTAGACCCTTGGGGTAAGATGACCCAGCCATATTTGGCACAGAAGGCCCCAAGTGGCATGTTGTTAATGGTGTTATTGTTTTTAAACTTAATACTGAAATTAACTGGTTATTATTTAATAATTTCATGAATTAGATGTACATTTCAGGCATCTTCACTTTCATTAAAACCTATAGGTTAATTGAGTAAATTATGACAAAATCTATTTTAGGACATATCTTCAATTAAAATATGGCCAATCAAATAAGTAAATATTCATGTGCTTGTAAATAAGTCATAAAACTATTTTACCTTTCAGATTAATCGGATGCAGATTTTTCTGTTATCAGTTATTAAATGATTCTACTAAACTGTCAAAATTAAATTTTAAGTAGAATATTTTATTTAGTATTTTACATTAATGACACTTTAAAAGATATAAGTAGTAATAAGAATTATATCAAAAGTAATTTATACATTCGTAACAGTTTATAGGGTGGGGGGTGGATAAACGTATGTGTTATTATATGAAATTAAATTATTATTTCAACATACAGCAAATATGCAAATATACATCAACAGCAAATTCTGTGTTATTTATATTTGATCAAATCGGGTACACAAATTTGGTTAGACAAGAATTCTAGTTCTCTTCCAAATGTGGATTTTGTACAACTTGTTAAAACTATTTGAAGACCAGGAGCAAAATATTACAGACAGAAATACAGCAACAAACTACAAAATTACTAATTCTGTGGATCAACCACTCTCTGTAAAGTGGATTGTAATGCATACTGTTAATACAACGACATTCTGGAACTGTCGTCTCCACTTTCCAGATTATACACAGACTCTGAGTGACGTTGCGGAGCGAGAGCGGGAAAACACGGAGTGGATTCAAGGAATCGGTGGATCTTTAGCGGTGAGATAACAGAACGCTTTTAGCGGGGATGGGTAGCGAGGGGGGCACCTGAGCAGATGAGGGCAGAGGGGCAGTGGCTCTAGCCCCCCTGTGCACAGCCCTGCTCCCAACACTATTATATTCTATCACACTATCCTCTTTGTACTTTGTTATCAATAAAGCATTTTTTCCACAAATAATCGCACCAAAATTCCCATCCACCCGAGTCCATTTCAACCACATTTATACAAAGTGTATGTGACAACAGAATACTTTTTAGTACTGAACTTTTTTCAATCCCCTTGTATTGTAGAGTTCAAATAAAGATTGGACCAGCGGCCCAAAACAGCAATCAATGGGTTTATTTTGGCAGAGGACTGACCAGGATAAAAAGCACATTGACTGAACAACATGAAAGGAATTGACCCTCTTCTTTCTGCCCAGAAAACTTAAGTGAGTGGAATGGACAGCAGCACGTCAGAGAGTGAGAGCAAAAGAAAGAAAGAAAGAAAGAATTTACAGACAAACGAGCAAATATAAACAAATGCTGGATTTTATGATGACCTGACACTGTTTTACATAATTTTACATAATTATTCTATAACCTCTGTAGTACTGTTGCATTAAGGTTATTCTAAATATGACCTAATCAATGTGTCAAAGAAAAGAAAAAGAGAATGTAAAGCACACACATCTCTCACACACACCCACACACTCAATCCTCTGGCCTTTGAGTTTCCTCAACAGCATGCATGAATTCAAGCGCTGAAAATACACACATGTGAGCACATGCACCAAAATACATCTGCTGACCTGAGAGCTTCATTAGCAGTTCAGAAGCCACTTTGACGTTGATGTCCTGACTGAGTAGGCTGCTCTTGCCCAGCATCGGGCTCCCCTCGTCTCGTTGCTTGGTGGCCCCTGGAGGTCCTTCTTGGCAGAAGCTGTAGCTGGGACCTCTCTGAGAGCTCAGGGGCTCTTCTGCCTGGGGCTCCTCCTTGACACAGAATGAACCCTTTAGGGCCTCCTTCTGGTTTGCTGCTGTGGGGCAAAAAAGGAGAAGCGAGCTTTGAGAACTAGGCCCATGTCATTGTTGACATTTCAATATCAAGGGTTAAAGGATATTATCAAAAAACGTGACTATATTCTATGTCTTCTGAAATCATATGATAGCTTTGTGAAAAGAAAAGACCCAAAAAGTGTGATCTGCGTGTGTTCAGGTTTGGAACTATATGAGGGTGAGTAAATAATGACAGAAATGTCCTTTTTAGTGTCTAACAAGTTATCTGAACATTGCTATTAAGGATTAAGCATCAATGTAGAAGATTATTTTGAGGTTTTTATATATTCGCTTTCATTAATAAAAATTTTTTAGCAGTCTCTTTCTGAGAAGATTTTTCAGATCTCATGGAGATCTTCTAGAATAGGCCAAAAGCCCAGCAGAAAACATTTTTTTTATGAATATGGATTATGTTCTTTCTTAAAGATCTAACAGTGAGAACATCTAACAGTGTGTTTAAGCTTACTGTCTTTAATTGTAATAAGTAGTGATATATTTCTTCTATATTTCTGGTCAGTTTAGATGAAAGTAAGACATTTATTTTCTCACTAAATATGCTGAAAAAGTGGGCCATTTCTAATCAGGCTTCAATGAATAATTAATATTAAGACATGGAGCCCCTTATCAGTGCCAGGAACAGAACACAGGCCATTGGTTCTTTCTGACTCACACATTTGTTTTTGTTTTTTATGATGGTAGGGACTTTCCAATGACTTCTCTTGTTTTTATACTCATCTGATTATATTTTCCTCCCCTAATTATTGCTGACCTTTTTTTATTAAATTATTATTTATTTTTTTATTTTAAAAAAGAGAAATACATTTCTTGCATGCTAAAAACATGCACTGCTGTTGAAATGTTTGTGGTCAATAATATATATTTTTTCTTGTAAAAATATAATAACTTTTCAACTTTCTTTATAATGTTTTTCTCCTGCTCAACAAGGCTGCATTCATTTGATTAAAAAATTGCATTAAAAATAATTTTAAATCAATTAAATGCATCTTTGCTGAAGTATTCATTTTTTGTCCAAATGTTTGAACGGTAGTGTGCATTAGGTAACAGTCCAAAAACTATGAAATACACACACCTATTATGCAAAATACCTGTAAAAGGAACAACCAAACAATCAAAGATCCAGGCCAAATGAGTTTAAGTGAAGAGTAACAGTACAAAATGTACATTGCAATAAACAAGAAAGTGTTTGTGATGCACAAGAAAAAGGTAAAAGTGACAAATGGATCAGATTGAAAGCCTTTGAATTTGCAATTTGGCTAGGTATGCAGATTCCATTTTGTTTCTGATTTAGATTTTAATTAAAACATGATTTAGTAAATTCATTAAACGTTTTCCTTGTGGATATCGTTGGCTGGTGCCCACAATGCAGGTGATTTCTGGTTTTAATATCCTTTTAGGGACATTTGTTCCCCACAATGTAGGTAAAATCTGAACCACACACACATGCTTGTTTTGTATCTTCGTGAGGACTCTCCATTGACTTCTATTGTTTTTATATTGAACTCATGATACTTTTTTACCCTACTTTAACCGTATCCCTAAATCTAACCATCTCACAAACCTTTTTTGTATTTTTGCATACAAATTAAAACATTATTTAATGTATTAAAAGGTGCAGTATGGAAGACTGCAAGAACATAGTTGTGGTAATTATGTTTGGCTTCGGCTCAGCTGTTTAGCACGGATGAATATGATGGTTTGAGGCACGCCAGTGTACCGTGGCTACAGGTAAATTTTTCATCAGTGCCAATGTCACTAATGACATCAAAACTGGCTCACCTCCTACATAACATAAAGACTAAAAAGAAAATAATTTTGTATTTTGAGCCTTTTTGAGCCTTTTAGAATTTTCCATTGTGTTAATAATGCTGCTCATTACAGTCCCTGACAAAAGTCTTGTCGCTTGTGTACAAATTGAACTGAAGTGCCGCTGAAATATATTTCTTACCAAAATTTTTTACAAGAAATGGCTCATTTTAATCCCAACAGCTTTTGTAATAATGTTTCAGTGCAAAATGAAACTGTCAAAAATATTCTAATATTCACAGCTTGGTAAAGCCCATTGAGTCAATTTTTGCAAAGACATACAGGTCCTTCTCAAAAAATGTGCATATTGTGATAAAAGTTCATTATTTTCCATAATGTAATGATAAAAATTAAACTTTCATATATTTTAGATTCATTGCACACCAACTGAAATATTTCAGGTCTTTTATTGTTTTAATACTGATGATTTTGGCATACAGCTCATGAAAACCCAAAATTCCTATCTCAAAAAATTTGCATATCATGAAAAGGAGCTATTAACCTAATCATCTGAATCAACTAATTAACTCTAAACACCTGCAAAAGATTCCTGAGGCTTTTAAAAACTCCCAGCCTGGTTCATTACTCAAAACCGCAATCATGGGTAAGACTGCCGACCTGACTGCTGTCCAGAAGGCCATGATTGATACCCTCGGTTGATGTGGCAGACACCTTCAAAGTGTCTCAGCATCAAGTACAGAGGATAAAAAAAGATTTCAAGAGACTGGAGACATTTATGACAAACCCAGGTCAGGCAGACTCTGCAAGACAACTGCTCGAGAGGACCTTTTGTTGGCTCGAAAATCCAAGGACCAGCCCATTTTCCACTGCAGCAGAGCTCCACGAGACCTGGTCACCTGAAGTCCCTGTGTCAACCAGAACAGTTTGTCGGATTCTGTCTCGAAATGGCCTCCATGGTCGAATCAGTGCCCAGAAACCAGCACTAAACAATAAACAATTGAAAAACCGTGTGGCATTTGCCAAAGCCCACAGCCTGCTAAAAGGATGGACGCTGGAAAAGTGGCAGAAGGTGGATTTTTCAGATGAATCTTCTGTTGAATTACACCGCAGTCGCCGCAAATATTGCAGGAGGCCTACTGGAGCCCGCATGGATCCGAGATTCACCCAGAAAACAGTGAAGTTTGGTGGCGGAAAAATCATGGTCTTAGGTTACATGCAGTATGGGGGTGTGCGAGAGATCTGCAGGGTGGAAGGCAACTTCAATAGTCTAAAATACCAAGAAATCTTATACCTCTTATATTCCCAACCATAAAAGAGGCCAAATACTGCAGCAGGATGGTGCTCCGTCGCATTCTTCCATCTCCACATCAAAGTTCCTCAAGGCGAAGAAGATTAAGATGCTCCAGGATTGGCCAGCCCAGTCACCAGACATGAACATCATTGAGCATATGTGGGGTAGGATGAAAGAGGAAGCATGGAAGACGAAACCAAAGAATATTGATGAACTCTGGGAGGCATGCAAGACTGCTTTCTTTGCTATTCCTGATGACTTCATCAATAAATTGTCCTTGCCAAACCGCATGGATGCAGTCCTTCAAGCTCATGGAAGTCATACAAGATATTAAATTCGGATCTCACAGCACCACTACTTAATTTGCGGACATATTTTTGTATTTGCAGAAAATTTGTTCAATTTCTGTATAGGCGACAAAACTTTTGTCTTGCCAAAATCTGACCTTTCTGTCTTGATTAAATGATACATCTTTTTTCAGTGAAACTAATTTATTTCAGTGCATTAAACATCATTTGGGAGGGTTTTAGCTTTTCATATGAGCTATTTCTAACACCAATTGATGAATTAAAAATCAGGTTAATAGCAGGTGTTTCTACAAAATAATTAAGCGACACAACTTTTGTCAGGGACTGTAGTCATGGCAACAAGATGTCATAAAGTGAATTCCACCACATTATACACCAACCAGGGCAAACTCTGTCCTGTTGGATTTCCATTTTTATGGGGACATTACATACACGTAATGGTTTTTATACTATACAAACTGTATATTCTATCCCCTAACCTAACTCTATCCATCACAGAAAACTTTTTTGCTATTTTTAGATTTTCAAAACAGATCATTCTGTATGATTTATAAGCTTGGGGAAAAGAAAAAGTCCCCACAAGGTTAAAAATGACTGGTATTGCTATCTTTGTGGGGACATTTGGTCCCCATAACATACTGTAGGGATTACCAGGACCACACACTCACACACCATCTCTGTTTTAAAGTCTTTCATTAATACACACTCTAAATTTACTGTACATGCTTTGACACACGTTCATAATGTCAAATTAGTTCTACCTATGTCTGATCTTCATATCACACTTCCTCTCCTGTTCTGTCAGTCTTTTCCACTTAAGCGCCTACCCATCCTTTTCCCTCCCTCTGTCACCATTCCCCCTTTGATCTCTCTTACAGATCAGCAGTGATCACTCACCCCTTCTGTCTCTACCACACTCCCCTCAGCAGTCATCTGATCTCCCCCCACCCCAAATCCGAGTACATACACCATCCACAACAGCGCTGACCCTTTTCATCAATCTCCGTGAGTTGACCACCGCCTCACTCCGATGACTCTGATTAATGGTGACGTGCATCTGCGAGTCTGCGACAGCACCGAAGGTACAGTCAGGTTAGGGGACAGGACACAACTATGAGCTAAAGATCGTCAGGAGCCATTGGGAGAGTTTGTGACCTTCACATGGAGAGTGCAGGCGGTGAACGAGGTGGTGGCGGGGGTGGTGTATGTGGTGGCACCGGCTGGAAATGTCACCAGTCAGATGTCAGTGGACGGACTTAGCGTGGTCCGGTCAGCACCTGGAAGGGCATCCTCTAATTAAGAGCGTGTCGGGTCGCGTGTCCTATCAGACAGGGACAGGGCGTGCGGCACGCGCACAAGCACCCTCTCTTTCGAAGACATGCAGAAAAGTACAAGCTGGAGCGTGGAGCTACAAAGTCACACCACTCTGGTGACCTTTCGGTTCGCAGCTAAAAATAGAGCAAAATTTCCATTCGAATTCATGTTACAGTGAGCGTTGAATAATTTATCAGCTTAATCCGCCAGCCAAGTTTGTTTTTTTTCCTCATAAGGCATGAATGTCTCCAAAATACCAAAATTAAGCTCAACAAAAATGAGCACTTTCTGTTTACCGACTGTTTTATTAGACTTTCATAAAGGGGTAATCCCAAGTGCCTATCTTGATATTTCAAATTCCGTTCTGTCATCACATCATCTTTGGCATACATTTCTCTCATAAAGCTACCATGGAAGTCTTGCGTGAAAGCCGCAATCTCTCTAGATCTATTCACAAAACAGGTGTGACTCTCAAATTGTGATCATACAACAGCTTAAATAATAGGCTCAAATATTGTCTGTATGAACAAATAACTGAAGTCAAGCCCCTTTTCTATGCTCTTGATAACTGTTAATATGCTTGAACCATAGCGACAGTGACTAAAGGATGTATCAAATATGTCAACTTCCATAAACCGGAAGGTCTTACAGTGTGAGTTCATCAGACATGTCGTATGACTTTCTTTATTTAACAAAGCTACAATGTGATCAACTGAACCAAATGTTTTTTAAAAATAGCCATAATTTGTATGCAAGATAATATAATGTACTGTATGATATACAGGTGCTGGTCATATAATTAGATTATCATCAAAAAATTAATTTATTTCACTAATTCCATTCAAAAACTTGTACATTATATTCATTACACACAGACTGATATTTTTCAAATGTTTATTTCTTTTAAGTTTGATGATTATAACTAACAACTAAGGAAAATCCCAAATTCAGCATCTCAGATAATTAGATTATTGTGAAAAGGTTCAATATTGAAGACACCTGGTGCCACACTCTAATTAGCTAATTAACTCAAAACACCTGCAAAAGCCTTTAAATGGTCTCTCAGTCTAGTTCTGTAGGCTACACAATCATGGGGAAGGCTTCTGACTTGACAGTTGTCCAAAAGATGACTGTTGACACCTTGCACAAGGAGGGAAAGACACAAAAGAGTCTGGCTGTTCACAGAGCTTTGTGTCCAAGCACATTAATAGAGAGGCGACGGGAAGGAAAAGATGTGGTAGAAAAAAGTGTACAAGCAATAGGGATAACCACACCCTGGAGGATTGTGAAACAAAATCCATTCAAAAATGTGGGGGACATTCACAAAGAGTGGACTGTAGCTGGAGTCAGTGCTTCAAGAACCACTGCTCACAGACGTATGCAAGACAGCTCTCGCATTCCTTGTGTCAAGCCACTCTTATACAACAGACAGCGTCAGAAGTGTCTCGCCTAGGCTAAAGACAAAAAGGACTGGATTGCTGCTGAGTGGTCCAAAGTTATGTTCTCTGATGAAAGTAAATTTTGCATTTCCTTTGGAAATCAGGGTCCCAGAGTCTGGAGGAAGAGAGGAGAGGCACACAATCCACGTTGCTTGAGCTCCAGTGTAAAGTTTCCACAATCAGTGATGGTTTGGGGTGCCATGTCATCTACTGGTGTTGGTCCACTGTGTTTTCTGAGGTCCAAGGTCAACACAGCTGTATACCAGGCATTTTTAGAGCACTTCATGCTTCCTGCTGCTGACCAACTTTATGAAGATGCAAATTTCATTTTCCAACAGGACTTGGCACCTGCACACAGTGCCAAAGCAACCAGTATCTGGTTTAAGGACCATGGTATCCCTGATCTTAATTGGCCAGAAAACTCGCCTGACCTTAACCCCATAGAAAATCTATGGGGTATTGTGAAGAGGAAGATGCGATATGCCAGACTCAACAATGCAGAAGAGCTGAAGGCCACTATCAGAGCAACCTGGGCTCTCATAACACCTGATCAGTGCCACAGACTGATCGACTCTATGCCACGCCGATTTGCTGCAGTAATTCAGGCAAAAGGAGCCCCAACTAAGTATTGAGTGCTGCACATGCTCATACTTTTCATGTTTTCAAAAAATCCTGTCTTTGTATTGGTCTTAAGTAATATTCTAGTTTTCTGAGATACTGAATTTGGGATTTTCCTTAATTGTCATTTATAGGTCCTTCTCAAAAAATTAGCACATTGTGATAAAAGTTCATTATTTTCCATAATGTAATGATAAACATTTAAATTTCATATATTTTTGATTCATTGCACACCAACTGAAATATTTCAGGTTTTTTATTGTTTTAATACTGATGATTTTGGCATACAGCTCATGAAAACCCCAAATTCCTATCTCAAAACATTAGCATATTTCATCCGACCAATAAAAGAAAAGTGTTTTTAATACAAAAAAAAATTCAACCTTCAAATAATTATGTTCAGTTATGCACTCAATATTTGGTCGGGAATCCTTTTGCAGAAATGACTGCTTCAGTGTGGCGTGGCATGGAGGCAATCAGCCTGTGGCACTGCTGAGGTGTTATGGAGGCCCAGGATGCTTCAATAGCGCCCTTAAGCTCATCCAGAGTGTTGGGTCTTGCGTCTCTCAACTTTCTCTTCACAATATCCCACAGATTCTCTATGGGGTTCAGGTCAGGACAGTTGGCAGGCCAATTGAGCACAGTAATACCATGGTCAGTAAACCATTTACCAGTGGTTTTGGCACTGTGAGCAGGTGCCAGGTAGTGCTAAAAACGGAATCTTCATCTCCATAAAGCTTTTCAGCAGATGGAAGCATGAAGTGCTCCAAAATCTCCTGATAGCTAGCTGCATTGACCCTGCCCTTGATAAAACACAGTGGACCAACACCAGCAGCTGACATGGCACCCCAGACCATCACTGACTGTGGGTACTTGACACTGGACTTCAGGCATTTTGGCATTTCCTTCTCCCCAGTCTTCCTCCAGACTCTGGCACCTTGATTTCCGAATGACATGTAAAATTTGAGCGACAGTCCAGTGCTGTTTCTTTGTAGCCCAGGTCAGGCGCTTCTGCCTCTGTTTCTGGTTCTGGTTCAAAAGTGGCTTGACCTGGGGAATGCGGCACCTGTAGCCCATTTCCTGCACACGCCTGTGCACTGTGTCTCTGGTTGTTTCTACTCCAGACTCAGGCCACTGCTTCCGCAGGTCCCCCAAGGTCTGGAATCGGTCCTTCTCCACAATCTTCCTCAGGGTCCGGTCACCTCTTCTAGTTGTGCAGCGTTTTTTGAGACACTTTTTCCTTCCCACAGACTTCCCACTGAGGTGCCTTGATACAGCACTCTGGGAACAGCCTATTCGTTCAGAAATTTCTTTCTGTGTCTTACCCTCTCGCTTGATGTCTCTCGTGGCAATGATGGCCTTCTGGACAGCAGTCAGGTCGGCAGTCTTACCCATGATTGCGGTTTTGAGTAATGAACCAGGCTGGGAGTTTTTAAAAGCCTCAGGAATCTTTTTAGGTGTTTAGTATTTTTTGAGATGGACCTGTATAATCATCAGAATTAAAAGAAATAAACATTTGAAATATATCTGTCTGTGTGTAATAAATGTATATAATATATAAGTTTCACTTTTTGAACGGAATTAGTGAAAGAAATCAAATTTTTTATGATATTCTAATTATATGACCAGCACCTGTACAGTAAAAATCCAGTTAAAATAATCAAGTCATGTTTTTCACATTTTTCACTTTATTGTTCATGTTTTATTTGAATAATTAATGTTTAATTATATCTCAATATTCACAAATAAACTGCAATTTTAAACTAAATAAAATGCTTTACAGGACACGTGAACCCGTCTGAGTGATGATGAAAACCAATAACTGACGATTCATTCAAATGTACCATACAAAAGAACTTAAGAACCTAAACAAACATGTAAGACTTTTTACATAATTTAGAATTTTGTAATGCCATTAAATTTTGAAAAGTAAATTCCAAGACACTTTTTAACATTTAAGTGAGTCACTTTGGTTATAGAATGCAGTTGTCACTTTCATTTATATCCTAAATGAACATGACCAACCATATTTAGTGCTCTGAACAGCACTGACAATCATATGCTTCTGTCTGAATACAGGCTCTCTCTCGCCATCGCTACTCTCTCTCTCTCTCTCTCTCTCTCTCTCTCTCTCTCTCTCTTTCTCGCCATCTCTCTCTCTCTCTCTCTCTCTCTCTCTCTCTCTCTCTCTCTCTCTCTCTCTCTCTCTCTCTCTCTCTCTCTCTCTCTCGCCATCGCTACTATCTCTCTCTCTCTCTCTCTCTCTCTTGCTGTGACTGGAGTGAAGCCCCCGGTCAGTGTTACATCAACACTGGGGCTATCTCTGCTCTCGCCAGAGAGGCTGTCATCTGCCGTTGCTGTCACCTGGCCTTGTTTTTTTTTGTGTTTTTTTTGCCTCCTCCTCTCTGCGGGCTGATTCGTTTCTCAGCTGGGCGCTTGTCCAGTACCCTGTCACCTCTCACTCTGTTGCGGCTGCCCACTATTGGACCACTTCATTAGCTTTCCACCTCTGTCATGCAGCTCTGCTCCCAGCTCTGACAATTGGTCAGCGCTCCCGCCGAGGATGGCTTAACGTGGCAGGTTAAGGGGGCAACAACAGCCAACAGTCTGCTACGGTAAGAAGGCTTTGCTACATGAAGCAGCAAGGGTGCAGCTACACATCGCTGGACGCTGGATGCGGCAGGGGTCACTTACGAAAGCAAGCGCCACATGGTGGATGTGAGAAATGGCAGGCAAACCTCCATGATGCTGGGACTTCGAGGAACAAATGAACGGAGAGCATACAAAATTAATGGGGATGGAGAGTCAACTCCAGTTTCTGCCCGTTCTTTGGATTTACCAATTTCAACACCTCTCACAATTGTTCTAGGCAATTATTCGCCCATGACCAGAGTCACACCCAGAGTCACTTTCTCTGAGAGAAGAGACAACGTGTGAACTGTCATTATTGAATTAGGTCCAGCAAGTATGTGCAGAGGCCTGCATTTCAAAGTGCTTCCCCAGCTTTCATCTCCAAATCAAAATGTGTATCGCAACTGGATGGCTGACAGTCGTGTCAGCGTGGAGGAAAATCAAAGCTGATTGGTCTGAAAGTCAGAGGAGAATCAGACAGTCCAAAGAAATGATAGGCCAATTATGTCAGAGGTCAGTGAGAGTTCACCTTGTGTGTGTGAGCATGTGTGTTTCGCCTGGGGAACTCTAAAAGCAGTAGTCTGCTATTTTACACTTAATTCTTCGTTTTATCTATACTTCTCTAATTCCCTCCCCATTTATGTTTCTTTTGTGTCTCTCTTTCCATCATGTACCCCAAGTGGGTTTATGAAAACAACAAATAACACTATTTTGGAAATTTGGAGGATGGCACAAATACGTCGACACATTCATTGGTGCAAAACAAGTTGCAGCCCTAGTCAAAAGAAATTACATTTTACATAACATCCTTAATTGGTTTTGTTACAATATGAATCAAAAAATGTACATCATAAATGTACATTGTGCAATTTTTGACTAGACTAATTCTGTGATAAAGGCCACCTATATACGTACACACACATACAAATATACACATTTGCTTTTTACACACATATCCTGCTCCAAATAAGGTACATAACATTTTAAATATAAGCCATTAGCCTTTAAATATAAGTCATAGCATTACATTATACAAAATCTATGTATCTATAGTTTTATAGACAGAGCCAGCAGCCTCATGACAAGCACTCCAACGCATAGCGTGGTCCTTTCCAAATCCTGTGCCCCTCGCTCTCCTATTTTCATGTCAATTCTCAGTGCTGTACTGTCCCAATTAGGGAACAAAAATGGCAGAGTTAAATATTTAAAGATAAAAAAATAAAAAAAGCAAAAGCACAAACAAAAGTGGGTGATCAATGCGTTTATAAAGTTTAACGGAGCTTCACTTACAATCAGGACTCAGGATAAGTAGTTGTAAAAAGGGCATACTTTAGTGAAATTGTAACGTTTACGGATAAGAATTTACTTATCGAATCTTAATTATGCACAGAGAGAAAAAAAGGCATCTAAGTGCATTAAACAGCACACACATCTGATCAGGCAACTCACATGTAACCATGTACTTATGACAACTTGGGCTGTGCAGATTTCCTGCAGCAGCTCTGTGACCGCTGCCGTTTGCAATTGTTATGACTGTAAAGTGTCTTCAAATCACAGATCAGACTAATTGATTATAAAATCTTTACAAAATTTTAACATGACAAGCAGTCTTACATGATTGTTGCTCACAGCATCTGATGTGAAGTCCACCTTGTCTTTGAATTGTCTTGAAATGCATTATTGAAAAGCAGTGCACGTGTTACAAAAGCTGTGTTTTTGATAGCTGCATCAGAGCTGCTTCAGAGGTGATGACTTGCGCGACGCAATTTCTCAGAGACATTTTGAACCATCCTGACAGTTTCAGCACAGCACACGAGAAGTGACGCCTCTGAGATCGTCCTTGTTAAAGCACCACCGCACAAATTATTAAAAGTAAAACTAAAATTAGAAAAAAAAAATCTTTACCGAGGACAATCCTGACCCAGAAGTTTCTCTTCTGTAGAGGAGCATCCAACCAATAGACTGCAACAGTCGGGTTCCAGAAGTAAAAGCTACATTCATTTTCCCCATAGGATAATAGATTTTTAATGATAACTTACAAATGTTTAAAATTAGATCAACTGTGAGTTCAGAGGTTGTTAATTGATGGTACATGCTTTTGTTGAAGCCATCTGCATTATTGCCACTTGTTTGAAAAATAATGTTTAACAGCGGAACTTGATAAGAAATACTACATGATGCTTGTTTCTAAAAAATTACACCAATCAGAGTCGTAACAAGCAAATCCCACCAAAAGAGGTTCACTCCCATTAAGCACTGTGAATTACATAATCAACAGCATGCATATATATATATATATATATATATATATATATATATATATATATATATATATGTATATAGTGTATATATGTGCATGTTTTGCAATAATCTTACAAATGTATTCTTTCCATAGACACAATAAACAACTTTAATAGTTTTATATTTATTTGTAGTTTTTAATTCAATTATGTTGTTTTTATAATGCTTAATGGGATTGTAGTTATTTTCCCTCATTAGGGTCTAGCACTTTCTCTTTTGTCTGATTTGCAAATACTTTTTTGCTTCAATTCTTTGTAATGTTGTGATTCACCTTGTAGCTGTTTGGCTTGGTCCAAGGCTTATAACACTTTAATAAAGACTTTTTAAAAAACCTTATGGGGAAAATGAATGGAGAAAATAAAAATACTTCTGGAACCAGCTTCGCTGAAAAAGTGGGTCCTCAGGTGATCTCCTATAATCTCCTACTTGGAACATCTTGCCTCTTTCTACCAGGGCATGTCCACTATGTTTCAACTACTAGCTTTGTCATGTTGAGGAATCTATTGAGGAGTCTATGATGGTCCTCTGGTACCTAAACCACAGTGCCATGGGCGACAACGGGGCCAGTGCAATGAATGCAGCCTCTGCACGATCCACCAAGACAGAGACAAAGTTAACTAAGCTGGAACAGTCCCTCCGCATCCAGGCAAGAGGTCAGGAGATGGAGCTGAGGGTGCTAATCATTTCTAATTACGAATTCCTTTTTAATTATGAATTATGCATGAATTTTTAATTAATCTAATGTTCCGACAGTTTTCATTTTTTTTCTGTGCCGAGATCTCAATCTAATTACTCTGCATTAAGCGAGGGAGCAGCGACCCTGTTGCCGACCTTCTGGGTAACCCTTGGTCAGCCCTTTCGGATCAATCTGGCAGCTGTCTGACAATTACCTATACTTTCAGCTACAACAACATGTATTTAATGGTCTAAAGTTTGGAGTTATAGTACATTAACAAGTGTAATTTTGCATTTTAACAGCTAAATTTCACCTTTGCCCCAAGACAGCTTATTAATTTACATACGCAATATAAGTCTGAGCATTAAGAGATTATGATATTGTCTATGTAACATTCTACATTTAGGTTTAATTCATTCAAATTAATTAGTTAATACATTAGGTTTCATGAAGTAGCAATTTACAACACTTCAGTAGCATTTATTTATGTAAGTTAATGATGATGATGATGATGATAATAATAATGATAATTTCTACATTCAACATTAATATATTTTTTAACATTTCAGGTTGTATAAATTAACATTAATGTACACACTACGTTCAGATTTTTAAAAATGTTTTTGAGAGACGTCTCTCATCTTCTTATTTACAATTTTACAACTTCTATTTATTCTTGTGATGGCGAAGCTGAATTCTCCACAGCCATTACTCCGGTCTTCAGTGTCACATGATCCTTCAGAAATCATTCTAATATGCTGATTGGTGCTCAAGAAACCTTTCTATTTATTATCAATGTTGAAAAAAAAAATTTTCAGGATCTTGTCACTTTTCCCATCCAGCACTTTTCCCATGAATTCTACTTCTCGCCTTTGCCAACCCATAAATATATTACCAAATTCAGTAATCTTAAATGCATGAAATTAAGAATAACTCAATCATAATCAAGCATCTAATGCCATCACATTGCCCTTTCACATCGTGGTTTAACTGTGATGTCTTACCTGAGAGCTTCATGAGGAGGTCCGTAGCCGTCTTGGTGGTGATATCTGGGCTGAAGAGTGAGGCGGCTGTAGGTCCAGGCCCAGGTGGACTGGATTTGAGCCCAGACAGATCCAGAGAACTACTGCTGCTACTGGGTCGCTCCCTGCACAGGGCAAAAGGAGACATCACAGACACATCCCTCTCCTGGGGTTCCTCCTTGATCTGGAGGTGGTTCGAGGGTTCATTGGGGGAGGCCAGTAACGACCGTCGGGTTGGCTCACAGTGGGAGACGTGGAAGCATCTGTGTTCATGACCAGATCGCCAGCGACTCCACCGTCCCCCATGAGTAAGCCCTCGCCCTCCTCCGTGTCTGTGCCGGGTTCTTCTTTGACTTTGAGGTCGGGACGAGGGAAGTGCTGATGGCAACGCATGTGCAGCTTGAGGCTAAAGTGGCGAGAGGATGTGAAGGGGCACAGCTCACACTGGAAGGTCTCCCCTCGGTCTTGGTGTTGATGGACCTGAGATGAGCAACAGAAGAAATTTGAAAAAAGTGAGGAGGAGCAGGCAGCATATCAAAAATGAAACCTCAACGTCTCTATCAATTAATTTGAGTGACATTATAAATATAAATGTTGATATATATATATATATATATATATATATATATATAATTCAAAATAAATTAAATAACTTTTTTAATATCTATTACGTACAATTTATTTTTTATGAAAGGCAATAAAACTTTCAAAGAAAATAAAAAGACGGGACAATGTCCTGTGTGAATGGCCTCTCGCTGCCTCTGATTGCTGTGGACTATAAGCCAATGATAGGCTTAGATTCAATGATATCTAAATAAATAACTTATTGACTTCTAAAACCACTTTTTATAATGTCTATCAATTCAGACTGCCACAATAATATATTTCTTTTAAATTACTTTAATTTAGGGGCTTTTCTCTGAAAATATTTGTAAATGTGATTAATTGCGATGGATTTTATTATTTGCCACGTAATGTAATTAAATTGATTAAAAATATGAATTGACAGCCCTAATAATTTTGTATCATAAAAAAAACATCTGCACCTAAAGATGTTTGGTATTTGGTCATGATTTATGGCACAAGCATTTCTGCTCTCAGCGATTCAGTCACCTTCATGTGGGATTTGAGATTGTCTTTACGAGCACAGCGAAAGGGACAGAGTGGACACTGGTGGCTTTTTAAGCCCGTGTGGATCACCATATGTCTCTTCCAGTAGCTCTTTCTCTTGATGACCAGACCGCATACCGGGCACTGAAAGGGCTTTCCTCCATCCTCAGGAGAACCTGCAAATAAAAATAAAAATAAATAAATATATTTTGTATTAATATTAAATGTATTTATTCAGTCTTGCGGACACAAAAATGGTATTCTAGTGGAGTATTCTAGTGTTTACATCATTAGCTGAACAACAATGCCACATTATTAGATAGCCCTTTGGCATCAAATAGCATGTAGGCTAAATGGCCTTTACACTCTTGTCACCCTTGCATCAATTTGTGTGAATGAGATAAAAATTGTGAGTTATGATTACACAGATCAATGCCAAAGACTCCTCACAAAGGAAGCCAAACACAAGGATGTTTTTAGTAAGCCGATTATTGTTGTTGGCTCCATATCCGGTGTCCATTAGGGCTTAATTGGTCTTATTAGAAGCTGGCATGATTGCATTACAAATTCTATGAGGGCCTGTCAGGATGGCTTCATAAGTATTCCAGTCGTGTTCCTCGAAAAACATCTGGTAATCAGTGTTTGGTGAAATTACCGCGCTCAGGCATTCATTGACCCGGGGTGTAAAACTTCGAGACTGCCTATTTGCAACAATAAACCACCATCTGTGGCTCAACCTCTCCCGGCGAGATCACTGTGGAAACCACTCGTGAGGGAAAATGACTGAAGGTCTTTGGTATCAAGGGAAAGGAATAAGAGCTGTTAGCTGGTTTCACACATTTTAATGTCCATTTTCTATTGTTTCATTACTGAATAGATACTCTTCATGTGACCATCTTACAGATCTCACATCCATAAACACAAGCCAGGGTGAAACTCAATTATGATTTTAATTAAGGTGTTCTTATTTATTATTTAAACTTTATTTTACCTTGTAATCTGTCATATTATAGCCGTTTACAACCTATTTAACTCTCTTGTGATTGTGACTTTGACACTATTCTCTGTGTCTGTAGCGCCTTTTGGTCAATCCTGATTCCAAGCCACAGAAGTTTTAGAATTAGCAAAAGATCAGCCATATCTCAGGCGCTCAACCCAGGGCCTGTGCTGAATGGAAACTCTGATGGTCGTGGCGGCTCTGGAGCCTGACCTAAATTCCGGGGGAATCTGCTGAGATGGTCTCCGACTGTTCAGGCTATGGGGAGCACACACACTGCTGGCCTCCGTTTGGCAGGCTGCACATCCGCGGGAGATGAGCTAGGTCTAGGAACGTGCCGCCAACTCCAGCAAACCCCCACTGTGCTAACAGACCTTTCCCAGATTCTCCAGCCAACCTCTTGCAGACGAAGCATGACCTTATGGCACTACTAAATCACTACACAGTGCATTCTTCAGTGGTGTAATAATCAAACATTTAGGTACTGTTACCTTGAAAAATAAATACGGTTAAGATTATTAAATGCAAAAAACATTTTCACTGTTTACTGTTATTTATTTTCAGCATTTTGTGCAGTTAATAGTAGGAATAGTTAATAAAGTTAAATCTGTAGTAGTATATACACACAACAACAGATTATATACACACACACACACACACACATATATATATATATATATATACGTATACATTATAAATTACTATAAATTGTCTTGTTTGAGGTGTACCAAAAGTTTGATATGATAAAATGCTGGCAATGCATATTCAACTCTCTGTCATGGATTTATTTGCCAAACGACGGTTATTTTCTTAAAATCTGCTACTCACTGAGAGTTCCTGGTAAGCAGATCCACAACAGCTTTGGCCCCTACACTGTTTTTATGGATCTTTTTCGATCATCATCCCACGGCTGCACGCCGCTGCAGACGTGACACGGCCGCAAAGTTCCCTGATCATTACGCAGGAATGAGAAAATAGTTCCTCCTCATATTGGTCTAAAAATCGCAACTTTTCATTTTCCGTTGGTCTTACTACACGATGTAACTAGAACAGTCAAGTTTTAAATGGGAAAAATATTGAAAGTCTTTGGTCATCTTTTTTTAGTGCAATGTTAATGGTCTAATCTGATTCAATGATGTATGCTAAGCTATGCTAAAAGTGCTACCGCCAGATACAAAGATCGGCTGATTCAAAAACGGTAAAACTCAACTGTTTAACTCTAATGGACTTGGAAAATGAGCCTATTTTCAAAAAAAGTGGAGTGTTCCTTTAAATTAGCATGTCCTCACCCGATGCAGTGTACCCTTTAAAGGTGAAGTATGTAGTTTCTGCGACATTAGTGCCGCCTAGTGGAATTACAAAAAAACAGCATATTTTGCAAACAGCCCTTTTGCGCGTCGCACTCGACTCAACTCACACACAACTCAACAGTTTTTACAGGCCGCTAACACTCTGTATAGAGCGAAAATGAAACCCATCCAACTTATCTGCATCAGGTGCATTTTTGACACGCACCGAGCATACCTGGTTAAAAAGTCACTGCTCGCTACTGTGTGTATATATATATATATATATATATATATATATATATATATATATATATATTTATTTATTTTTTTCTTCGAATCTCACGTGATTTGTCAGACTGATTCAACCAAGAGAATCGGTTCCAAATTATTCTTCTGCTATTCACTTTCACTTAGCAAAAATTATGTTTGCGAGTGCCACCAAGTCTTAGTTTTATGTAACTCCAGCGTCTCTAGGCATGTGACCAAAACGTATTGGTTCTCCAGTTTTCTTCGCAGTACGAAAAGAACCTCTCCGTAGAACAAAAAAACAATTGTGTCACTGACGGCATGCAAATGTTAATTTCAGTCGCATTAACAGCTGTGTATTCAAAGAAAAATGTTCACTGCACCAAATTTTTTCCACAGAATATTCACCATCTTGTGCACTGGCCCATTAGCTGTGAAATGTGCTTTCCGATATGGTGGGTGTGGGTGTAGGTGTTGGACTTGGTGGGTGAGGACACAATTGAAGGTGAACTGCATTTAATAGCTTCAGGTGTGCCTCATCAGGTGAGCTCGGCTTCTGGATGGCATAAGAGGAGGTAGTGTTCCGTCATAATGCATATAACCCTAAACTTCTTAACAATAACTGCAGAAATAAAACTTTTAACTAGTGTGGTTTTAGTGTGATTTATACTACAAAAATATGCTGCAATTCCCACTTAAAAGCACAAAAAACACACCCCAACAAAATGGCATGTATCTATTTTAAGAACAAACTGTTACCTGCTTGACTGCTGGGCTTGGCCCTTCCCTTGGGGATTGTTGGCAGCAGAAGATCCATGGCCTGGGTTGGGGTGGGCACCTTCTGGTTCCTGTCTAACAGGGGCTTGACATCTTCGGAGGCTCCCAGTACTAATGCCGACTCTTTCTTATCAGCTAGAAGGTTCCCTGCTGCTCGTGCAGCCACCTCCTTTAGCAGAGCTGCTGAAGAGGTCATGGAAACCAGAGAGAGAAAGGAGCCAGCTGAGGGTTGATGCTCAGATGAGCCCACCTGCTGCTGACTTCTTTCAGACACTTTCTTTGAGAGGGCAGCAAGCGTGGAGCTGGCTGACTGTGGACTGAAGGGTGAAGCAAATGGTTCAAAGCGCACCGCGTCATCAGAGCGAGTACCCAGGGCTGCCATTGAGGAGGAGGTGACTGAAGAGGATGAGGAGGATGAAGAGGAGGATGAAGACGCCGAAGTGGAGGAAGCCACCGTGCTCTTGTCTTGGAGCACAGCGTTGGCAGCTGCCTTTAACTTCTGGATAGCCGAGTCTGGTGATAGACTGCTGCCACTGGGTGCAGAGCAACTAGCCGATGGCCATTTATCTGCAACGCCTACCCATACAAAGCCACTGCTGCCTGAGTTAGGGCCATTGCTGGGGCCGTACGGGTCACAGGGCTCTTGCTTGACAGTTGCTACAGACGCAGGTGATGCAGAGTTCGAGTTACCACTGTTGTTGCTGCTGTTAGCAAGCCTCCTCGCCAAGGCACTCAGCTGTTGTGCATGATGCGAAGACGGAGATAGTACCAAGCTGACCGGAGGTGACTCTGGTCCTCTGCCAGTTCCACGCCCAGTCAGCTCACCCCCCTCTAGCTTCAGTGAGCC
The DNA here is from genome assembly GCA_023029165.1 of Gobiocypris rarus. Lineage (NCBI taxonomy): Eukaryota > Metazoa > Chordata > Actinopteri > Cypriniformes > Gobionidae > Gobiocypris > Gobiocypris rarus. Next base: position 32,441,385 of record CM040914.1, read on the forward strand.
AGCCTCCAGGAGACGACGCAGGTTGCTGCTGAGGGGCTTGCCCAGAGCCTGGCTGGAGTCTCCGTAAAGAGAGGACACCACTGAGGACAGCGTGTCCTGAGTCGAGAGGACCCCACTGTCCAGCCCCAGCAGCTCCAGGGAGGCCCTCTGAACTGGCGTCGGGCAGCCCAGGGAGCTCTCGGCTGAGGTGTCATGGTCTGGTCGGGGAACATTGTCCGGGGAAACCCGCAGCTCATCTTGCACATCACCAAAGGATGATTCAGAGGGGCTGTCAGACGTATTTCCAAACCAGCTGTCTTCCTCCACTGACCCACCCTCTGGCCCTCCATCCTCTACCGTGTCCACATCTGTGAAACAGATAAAAACATTATTTATTCAAATGCTTTTTCATCAAGACTTATATATGATTATTATAAATGCTGGAGGCAGAATCTGTAAGGACTAAATACTGACAGTAATGTCCTGTCAGCTATCGATTGACCTTTTCCAACTGACTTTTCTCTTTGGGACCAAAATGGATGGTCTAAAAAATATTTTCTGAAAAGATGAGCAATATTACAATATTAAGTTGTCCTGATGAGTATCTGAGGAATCCCTCACAAGGCACGGTGGAATAACTTGCTTTTAATATTTTTTTCTAGGGTCTAGAGGAGTCTAGTAAAAGAGTTACCATGGTGACAGGCCCTTCCGGGAGGCTAGACAGCAAAGATTAGGGTAATGGAGGTTACAGAACTGGATTAATATTCATGAGCCTGCAGATACCACAAGGGAGCCAATAAGGATAGGGTTAAGGTCACCAAGGGTCATTAATATACACTTCATGTATCAATATTCATAAGCAAAACATTACAGCTTGCCAGACAAGGGCGAACAAAGAATGTGAATATTCCTGATACATATTAACAATCCCTCCAAGAGAGCATGTCAGAAAGCAACAAGCCTAGATGAGGGAGGATGTCAAAACTTATCAAGTGAGGGTTTTTTTCTTTCTTTTCACTTGACCAAATTAAATCCTTACACTTCAGTGAGAGTGCGAGAGAACCAGTCCCGGAGACGGCAGGAAAAAGGGCTGGGGGCTTGTGACATCGGAATATGATCTGTAAAGAATTCCTTTGAGCATCTTTTCTTTGCCTTTTGCTCGCACACATAAAGGCTGGTCTCACCTTGCCGACCCCAACATAAGCCTGGCGAGTAAGCTTTCTGTTTACAGGGGAAAGAAAAAGCCGTTGCTTGGCAACGGTATCCCGTCGACCCGTAGGGATCATTACAGTGAACACACATCTGGCCAACACTGCTTACTTTGGTCCAGAGGGGTGGCAACCGCCACGACCCCGTGCTACCATGCACCACGATACCGACAATGCAGTAGAGCACACTTTATCACTCAAAAAATAAAATAAAATAAGATAAGATATAAACCAGACACACACACACTTTGTTTGCAAGTGTCCTTCTGACTTCCTGTACCCCATTGCTAAAGGTTCAAGAGCTTGAAGCACATCATTGGGGTGTTTTTACTGACTGAGCTCTTAGTCACCTGAGTAAAATAGTGAAGTATGCGAAGCATGACCCATTTCCATGTGACACCAGGGAGGACGGGCAGTAATGGCCATAATGTTGTTAGTGAGAAATGGCTAGATTGCTGACCAGAGGTCTCTGAGGCAGTGGCAGAAACTCGGACTGAACTCTGCTCTCACCACGCTAGGTTAAGCTAGGTTGTGCTACGCCCCGCCACTTTTGTTCCTAGCTGCACCAGAGAGGCAGACACAGGCAAGCCACTCCGTGGGCGGCCTGACATTTCCCAAGGTCATGGATCGGGCCCCAGTTCCGCATGGCTTTGTCTGAAACACCCCCCTGCCTCTGAAATGCACATACGCACTCTTATGTGGCTCGAAAAAGCGGAACAAAACCCTGGTAGTTAGCTGCAACGGCAACAATGCTATCGCATAGCAACAAGCCTGACAGTTTGGGACAAGGGACAAGATACTGGCAGTCTGCCTTTGAGAGGTTCGTTTAATAGCATAATGGTGAGCATGAATTTGTGTGGCCAGAAAAACAGCTGCGGGAGGCACTGTGGTCCAGATCTGTTATCAGTCACTCACACTGAGACTTGGTGCTCGTCTCTCTTGAGGCTAAACTGCGCTTATGATTGTTTGCTGCTGCGGACATGACCCTACAACCCTACAACCACAAGTGCTAAATGCAAATCATAACCTCAACACTACAGAGAGAAAGAAAAATGTTACATTCAGGCTCTGAAATTAACTTTTTAGCCTACCAGCCAGTCAGATTTCTCATAGCCAATTTAGTAAACTAAATATAAAAAAATAATAATTGCATGCTCTAGAATAATGCTTTAAAACTAAAAACAAAATAATGGTTGAGATATACATGCTGAAGTGTAATCTGCATATAGTGTTATCACATTATAAAAAAATGACATTATTTAAAAACTGCAGGCAGGCTTAATCACTAGATTATAAATGACTAAGAAAAACAAAACCACAATCTAAGTGTTACCAGGAATGTTCGGTGAAAACTTGACATAGTAACTAGTATATATATATATATATATATATATATATATATATATATATATATATATATATATATATATATATATATATATATATATATATACTAGTTACTACTACGCAAAGTAAAAGCTATACATCTGTTCTAAACAGAGATGCTGTCGAGTTCTCTGGGCCCGAGCTCATCTAAGATAGTCCAAAAGACAGTAAAAATTTGTGCTATGGTTGGATGAGTCCATGTTTCAGCTTGTTTCTAGGAAAAATGGACATTGAGTTCTCAGTCCTAAAGACAAAAAGGACCATCTAGACCAGGGGTGGGCAATTCCAGTCCTGGAGGGCCATTGTCCTGCAGAGTTTAGCTCCAACCCCAAATGAACCAGCTAATCAATGTCTTCAGGATTACTAGAAGGCTACAGGCAGGTGTGTTTGATCAAGGTCAAAATGATTGAGATAGCCAATCAAATCAGAGTAGGCATGGTTTACGTTTTTCTTTATGTCTTCACACAACACAGATGAGCGCGTCAGTCTATTGCTTAATGCCGTTGCGGAGAGAGACTCTATTCCTTGCGGTGAAATCACAAAACAAAATGCACACAAACGTGTCCAAGCTCTTAATATACAATAATTGATGAACATATTTCATTTTAATGAAGAAGGGAAAAAAAACTATATCCAACTAAACCAGACCACTAGGAATTCAAATATTAACAGCGGATCTATGTATTTCACTAATGAGAAGAATCTCGGGACTAATAATATATTTGAAGCAAATGAATGCAAATATTGTTTGCAAATAGTCCCAAAAGGATTATTTTCCAACTAGAATTAGACCTAGAATTTCGTTCACTCTTCCGTTTCTTTATGCTATAAACCCCAATGTTCAAGACATGGTTACGACCTTGCTTTGAATTAGTCTATTATTTTAAATAAAATAAAAATCATTCATTATTTCATTATTACATAATGATTTAATTTCTATAGGCTATATTTTTAAAAAATAGATGCGGCCCTTCAGATATGCAAGCTTTTTTTGAAGAATACTTGATGCGGCCCAGCCTGACCCAGACTCTACCCCTAACGGCCCCTAGGTAAGTTGAGTTTGAGACCCCTGATCTAGACTTTCATCAGTGACAGGTGCAAAAGCAAACATTTGTCATGGTATGGGGGTGCATCAGTCCTAACGGCATGGGTGAATCACATATGTGTGAAAGTGCCAATGACGTAGAAACTGTAAAAAAAACATTTATTGCTATCAAGATGACATATTTCTTGGAAATCAAGACAATGCCAGGCCTCATTATTCACGTGCTAAAACAAAGTGCTTTCTTAGACGCTCTACACTGCAGAGTGAATGTTCCTGAAAATGTATGGCCCATAATGAAACAATGGCAACCACAGACTGTTGAACAGCGGTCTTCCTTTTGCAAAAATGCAACAATTACTATCCCCAACTCCCAAATGATTAAAAAGTGTAATTAAAAGGAAAAGTGATGTGACACAGTGGTAAACATGCCTCTGCCCCAACTCTTTTGGAGAGTGTTGCAGCCATCGTTACGTAAGCTAGATATTTTACTTGATAAAGTTTTAAATATGGATATTTTTCTTACAAAAACCCATCCATTCACTTCAGAAGTCCTTTTTTTAACCCACCGGAGTCGTGTGGAGTATGTTTATGATGGATGGATGGACCAGGCTTCAAACCCTGTGTGCTCAGATTATTGATTTAATTGCATTTTACAAAATGTCCCAACTTTTCTGGAAATGGGATTGTATGAAGCACAACTGTATTCAAATGTTTTTAAGTATCTTAATATATCTTCAGGACCTTGTTTATTCAGTTGTTTTTTTTTGCCACAATGCATAGATCTTGTGTAATTGTAGCCTATATTTCTCGATATGCACTTGAACAACAGCCGTTGGCAGCAATACAGTTAATTCCACAACATCTCAGCTGTGAGATGCAAAAAGCCAAAAGACCGAGGAGGAGGCTGGGAGCATTTTCTATTAGGGCCAGCAGGCACATGACTTGCATATGGTTGCCTACCAATACACTGAGGCTATTCTGCAACTCAGTCGGGCATAAAAATCGGCCTGCCCGACCCAGAGGTCGCAGAAAGGGCACAGAAAGGCTGTGCTGGGTGGGAGGGTGGCTGCTTCAGCAGAGTGAAGGAGAGAGGGAGAGGCCATTAGTCGATTAAGCCTGGGTGGAGTCATCAATATTCCACTGATGCCAATGAAAAGACACACTCTCGCAGTCTCGCATGAGAGGCTTGGGTCGAATGGCTTTAACTCTATCAGAGATATTGCAGTGCCTCACAGCAAGTGCTGCTATTGAATGTTACAGGCTAACTAACCACCACTTTGGCATCTATAGTTTCCCAGCATTCTCTGTGGATTGCACAAGCAAATGCCGGTGGCGTTCAAGGGGTGGGGGGCTGGGTTTTGGAGGGGAGATAAAAAGTGGTGGCGGTAATTAAGTGTCCGACTGGGCCCTGGCGGGGGTTGCCACGGCCGCAGGCGATGCTAATGAGCCTGTCCGCCGGTCAGTGCTACCTTATTAGCCGCAGGCCGACAATATGGTGGGAAGGACGCACTGCTACCGCCACCAGCCACACATCGTCACAAGTGACTAACACAGAAACCAAAGGTGGGAGGTAATTCTGTTAATTAGGGGACTCTCATGTTGACCAGTCTACGCCTTTAATAAAATGGGCAATCAGTCAAGGCAAAATAAGATTCTGCAAATACAACCATATATCGATATGTCGCAATTCATTTTCTCGTGATATTGCATGATACTCAAGGTTCTTGTATCGATCCTTTCCTCGATCCATTCATATCAATTCCTACAGTTCAATTAATGAAGAAGCAGGAAGTAAAGCATAAACTGGCAACGTTTCTCAGTGCGGTTTGAACCACTTCTGTGGTAATGTAAAAAAGTGAATAGAACCAAACAAAAGATCAAAACTGACACCACAGATTCATTCTCTGAAATGGCATGAGTCTCTCTCTCTCAATTGTAATACAGTTATGATATCATAAAGCTTTAGAAGTGAATCGATTCCTGACCAATGTCACATTGTATACCCAATCCTAGTATATAACTGATCACATAAGACATGAAATTAAGACATCAATTCCATCCCATAAAACACAAAACAAGTGAAGAAAAAAAATCACTGTACATGGATATGTATGTGTGAGAGTTTGAATAAATATACTATATAGGAAAACAAAGGCTTGGTTTCACAGACATGGGTTAAAGCCAGGATTAGGCAATTAGGACAGTTTTTATAAACGTGCCTAATTGCAGTAATGTTTTTGTGATATTTATCACAAAAACATTACTGGTTGCATCTTGAGTTCAGTTAAAAGAGCTCAAACATGTATTTTAGTCTAGGACTAGGCTTAAGCCTTTTCTGTGAAACATCAACTACCTCACAATACAACACACACTGGATTAGATGAATTCATTTAAGGTGTGGTTCGATGTTTCGCGTAATTTCCCAGAGCAGATTTCAAAGGTTTTACACACAAAAATTCAAGTGTGATCAATATAATTCTGGTTGATTTAAAGCTGACTTCTGTTTTAGAGGTGTTTCTTCATCACTACACTACTGAGTGGACAATGGACCTTTTTTTGGACCTTCATTACATTATTGCATTATTTTTCACGTACAAAGTAAAGTTCTCGCATGGCTGACAATATATGTCCATGGACTGCCTCACATTTGTCATATTTGCTGATTCCTATTTATAGTAATCGTGAAAGCCTTACTTTCAACAGTCGAATAAAACAGCTGAAAACAAACTACAATGTATTTTAATAGTTTACTTGGTATAACACTTACACTACATGCAAAAAAATATTATTCTTTATCATGTGATTTATAGTGATTTTGGTCCCATGTATCCGACAGACTGACACTCGTATTAAACAAATCGGTTGCCTACGGTATTCCACATTAGCACAGGCATTTCATCAGCATGTATTAGCAAAATATACTACATATTACCATCTGTGTGTTTTCCACATGGCCTCAGCGGTCTGTGGGCATGATGGGCAGAGTGCCAGAGGTGAAACAGGAAGGAGATGTGTTCTTGGAAGAGATTGAGACAGTGTTGGCTTCCAGACCTCTGAAATTCCTCTTTGTAGATGAAGCGCCCTTTTGCACTCTTGTTTATTTCCCCCAACTTCCATTTATAGACCGAACACACACGCACAAAAAAAAAAAGACAGAGCCTGAACTAGTAATCTCAGAAGTACCATCAAAAAGTTGGAAGATCTGGGCTTCATAGTCAAACGTGAGATGCTAATTAATGGGATCCACCGTACACTTCAGTGATGTTTCTTTAAGGGCATAAAAGTGGGGCATGGAGCCCAGAGCTCAACGGGCTTGAAGATCTTATATTTACAGCAGGAAAACAAATCGCTGGAATGAAAGGAAAATGGATGGTTCCCTGTGCCCGCACAGTCACAAAAACATAAGATAATAAGTAAGGCTCTGTGTATGTACCACAGGGACAGGAAGCAGGGGTGGATTCAACTAGGTGCTATGACGCTTACACCACAATATGCTGTTGCTACAGCATTACTGCCGCCTACTCAGATAGACAGCATGCACACAGGTTAGAGCTGACAGGGAAACTCTCCAACTACTGTAAATCACACTTTGTCCCAGTAGCTCAGGCAAGGGATGCAGCCAAGCTTGACTAGCCAGCCACCCAGAAAGACAGAGAGAGAGAGAGACAGACAGACAGACAGAGAGACAGAGAGAGAGATAATATGAGGGGGTGTAAGAGAGAGTGGAGGTGGTATGTGTGCGGCTGGGGGGGTTGAAGAAAAAGGATGGCTTTTTTACAGTGATACCGGGTTGACAGCAGCTTGGCAGTGGCGCCCACGGCACTGCCTGCTTGGATCCAAGCCTGTCACTCAAGACAAGGGCACTAATCAGGATTGGTCCCGGTTTCTTCCTGAAGAATGGGGGTGGCAGTTTTGCAGCCATTATAGCTGGAGAGGAGAGTGGGGGATAGAGCAGTGGCACAGCAGGAAAGGCTAACCTCATTTACATGCAGGTCCTGGAGGAGAGGGAGCTGATTCCTTTTCCAATCTCCATGTTAAACGGTGGCCGGGCGGCCGATGGTTAGCATTGCATTGTTCAGTCCTAGTGCTCTTTGTCACGGCGATAGCCATCTCACTTTTCCGAAGGTAGAGACGTACGAGCAAGATAACGTCGACGACACACACATATGACTGAAAACGTGCTGTGTCAAAAGACTAAACGGGAATAGTTGTTCACCTCTCCCCTTTCATTTGCTTCATGTCAGTGTAACCAGGTGCTTCTTCTTCAACCTTACAGTATCTGGGTGACAAATGATTGCAAAAAATATGATCACTATGACAACCATAACTGTGCCTTTGGAGAGCATAGAGCCAACATTTTGTGCCTAACCTTAGTGCTTTGTTTTAAAGTCTCTGCATAGAAGATGACTAAATTACAACAAGGGTAAACTGTTCATGTATGAGTGTGAGTGAGGGAGGAATAATGAAAATACAGTCCACTGTGTGTGCCAAATGAGAACTTCTTTATAGAGAGTATTTGGGCTAATCTATAAAACCATAATGAAGAAATACATAAAGGTCTGCAGCTGAGCAAACATCAGATTTATAGTCTGAATCAACACCATCCAGTAAAGTAACTCATTCACACTTCAACACAGCCAATCAATAGATTCATAAAATGAGGACTTCACTGCACCAATATTGAAATTGTACTACTGATACTGATAGCCCAACAATAACTGATAAAGTGATGATATTATAAATATTAGATGAGAAAATTACTAACTGAAACACAACTAACTTACAAATAACTGAAATAAACTGAATTTCTTCAGCCGTGGGACTGAGAACCTAGCTGAAGCCGGAGGAAAGGCAGAGCAAGATGGAGTCGAAGTGGTGGAGGGACGAAGCACAGCCGAAGGCACTGAAGTCCACTGCTTAGGCAGAGCGACGACTGACCAATGCGAAGCAGGAATAACGAGGGAGGTAGGAACCAAGGTGGAGCCGACTGGTCGACGGCCCGAGGCAAAGACAGGGGATCCACGTTCCTAGGCGGAGCTGGTGACCAGAGGACCTGAGGTAAGTCCGTGTAGCAAAGGCCATGTCCACACTAATATGTTTTTCTCTCCGTTTTGGCCTTCCGTCCACAATGAGATGGCATTTTAAGTCAATTAAAATTCTCTCTAAAGCGGATACATTTGAAAACACTTCTCTTTGCGTCGTAGTGTGGACTGTGAAGACGGAGGTATTTGAAAATGATGACGCATGTTTAGTCATGTGATTCATATTGTAGCCTACCAATAGATATGTGTATTTATACCGCTATTGTGCCAGTTATGTGCTATTCGGTTGCTAAAATGTTACTTTGCTCACTTTATATCACAGTCCTGCAAGGATGACAGAACATTTACTCCCATTTGTGCAAGTGGAGTTGCGTTTTAGACCAAACATAATCGCCTAATGGTTGACCAAGTGCGACCTGGATGCATCAGTGAATGGTGGTATATTTTGCTAAATAAAATGATCCTGCCAGAAGAATTGTGTGATAATTTAATGTCTTTCATCTCAGTGTGCTTTTATGATGTTTTTACGCATGCGCAGTAAGTAGAATTTGACATTTACTGACGTTTCAGTGTGGATGAGAAACTTTTGGAAAACGTTAGTGTGAACGGAGAGCATTCAACGAAAACTCTCTATCTGGATTAATGTAGACGTAGCCAAAGTGGAGTAAACAGAGGAGTCGAGGGACTGAGGAGAGCTAGCGGAGGCAGGGCTGAAGGAATGGCTGTCTTGGGTACAGGAGGCGGGAGAGAAAGGGTGGGTTGGAATAGTCTTGTCGAGTATCATCGTAAACACAGCCGGCTATGTCTAAAGTGAACGTAAACATGAAATTTGACACTTGGCAGTCACCGCCAGCGTTTTTGGTAAATTTCACAAGTTTCATGGCCCACAGGATATCTTCTGTGAATATCTGAACACGCAATATAGCAAATATTTCTATCAACAATTGCATGCGGATCAGTTTCATGACAAAAAAAGCTGAGAAAATAGAATTTTTTTGTCAAAGACTACATACAGATTGGATTCATAACGATAATTAAAACACAGAAGGAGTAGATTGAGTCCATCAACACCCCCAAAGCTTCACAGTCCTATAGCTCGTCCTGGGTCGACATTTCATTCAATAACATAGCGTTTTTGATTTATATGCTGTTAAATGTTGATGATCTTGTTATTTTACATATGCATCTACTTAAATGAGATCACTCGTTTCTGCTTCTTCTTCACCTGTGTTTTGATCAGAAGATTCTGTACTTGTTCAAGAGATGTGTAATAGCGCCCCCACCGTATAACAGAGAAAACCTGGAAAATCGGAAAATCTCGTCAATGATAGGGAAGCGTTTTCTCATAAAAGACGAGATAACAAAAGACAGAAAAAAATGACTCACTGCTCTTGACTGAATAACTTTAATAAGGGTTCATCTATATATATATATATATATACAGTGAAGACTATGAAGTGATATTTTACATTTGATTACTATTTATGTATCTGAAAATCTAGTTTAGACCTATGAACCTATTTAAGACCTATTTAAAACCTGAAAATAACTTCTTTTTTTTCTTCCATTTGTATGTTTGTTCCGTTGTCCTTATGTACAATGTATGTATATTATGTACATACTGTATTATATATATATACACAGTACCAGTCAAAAGTTTGGACACATCAATGGGAAAGTGTGTCCAAACTTTTTACTGTACTGTAATATACACATAAATAATATCGGCCAATCTATCAATATCAGACTTTTTTACTCCCTAATATCGGTATCAGTATCGGCCCCCAAAAACCCACATCGGTCAGGCTCTAGTCAATATAATTGATTACAAAAACGCTGTATAAGCGGCATTGCCATAATAGCCATTGGCATCTGCTCTAGAGTTTTGTTTTGTTTTAAGCATGACAGGAGATTGAAATGAACATAAACAGTGTGTAATTGATTACATCAACGCGTTGTTCCAGCCCTACTAAATGTATCTTGCAGCACAGGGTGAAGTCAGTACAGTATGGCAAGATTTTGAACAGCATCCTGAGTCTAAGCTGGGCACTGCAGAAAGACACCGACTGGCGCTGCTAGTATCCGTATATTCATAGAAAAAAATTAGTTCAAATTTTAAAGAAGTGGTGAGGTGCTTCCTGCTTGGCGTGCAACGCCCATTAGGGGAAAAACCTCTTCCACTTCCTCATAAAGGTATCCAGGGGCCACAGCTCTCCCGTTGCTGAGGGCGGGGCTCCAATCCATCCCCTCAAACTCCACAAAGACACCCTATGGCACAGAAGATGTTACCAGCTCTCGCACCTGGTCAGACTTATTTCTGGGCTCGGGCTCTGCGTCGATGATGTGCTTTGTATTCAGGTCCAGTGTGGTTTCCGTGGTGGGCTCAGTCTCTCAGTCTGCAGTAGGCTCTGGCTTTTGGTCCATAGGGGGCGAGGCTGAAGATCGGCTGTGGTCTGAGTCTGCAGTGAAGCCCGTGATGTCCTCCTCAGCTGAACAGGCAGTGAACAGGGACACCAGCACCCAGTCCACAAACGCTGCGATTGTCCCTTCAGGACCATCATTGGACAGGCATGGCTTAGTTAGCTTGTTGAGGCTAGCTTGAAAAAAACTCACACAAGGAGTGGTCTGGGAAGTTTGTATGTCACACCAGATCTAATTTCGTGTGCTCATTGAGGGATTGTTTCTCCTGCTTTAGGCAGAGTAACGGACTGCAGGTAAGTCAATGACGTTTTATTAATCCTTTCTGTAGGTTCAGCATTCTGTCAAATGAGCAATGAGCGCAAGGAATATCAAAAACACAGTCTTTGATAACAAGTCCAACCAGGAACACACAGGAGATAACAGGAATAATAATATTCGAAAAACAACCACGTAAAACACTGAAATATAATACCAAACAAAGAACTAAGGGTATGTTTACACAACAACGACGTACTAGAAAAAGACGCCAGTTTTTTCAAAATGACAACCCTGTTCGAAAATGACTAAAAAGTCTGTATTATACATGCCAGGCCGGAAGTTGGAGATGTTGCTTAGTCAAGAAACACCCCGCAAACATGTAACACGCATGCGCTTGTCGTCACTGTTTTCAGGCCTTCGTGTAAATTAATGGCCAAGACGCATACAATTTTTTCAGTTTTTAGTTTCAACCAGTGTCGTGTAAACATACTCTAAGAAAACTGATGGCTTAAAAAACATTTTAAATTAATTCTGGCATAACACCATCATCAATCATAACCATTATACAGCAGGGATTCCCAAACTTTCTTTTCATTCAAACCACTTTGACCTAAAATATTAAAGCCTAATATTTAGTTATAAGGCTTTAAGTTAATATTTTAATAATTGAACATCACATGCACAAATATGTATGTTAATGGTCAGATGACACGCAGGTAGACAAATAGAATATTTCATCTTTTTAGTAAGCATTTTATTTTGATATGAATTTTTTGTATGTTTTTGTTTTTAAGTAATTATTAGCTTTTTTATCAACAAACCCCCTGCAGTTTCCTCACAAACCCCAGTTTAGAAAACAATAATGTACAGTGTGAAAAATGGATAATCATAATCACTGATTTGCTAAAGATTACATTTAGCAGTGTTATTACAGAACAAGTGTTTTTTAAGATTTAAGACTTAAAGTGAGGTGATTTAAACGTTAATAGAAAAATTTGCTTGCATCATTAAATATGTAATATGGGTCAGGATTGATACATTTAAAAAATATTGATATGTTTCTGATAAATTGTGCATCCCTACTAAAAACATGCACTCAAGCACTGTTAATAGACAGTGCTCTTTAAGGGTTACATAAAATCACTGAACTAAAACTAAAATTAAAAATAAAACAAAAACAAAAGCTTCCGTGTCACTTTCTACAAGCTGTTTATTGTTGAAATGACAAAGTCACTCTGACTAGTCACATAGCTGATGCTTTTTTTTCAATGTACAAACCTGAATCTTTCGGTTGCCAACCCAGACTTTTAGCCACCAGGCTATACCGCCCATTCCCTCAAAGCATTAGCTTAGTGCATGTAACAAGCTTTAACAGTGAAAGAACAGGTACTACCTTAGATCCAGCACCCAGCTACGGATAGGCTAAACAGACCAATACTAAACAGCTACCCCGACCTCATCATAACAACTAAACATGAATACCAGAGCTTTGCATCAAGGTCGGGAGTAATCAAACATACTGTGAAGTCATCTGCAAATGCGAAGGACATTTTTTACACAAGGGGCTGAGCAAGTCTCAGACACTCACCTACGTTTTAAGCCTTGTAAATCAGCGTACGACATAGTGACAATAGCTTTCACAGAGATGACTTCACATCATGAATATAATATCTCGCCTTTGTAAAGCAGCCAAACACCTCTACACTTGCCGATGATATACCGTTTCCCTTGGAGGCTGTCAATACCTCAGGGTGCCACTACTCTGTGTCTGTTTCCTTCCTGGCACTTTTAATCTTCTCAGCTATAAAACAGTCCCGTCTTCAGAAAAACCCTTGGAGCACAGCTGCTAGTCTGATAGTTAAACTCATTAACATGCTTGTGTTCTCTGTGCTGGACAGTGTAGTCTATCTTAGAGACATGATATAGGTGAAGTTAGCCTTGTGCTTGGAGAATACCAAAAGTTTAGACCCTCATCAAGCACTTTCTTGAGAATGGAGGAAAATGAAATTTGACCGAATTTTGAATATAAATTAACAAACGCATTTAAAGTTTGCATACTGAGCTCAACGAAATCCCGACAAGCATAAAAATATCAGAAGTTCCATTTCGGAAATACATTGGTGTCCCAATGTCTCTTGATGCTAATGATCACAATGATAGTAATTACCATCATTATTTTTGTTGTGTAATTACTATGATTATGATCGCCACATAACTGTGAGAGTAAATTGTCTAGTTGAGTCAAGCTTGCCATATTTGGCACTACTTTGTTGGTGTGTAATCAGCCTCCCCAATCACAACAAGAAAGAGAAAAAAAAATCAAGTAGCCCTAATGGAAGCAGAACCGATCGGGATTGGGAACAATTTATTAAATCTGAACACACTCAATAAAGGTGGCCACATGTAGTCTATTTCAAGGTTGAAAAAAATGGTCCACTCCATTTTACATTACTTCGCTCTGTATGAAAAAGAAACTGGTATAGCCAACCTCATAGCTACAAGGAAATTGAAATGAAGGGGCCAAAATATTGGCTGTAAAGTTAATCAAAATAATCAATGATTAAAAACAACAAAAAGGCTGTTATGCGCTGTATGATTCAAATTGAATAAATTTCTTTATTCTGTCTCTTCAACTACACATGGAGTACACATGAGACTTAAGATCAGCACAGTTCGCAGTTCACTTCCAACAAAATCATGAGAAATGTATTAACACTATTGTCACCTAGACACAATAAATACTTAAAGAGATAGTTCATCCAAAAATGAAAATTACCACATGATTTAATCACCCTCAAGCCATCCTAGGTGTAAATTACATTCTTCTTAGATGAATACATTCTGAGTTACATTAAAACATGTCCTGGCTAATCCAAGCTTTATAACAGCACTGAACGGCAGCCCAAAATTTGAAGCCCAAATAAGTGCAATCAAACTCTGAAGTCGTCTGCAAATATGAACGGGCTGAGCAAATCATGGGGTAATTTTCATTTTTGGCTGAACTATCTCTTTAATAAAGAGTTCAATGTCAAACAATGCCAAGTGACAGTGAAGAAATGAAGACAGAAATATAGTGCTATTGTAAAATTATAGTGTAAAAAATTAAAATTAAAGGTACACTATATAATTTTTTTTTGTTGTTTTTCAAAGTAACAACATTTAAATAATGAGTCAATACATTATCAATTCATCTCCCAAAATGTGTTTTTGACTTGATTCACTATGGTATGCCTATTAGAAGTGTTTATATTTTACTGCAGTCGGCCGGATCCAGGCCGTGTCCGGATCGGATGGTGGACCTGCATCTGGACATGACCAGCTCATCCTGGAGTGTCTGCTGAGACCGTGTCCATTAGTGTCTCCTCTGAATTTGCCTCACCGGCACGTCATCCTCAATTAACCCGTCTCCGGCGCAATAACTCTTTCAAGTATTCATATTCTTGTGTAATCGACGCGCCATCCTAAATGAACCCGTCTCGTGCGTGATACCCAAAATTTCGAATATTCCTATCTAATATGATTTATGACCTGCAAGGTTGCCAGAGTAATAATTATACACTGTTAATAATAGGCCAGAGGAGAACTGGCACCCGACTGAGTCTGGTTTCTCCCAAGGTTTATTTTTCTCCATCATGCCCTGATGGAGTTTTGGTTCCTTGCCACTGTCGCCTTTGGCTTGGCTTGCTCAGTTGGGGACACTCAAATTATGATCCAAGTTACTCAACTAAATATACAAATAGAATTTATTAATTTGGATATATAATTACATATATAATTCTATAAACTATCCAAAATTAAACTAGCCAAATCAAATTTTGTTGCAATGTTGTCCTGTTTAACACTGTGAAGCTGCTTTGAAACAATCGTCATTGTAAAAGCGCTATATAAATAAAGTTGATTGATTGATTGATTGATATTTTAGACCGGGCAGGATGGTGTTCGTGGGAAATTACATATACGTCACGTGCCCGTGAGTGTCTCGTCATATACGTAAATAGAGAAAAGTTGCTCCGGCTACTTTGGCAAGTGTATAGTGTGCGAGTGGCATAGGACAGTTGTCACAACGAGAGATAAAATATGATATTGAGCATGCTAAAATTTCAACACTTGAAAGTGCTTGTAATAAAACAAGAATTAACTTGGCTTTTCAGAAATGGCGAAAACTTAGGGATTTGAAATGTTGTAAAAGTGACGTAGAGATGGCATTTTTATTCCTCAACAGGGGCCTAATTTATAAAACTTTCCTTCGATTTCATCCTAAAAGTGTACATACGCATAAAAACTAGATTTTGTGTACGCACAAAAGTTTTCAGATTAATAAAACCATGTGTACGCCAGAACCTGTGCAAAAATCCCTTTATAAATCCTAGTCAGCAGAAGATTGTGCGTATGTGCATCTCCACCCTGTCTTCTCCCTGAAATAACCATATATGGAGCTTACAACACCTAGTTTTACTATGCATAACCTCATCTGCATATCATTTCCATGCATATTCCCATCCATGTGACACCATGTTTAACACTGTCAAAGGTACAAGACATTGAAAAATATAAGATAAGGGCTATAAATGTCATTTGCGCCTTACACATTACATTGCTGAAAATCTTTCATTATCCTTTTTATGTTTTAGAATAAATATATCAAAATATCCATAAAAAAAAATTTTATAAAATACTTCTCAGATTCATTCATTTCCAAGGGCCAATCTATTTTTGATTCAAAATAGTGAATTTAAAACAGTATTTGGTTAATTTTAAATAATTCAAATCAAATCAAATTCATGCAGTTTTGCATGGTAATGTGAACGTATCTTTTAGGATGTATTGGCTATTTTTTATGGAAACAGGCCAATTGTCTGACTCGGCGCGTCACTGACAAAGTATTTTAAAAAGGGAACGTGCAAATTACCATTACCATACCATTTTCTTCTAGCTGTATCCCTCAAATACAGTGGTATTTTTCACAATTTGTGAAAATGCCTTTATACAAAAATCACACCTCTGTGCAGCTGCGGTTGTTTAACTTCTGAGTAATGACTTTCAGTGATTTCAGTGCATTTCGCCATTAATGAAACTGGAACATTAATGTAAATTTGTTGGTCAAAATGAAAACAGAGTTTAAAATGGTTCTAACTTTATTACATTTCTCACTCTAGTAAAAGAGTTCTTACGCATGGGTCAGAGTTTGCGTGCAGGTACGCAAATTTTCCTGTCAAGTTTGTTTTTAATAAAATAACTAATGCGTCGGAAATGGCGTATACCTCTTTTAGGGCCTGTTTTGTGCATAAGCAACGGTTATAAATGAGACCCCAGGAGAATAAGGTATTTTATTGAACAGATAAATTGCGTTATGTAGTTCTCTAACAGTTGTGCTGGAATTTATTTTTAATAAAGTACTGCGTCTGTTAAAGGAACATTTTCCAAGTCCCTTAGAGTTAAACAGTTGAGTTTTACCGATTTTGAATCCATTCAGCCGATCTTTGTATCTGGCGGTAGCACTTTTAGCATAGCTTAGCATACATCACTGAATCAGATTAGACCATTAGCATTGCACTCAAAAAAGATGACCAAAGACTTTCAATATTTTTCCCATTTAAAACTTGACTCTTCTATAGTGACATCGTGTAGTAAGACCAACGGAAAATTAAGAGTTTTTAGACCGATATGAGTAGGAACTATTTTCTCATTCCTGCGTAATGATCAGGGAACTTTGCGGCCGTCCCACGGGTGCAGCGATATTACAGCGTCTGAAAGTAGTCCTCAAATCGGTAACTTCCAATGTGACTAAGTTTGTGTCGTTGGCTTGCAGATAGTGCAGCCAGAGTTGCAGCCGGCAAATTAGGTAGTGGATTTACCTGTGCTATTAGCCATGGTTCTGTGTGTTGTAAAGGGCTGTGATAGTATCAAGAGTATCATCGCCCATGGTTGTAAGTATAAGGAAAATGGAAAAAGTGTGGCAAAAAACGCTGCACAACGAGAAGAGGTGACCGGACCCTGAGGAAGATTGTGGAGAAGGACTGATTCCAGACCTTGGGGGACCTGCGGAAGCAGTGGACTGAGTCTGGAGTAGAAACATCCAAAGCCACCGTGCACATGCATGTGCAGGAAATGGGCTACAGGTGCCGCATTCCCCAGGTCAAGCCACTTTTGAACCAGAAACAGCGTCAGAAGCGCCTGACCTGGGCTACAGAGAAGCAGCACTGGACTGTCGCTCAAATTTTGCATGTCATTCGGAAATCAAGGTGCCAGAGTCTGGAGGAAGACTGGGGAGAAGTAAATGCCAAAATGCCTGAAGTCCAGTGTCAAGTACCCACAGTCAGTGATGGTCTGGGGTGCCATGTCAGCTGCTTGTGTTGGTCCACTGTGTTTTATCAAGGGCAGGGTCAATACAGCTAGCTATCAGGAGATTTTGGAGCACTTCATGCTTCCATCTGCTGAAAAGCTTTATGGAGATGAAGATTTCTTTTTTCAGCACGACCTGGCACCTGCTCACAGTGCCAAAACCACTGGTAAATGGTTTACTGACCATGGTATTACTGTGCTCAATTGGCCTGCCAACACTCCTGACCTGAACCTCATAGAGAATCTGTGGGATATTGTGAAGAGAAAGTTGAGAGACGCAAGACCCAACACTCTGGATGAGCTTAAGGCCGCTATCAAAGCATCCTGGGCCTCCATAACACCTCAGCAGTGCCACATGCCGCATTGAAGCAGTCATTTCTGCAAAAGGATTCCCGACCAAGTATTGAGTGCATAACTGAACATAATTATTTGACGGTTGACTTTTTTTGTATTAAAAACACTTTTCTTTTATTGGTCGGATAAAATATGCTAGTTTTTTTAGATGTATGCCAAAATCATCAGTATTAAAACAATAAAAGACCTGAAATATTTAAGGTGGTGTGCAATGAATCTAAAATATATGAAATTTTAATTTTATCATTACATTACGGAAAATAATGAACTTTTATCACAATATGCTAATTTTTTGAGAAGGACCTGTATATAACGTTAGTAGTGTTGTTGTGGAGTTCTGGTGAGGTAGTGTATACTTTGATTAAAAATAAACTTGTGGAAATGTCGGTATTGTTTATATACAGTTTCTATGGGACAAAATACTAGTGATGTAACGTTCTGTGCTGAGGCTTCGGAGCGTGTGCAGGATTTTTCCTGCATTTAAAATTATTTGGCGGCCGGCAAAACAAATGTTTGTCCCTCTAAAGCCTTATTTGATGAGTTATTGTGATTTATGAGTGATGTAGAAGACTGCGCTTGTGACAGGGCGCATGTTAACTAAGTGACAAAGAGGAGATCGCGCGCACTCTCTGTCTTCTAAATAAGCCACATTTTCTTGCCTTACACGTTTCAAAAGCTCATCTTCAGTGTGACTGTTATTCCAGTTAAATTAGATAGAGATACGGTTCAAGATCTGCACTAAAGTAAATATCTTCTGAATCGTCACTCACAAACGTCTCCATGGTTACAAGGCACGCTCTGTGTGCAGGCTGTCATGTTGGCTATGTTGACAAAATTTTCAGGCGCTGTGTAATATCATTGCGCTGCTGCACCAGTGGGACAAAGTTCCCTGATCATTACGCAGGAATGAGAGAATAGTTTCTACTTATATCGGTCTAAAAAAATCACAACTTTTTCCATTGGTCTTACTACACGATCCATTGGCAGCTCCAGTAACGTCTTCAGCTAGTCAATTTGAGAATCCATTCCATCTAAACTGGTTATATCTCATAAGCCTCATAGTTAATGTTTTATGAGCAGTAGGATAATCTCCCACTCTTTTTTTAGTTATGAGAAAGAGTCATTTTCATTTCCATTCACTCAGAGTCGAATGCATGCAGTTTTCTTTTTTTTTACCTGCTAGAGGGCCAAAAGTTACATAGTGTACCTTTAAAATATGTAATTTAATGATATTATTATTATTATTATTACAGTAACATCCATCCATGCTCCAAACCGCTTATCCTCTATTAGGGGTTTTCAATTAAAGTTCCAAGAGGTCCGGTCTCTATATTTCCTTCCCAGCGGAGGTCCGGACAATACTTTTTTGGAACAGTTATTCATTTCCATTGGGGCAGCCGTAGTACTTTGTAATAGAAAAAGCTCTTTGATGACTCAAAATAGTCATCAAATATAACAAACTTGGGCCCTGAGAGCCAAAGAGTGATGTCTAATATTTACCAGAAAATAACGATTTCTCCCAACTGGATATATATAAAAAGGTAAGATCATAAGATTTATCAGGCTATTATTATTATTTTTTTTACATTTAGACACCTACATGTAAGGCACATAGAAAGCATTGGAACTGAGAAAACATACTGGGGGTGCAGGGTTTACCTCTTAAGAAAAGTATGGACAATTTTTATATTTTGCACAAAGTAATAAACTTCTAAAACAAACAATGTTTTTTGCATCTCTAAATAATTTTCAAAATGATAACATTGTTTATTATGAAATGCTCTTAATATGCTGAATAATACCGCTAAATGTATGAAAAAAAAGTCTAAAGGCGCCACACGTTAATATCACATACCTGCGCTGCGTTTCCCAAAAAGCATTGTGAACTAAGGCCCTGTCCCAAATAGCACACTTCATGTGTACTTTCGTTCTTGTGGACTTACAGTGGCCGCTGTGTGCGCGTGTCCATAAGTCCACAAGACCGTAGGGTGTCCCATTTGTCATTTTAGGTCCCAGATGGGTGCTCGCAAGTGCCCCCTTTGAGATCAAAATGCACCCTTGATGCGCATTTCTGCCGAGCCCGCACTTGTGCGGGTTACGCAGCGGACTTCTTCCCGGCAGTCAAAGCGGCATTACGTTGTGAAAGTGCGGACTCAGAGGAAGACCCTGAGGGTTTAGGGTGCCATTTGGGACAGGGCCTAAGTTGATCGTAGAGAACATTGGCAATGATCTTCACAATCAGCTTGGGCTCACAATGCTTTTGGGAAACGCAGCCCTGGTTTAGTTAAACAGTCAGAGTCATCTGTATGACAGATCAAAATAATTAATTAGCTGGATTCTGGTTTTCTGCAACGTTTTAGCAATTTATCTATTTTGCTGCTTACTGTGTTTCTACTACTATTGTTAAGATAACGTGTCAACGCTTTATGTCTTTAGCGGGAGAGTGAAGCAACGCGCACTGAACGGAAAGGTCTTGAATGAAACACATTTGGCTCTAAAAATATTAGAGATTGTAGCACCGAAGGCTCATTACGTAAACGACCCTGAGCAATTGTGGTGTAAACCGCTCTGCTGTTTTGAAGAGCTGCTCACTTTAAACTAGAAATGGTAAAATGGCACAATTATGTCCCGGTCAGCCATTTGAATACTACTGCTCTATAGGATCACAGGGGCTCTGGAGCCTTAGTAATATATTTCTCCTAATTTATTAATAATATAATACAACAGGGTCACATTTTATATTAACCCCCGTAACTATGTATTTAAACATTTGATACAATTCACGGTTTCACTATTTTAAGGTGTCATTGTTACAGTGTAATTATATATTTAAGTACTGAGTAACATGTATAGGGTTAGGGTAGGATTTGGGTTTAGTTGCATGTAATTATGAATAATTTACTGTTATTACTATGGTACATGTAACATATGTAACATATGTTACCCAATATACTTATTAAATGTGTAAATGTCGGTGCATGGTTATTACATTTAAAGTACTTCCATTTAATTAACATTTGTTGTTACACTGTTAACTTTACTCAAAACCCTTACCCCAAAACCTAACCCTAACCCTTACTCCTTACCAACATGACAAGAACAGCATGTAATTACACAGTAAATACATATAGTCCTGCAGGCCACCTAATATATAAAGTGTGACCTATATAATATAATATAATATAATATAATATAATATAATATAATATAATATAATATAATACCTTGACTAGGTTCCAAACAACAACAGTGAATTTAACAATCTGAATATGATTTTTTTGACTAAATCATGCAGCCCTAGTCGTCAGTTTTCTGTGGCTCTAGAGTGATAAGGCATGTGGTGTTTACCGCTCAGGCAACTGGCACTAAAAAACGAACCACAATGAGCAAAGATGGCAGCAAGCAGGTCCATTACAAGGGCCCAGTCGAGCAGCAGCCATTCCGATGAATGGGAATGCTAACGTACATCTTTCTTCAGGTATTATTGACCTCCTCGCTTCCAAGGCCTCTTCTAAGATATGACAATTCAAAACTAGTTTTAAAAATGACAGCGGCTTGCCTCTTCTCATTCCCTGTCAACTGAACAGACTGCTCTTTGATTCTGCCCAGTAAGCCTCATCTCATCTTAAGACAGACCCAGAGTACTGACTCATAAATCAAATCACAGTTTGGCATAGCTCTGCAGCCCAGGCCTGCGTCAGACCTGTCTGTTCGATCCCTTGTGCGGTGTGGCCCAGTGTTAGCAGCCTGTTAAAGGTCTGTCCTGGAGGGGATGGATGCACTTGTGTGGTACAACAACACAGGAAAGTGCCTGGAGCTCTCCAGCAGCTCCCCCCACCCTTTCCCCAGATGAACCAGCGAGCTGTTCCTTATGAACCACTGCCAACAGAATGCCTGCTATGAGCTGGTTATTACTCAGTGCTGGGCCGCCACTAGCCAAAGGGCTGCTCTCCGAGCTGTAGATCTCCATGTTGTGACTTGTCAACATGCGGAAAATCGTTACCGAGCTCAGGCACTTTTATTCCACACAGGCTTTGATTGAGACTTGGGTGGGTAAAACATTGTGTTCAGAACATCAGACTTTTTTCATTGAGAGTCTATCGTGCTTCATGTAGGAAAAGGTGTGTGCAGGAAAAATGCATTTTTATAAATGCACCAAGGCTGCATTAATTTTTATCAAAAATACAGTAAAAAACAGTACAACTGTGAAATAATATAACAATTTAAATGAATTTTACATTTTAAAATGTAATATATTTTCAAATTGTATTTATTCCTGTGATGGCAAAGCTGAACATCATTACTCCAGTCTTCAGTCACACAATCTTTCAGAAATCATTCTAATATGCTGATTAGCTGCACATGAAACATTTCTTTTTATTATCAATATTGAAAATAGTTGTGCTGCTTAATATTTTTGTGGAACCCTAACCTGAACAAAAAAAAAGCACTGATTTGAAATATATTTTTTGTAACAATCTAAAAGTCTTTACTATCACTTTTGATCAACTTAATGCATCCTTGCTGAATAAAAGTATTATTTATTTATTTTTTATCTCAAAATTTTGAAAGCCAAAAAAGCATTTAGATTAAATATTATGATCTGCATATTAAATTAATTTAATAGAAGAATTTGCATTCTACAATAATAGCCAGAAATTATTATACAGATAATATAATTAAAGAAACACAGATTCCTAAACACAGATGATGAAAACATTACTGAGTAACATTAAACCTATTCTTACTGACACTACCACACTGTAAAAAAATATTTTAAAAGTAAGTTACCTGGTTGCCTTAAAATTATCAGTTAATACAATGAAGGAAATTGGTTTAATAAAAAGAAACTCAAAATGCAACCAGGTTACTTGCTTTTTTAAGTTAAGCCAACAATATATTTTTTTACAGTGCAACCAAGACTATCCAAGTCATTTTTATAATGTTGTCAAAACCTTGTCAAAGCATATTAATGATACAAAAAAGAATAAGTAAGATATAGCTCTGGCCAAACAGAGCAAGTGATTCTTGAGAGCATTTGTCTGTAGGCTGTCAAAAATGTACAATGCAACCACAGGCGAAACCAGGCTGCTTCGTGGCTGGTCATTTTAAAGATGCAAATTCTTTAATAATGCATTACAACTGAATCTCCCACTTGATGAGCCTTGTCCGTTACAATCATCGAGCCGAGAACAAAAATTGTCTTAATTATGTCACCACAGTGCCTTTGACTGAGCACTCGCAGCAAGACTACACCTGTGATGAAAGCCAGGCGATCCAGCTAGCCAAATTAATCTAAATGTTCTGGTTCAGTATGCCTGGCTGAAGCCCCTTTCTGTATAAGCACTTGTTCAGGAGAGCATCCACCACCCTTCCCCTGCCCTTTAATTCATTTCTGAGAGGAAAGCCTGTGTATCATTATTCGCTTGAGCTCAAATGGGCAGACACCGGTGAGAGAGCCTGATCAAGTTGGTGGGGCAAGGGGAAGAAAGAAGAGAAGGAGGAGAAGGAGGGGGTATTCTTGGCAGATTTTCCTACAAATCAGATGCCAAGAGCGAAATGGAAACCTCCCCTCATTTTCCTTTCCCCTTAATCCAATGTTTTCAAGCCCAGGCCCAGCCAAGGTCATTATAATCATAGATGAGTGGAAAGGAGCCAGTGACCCACCATTACGGTAAGGTGGAGAGCCACCCAGTCGCACACACTCTGCCATCGGTGTGTAATGGAGAGCTGAAATCTGTGCAATGCTCCAATTCCTCCATTTGCAAATGCAGATAACCTTAAAGATCATGTGTGTATAATGGAAATGGCCGGCTCCCATAGGGAGACATTTTAGCTGATGGCAAAGGTCAGGGTGAAAGAATGATCCAGGCTATGTACTTGCACAAAATGGAAGCCTGCGAGTAAGACAAAGAACAGCAGAAAAGGAGAAAAAGAGGTAACCTCAGTCGACCTCTCCACCTTGGAGTGGAAATCCGACGAAAACTGCTTAACGAGGCAGGAACGTTTTAACCTAGGCTCCCTTCTCGCGATTAATTTACAGGAAGCTTGGTGAACTGTGACCTGAGGTTTGAACAAAATGTATAAATTCTGGAAAAAGGAGTGTGCATCAGTGTTATAAAGGCCATGGTTTTGTAATCCCAGTGGTTTTCATTGTAGCACTAAAGCCAAAGGTTATATTTAACTGTCAAGAAGATCATCTGACTGTATCAAGGCCTTAATGCCCTCTTGCAAGTCTTGACCCATGCACATTGTGACGCAAGCACTCCTGAACTCAGCTATGTATTCTTAAGAAAGGGAAGTGCAAGATACACTTGCAAAAGGATATGTCATAGCGTTAACGTTCACACAACACCAGAGCAAACAAGCAGTTTCAGCACAACAACAATTCCACTGCCCTGGACTCGTACTTTTAACTTTTTAAGGCAGAAGTAATCATGAGCAAACAAGATAAATTTAGATCAGGAATGCTCCTAGTCATACGCCTATCTGCTCACAGGTGTTAAATCACAATGAGCGCAAACAGAAAGTAATGAAATGTGACATCACTCTTCCACGGCTGAATGAGAGGGCTGCGCGTGGGGCGCCACCAAACTTCAGATGAGCTTTTGCTGAGCGGGTGATTCCGATACATCAATCAGCAGTGGGACAAATGGCAGTAGTTCATAAACATTTATGATTATAAATGTTATGAAAAGAAAAGCAGCAACTGGTTATAATATATGTTTATATAGGCATTCCTGAGCTTCAATTAAGAACTTTTCCTCACTGTTGAATTTTGTGATAATTTCATAAACATCAATAATCCAACATAACCGCCAATTACATTTTGTTACACTGTTAATTAATTCACTTAAACCACACACAAAAAGTTCAATTTGCTTTATTTTTTTAAAGTCAAATCAAAGCAGATCCAAAGTAACAACTTTGAATTTAATTACTGGTGAAGACAACCGAATGAATCTCTTAAAAACAGAGCAGTTATTACTATAATACGTTAAATGGATGTAAACAAAGGTGTTATGACATTAAGAAGAGAACCTTTTGCAATGCAGTGCAGTTCAAACACAAGCAGAACATTCCAGAAAGCAAAAGAAATTATCTCCGACTTTCAAAAAAGTCCCAAAAGGCGCCGTTTCGCTGGAGAATGGCAACAGCAGTAAAGATGCATTATGAGCGCTTGCTTTCTTGCACTTAAAGCGCCACCGTGCCACATTTCGCCAATTCCTCTGATCGATGTTTTCCACACTCTACATCATGTCCCCTCTAGCGGCCGGCACACGCAACTACAGCCGTTATTAGCGAGCTGATAAAAGCACAATGTTAACATCCAGCTACACAGGGTCAAATGAACAAATATTGCGATTAATTCCAAGCGCAACCCGTGCAAAGCAGCGGAAGCCGTAAGATTTCCGTCACACGAGCTTCGAGTCGAGAGAAAAACGCGTTTCGCCTTTGTGCGTTATTGATCGCAGATTGTCTGCAATGAATGGCTGCATGAGGAAGGAAAAAACCCTGAACTTCAGGTGACCGACCATGGCTTTGACACAGGCAGCCTGCAGACATGAACCCCACTGAACTGGGAGGGGTGGAAGAACATACCTCAGCTTAAAAAAATCCCGCTCGACAAACGAAAGAAAAAGTCTCGCACACGCACACATACGACCGCGGAAGGCGGAAAGTTGGACGGACGTGTTTTAGGGGGCATTTTTAAGTTGCGGGCTGCTGCTAGATAGCGCCGGAGCTAAGTAAAGGCAGGGGCACGGATGGAAGGCTGAGTCTGGCTCTCAGTCTGATCCGACTGACCCTTCATTTTATTGCGGCCAGATCCTCAGATCCTCCCCTTTCCCTTCCGCGCGTCTCTGCCTCGCTCGCACGGACACATATAAGAAAAGACGCGCGACCATAAGCGCCAAATAAGCAGCGATAACGCGAGCTTTACTGGCCGCAACCTTTAGGCGGAACGGGACCTTTATCGATTATCTGCAATTAAAGGCACCGCTAGTGCGCTCGCTCCGCTAGCCCCCTCATCGCCAACATGGCTGCCTAGCACAGACCTAAAAAAGGAGAAATAACCTCCGCCGTGCCTTTGTCTGTTTCACCTCTTTAACCCTAAACTACTGCGCAAAACACACGGAGACGCTCTAAAATCGCGCCGAATGAGAAAACGACTTACGTGAAGGCAGGCGCTTGGGTTGCTCCTGTTTCCTCCTTGGCATTTTCCCCCTTTTATCACATTCTCCTTCTTGTTTAGGGATAAGAAGAAAAAAGGTCTTTTCCCATTGAAATTTAGCGAGGGAGCCTGATGGCAGGGACTTGTCGTGCACCTGGCTGTCCTCGGTTAAGTGTATTGTTGGGAACAGGGAAGAGTAGAGGAGGAGGTGCTGTTGTTGTTGCCGTGTCTTGACTATGGCTGCTCTCTGTAAGTGTGTGTCTCCGAGCCCCTAACTAACACTAATGCAGGGATCAAAGGGCAGCAACAGCAGAGCACACACACACACATACACACACACTCGCGCGCACACACGCACACACACACACACATACATACACACTCACTCACTCACAGAGAGAGGAGCTCGCCCGACACAGCGACGAGAAAGGGACAAGGTGCCCCCAAGCTTTCAGGGTGTATACTTGAATGACCACGAAGGATTTTTTATATTCATATATAAAATGGATTCGGACTGATGAATATTTAAAAGGCTTGAAAAAATATGTTTCACCAAAAAAACGCTTCTTTTTTTTTTACATAATGCAATCATGTAGCCTAAATGTAAAATATGACTTAAACATATTTATTTTTTTCATAAATGCTTTTTATAGCCTAAATGTTTAAATTGATCTGAGTTTACAGAAACCACCAAATCAGCACAATTCGCTTTAAGTTTGATGTAATGTTACAAATTTACATTTATAATTTACAGTAACTTTACAATAAGGTTCAGTGTGTTAATATTAGTATTAGTTATCGTGAAATAATGGAAAATCCTTCTAATGCCTTTGTTAATCTATAGTTATTTTTTTTACATTTGCTAAAAGTTTATATGATTATTTGATGGTCCAGTAAACAAATAATTAACAGTTAGTTTAGTTTCATTTTATTAACTAACCTTCACAATGATTAACAAATACTGTAACAAATGTATTGTGGATTCATGTTAATAATGCATTAACTAACATTAAATAATAGGACCTTATTGTAAAGTGTTAGAAAATTTACAGTTAATTACAGTTAATTTTCTCATTTTAAGATTTTTGTTTAATTATTATTCTGTTATCATTATACTTTTAATTATAAATGTTAAATGTCCTGGCTAGCAATTGAATCATAACAAATACAAATGTCCATTGTTAGTTCATGTTAGTTAACGCATAATAATAATAATAATAATAATAATAATAATAATAATAATAATAATCATATGACCTTATTGTAAACTGTTAACAAATTTCCAATTAATAATATTTTCTCATTTTAAGATTTAAAAAATATTTTATTATGTTATTTGTCTTGGCTAGCAATTGAATTATAACAAATACTGTTACAAATGTTATTGCCCATTGTTAGTTTACACATTATTTAACATTAACTAATGGGATTTACTGTAATGTGTTACTGAATTTACTATCAACGATTATATTTTTAATTTCAGATTTTTTGTTATTATTATTATTATACTTTCATCTATAAATGTAACATTTTCTGGATAGAAGTTGAATTATATACTGAATCTGAGTTTCTGTACAATTAATTTAGTAATAAATAGGTTATTCATAGTAATGTAATTTCTAATGTAATGTTCTTGTTAGCAAAAATCTATCAAATAATAGAAATAAAAGCTTAAATGTATTTTTTTTCATTACACTTTATTGTGTGATTAAAAACCAGGCCCCCCTCCATCCCCCATCCCACACACACACACGCACACACAATATTCTGTTCTATGCATAGCACTGAAGCAACCGGCTGTTCCCCACTCAGGGCTGGACTCCAGCAGGCTGCATGCTGTTGGACAAGTTAGTTCTTTCACACCTCTTTGGTGTTAGGAGGACTGTATCCTCCCTCATGCCATGCTGCCATCCTCCTCGCAACCATCCACACGTGCAGCTCGTTACTGTGGCAATTAGCACAGGCCCAAAATTAGCACGCTTCGCCTCTGCACAGGTGACTGACGCACACTTTGCAGCTTGCTCATTAGAATATGGCTGCCTCACCATTCCTCTGCCTCTTTGTCACCTCCTAAAGTCCATGTAAAGGCTGCTGAACTGTAAAAACTTTTGGACCTTGGTGGTAGTGTTTTCTTGTCGTAAAAGTGATGAGACGTCGGTACTTCTCATAGGAGTCCAGTTTAATGTCTTCATCATTCAATTCTACGCGCTCTCTTTAGATCTCAATATTTGCTGGTTCCCCATTTTGAACTTTAGTATATTTGATGTGTAATATACGGAAACACGTTTTATGGTAATCTTACAAAATCTCCCCTGCTTGTGTTTGCGCTGCTTGTTATTGTTTAAGATTAGTTTAGTCTCCATGGCGAGGTCACGGTCTGTTCTGTAACCCCGCCGATGCCAGGCAGCTGAGGTAATGCGTGCAAGCAGACAATCTGCTGATAGTAGTCATGGCAACAGCAGCATGACCTCACACTTGGTAGCAACCTAAAGGTCACCTAACAGACATCATGTTTTGATGGGCACCGTATCAACTGAACCTGACAATGACAAACATCTGCGAAAGAAAGGAGACCGTTTCCATTGACATATCTGTTTCCATTTGATACTTTAACCCTTTCGTTCACATTGCAGTGTTGCTTTACAAATTACCCAGAGACCTCAATTTATACCACATGTAAAGCAGCATTTTCTTGGGTTATAATGTTACATCCTTTAACATTCATCTGCAGTCTATTTTATGGCACATGAAAAATACTATTTTGCTATTAAACAGTTAGCCCCAGACTGTCCATCTAATTATATTTCTTGTACGGTATTGATAAGCATGATTGTTCTGCTGGTCTTTGAAAGCAACTCGTTTTGTCTGTTGGCATTATTACTACTTATTAAAATGGCTCCCCTGCAGCAGTGCAGGCTGTTAGCGAGCTAAATGAATTTCAGGTGCTTCAGTAGCGGATAAAGGAGGTTGGATAAAGAGGTATATCTCTCCCCGAGGCCAAGCATAGTGGTGTGGCTTACCTCTTTTTCAACTCGTTGCAGCCTCTTCCTCTTTGTTAGGATGTTGCAAGATTGTGTTAGGAACACTGAGTGGAGCGGGTCATTAGAGGACTAGTGACATGGCAGGATTGTGTGACGGGTGAGAGAGGAAGCTTGAATAACTGAGCTCGAATATTGTAAATATCACTTTTAACTACTGGGGTGGTTTCTAAAAATGATTTTCTTAGTCCTCTGCCCTGCATAGTCATTCACTTATGATGCCATAAAATAATTGTTGCCTTAAACATTTCACCTCATTGTAATCATCGTATATTTTTGGATGTGATGACCTGTGTTTCATGAAAGCAGGGATATTTTTGCATAATTAGAAGGTGTTAATTTAAACCTTAGTCGATAAACAGAATCCTTGATTAATTTAAAGATCGCCGTAATGAAAAATCATATTATTATTATGGGAACTTTGCTTTTGAATGTTCTCTGAACCATATGAAAAAAGTGACAAGTAGTAATGTTTAAAAAGAAACGTTAGACTTAACTTTCAATTAAAATGTTTCACAAAAAACGTTCCACGAATGATGCATAACATAACATTTTTGTGTTAATGATTTGAAAATGTTTTTAAAACCCATTTTTAACTTTGTTCAATTAATGCCACTGGAAAAATATTTGATCATAGTCTAGCCAGAATGTTAGCCACATTTCTGAGAATGTTCCCTGTTAGCTGGGTGGTAAAATACATTTGAAACTCTTTACAGATTTCATTTAGTTCAAATAAAGTTGATAATTTTTAATATGGAAAAGAGCATTAACGGTATTTAAATCAAATAATCTGTGTAAAGGTGCAGCCACATTAGTGAAATGTGTGCAAAAACGTCCACCGAGCAGCATAGTTCAGTAAGGTACGCAATTATATCCATTTCGATTATCAAAAGTTGTGAATGGTACCAAAATAAAGAACTGTACCATACCACTTTTCTTTGGCACCCTTCAGTTGGTTTACCTAGTACAATAGTCTGGTACATAAGGGGTGGAGCTAGACTCACAGCAGAACGTTGATTGGTTGACAGAGAATCAATCTGTCAACCAATGGGCATGCTACTGACATGCTACATTGGGCATGCTACAAGGGCAAATGACAACA
Source organism: Gobiocypris rarus (assembly GCA_023029165.1). NCBI lineage: Eukaryota > Metazoa > Chordata > Actinopteri > Cypriniformes > Gobionidae > Gobiocypris > Gobiocypris rarus. The sequence continues at coordinate 32,471,733 of CM040914.1, forward strand.
CAAGAGTAATATCTTTCCGCAAGAATGATGTTGATCGCTATATTTCTGGCATTCACCATGCCCATCAAGTAAGGGTACTGTTGAGGGTGGAAGTGCAAGCCAGATCAAGGTTTACCGTCCCGAATCGTATTGTACTGTACAGTGCGGCTCGGTGAAAACAAGCCATTAGTGTAGCGATGTATGAAGCGCAGCTCACACAGAAGTCCCTTTCAAACCTTTTCTTTTGGTTAACACAAATAATTCATTTGAACCCTTTACAGAATTTGCGTGTGAAAATCTTTCGCCCTCCCACGTTTTTCCCGTTCTGAAATTTCTGGATTTTGCCCAAGAAAAGTCGCCGACTTCTATGAACTTTTTATGCGTTTTGGCCATTCATTTGCACGACAACAGCGTTTTCAGGTCCTGAAACTGCAAACTTTTCAAGTTTTTGAAAACGATAGCGTTATCGTCTCTGTGTGGTGATGTTCTGTGCATGCGTATAAGGGTATGCGCGTGACGTCACAGTCAGCCGCGGTCATTGCGGTTACACCCACTGAGTGGCAAAAACACTGAGCGACAGCATTGGTTTTCAGCATGAATGCTGCAAAAAACACACAAAACACATCTAAAACGGGAAAGAGCTTTGAGATTGACTATACAAACAGATTTGACAAGAAATCTGAGATATATTTTGACAGACTGCCAAAAGCTACAAAAAAGAGAAACAAATGGATCGCTGCAATTCACTAAAACAACTGACTCCAGGCAGCAAAACATGGATTGCAGTTATCATTTTGTGTCAATATGTTGAATTTTGGGGTAAAAGCATACCCTATAAATTGTACTGTTATACCATTGTATATTCTGCCTAATTTATGTTTATATATAAATATATATATATTAATTTTATATATATATATAAAACACTATAAGTCATCACCCTGATTAAGACCTATCTATTGTATTTATATAAAGCATTCAAAGGCAAATTTGTATTTATGTAAATATGTAAATGTAAATGTCAGGAAACACGATTCTTTGTCAATGTCAATATCCATGGATCATGGAATCTTAAGCCCAACCTTAAGTTTAAACTGATAATTGTTTGTTTTACTCACATTTTTGCAGTTTCCCCTATTAAATCCAGTCATGCTACTGTCTCTTTGTACCACTCAGTCTGGCTTAGGGGGCGTGTTCTGGCGGGAAAGTGACATCAATGCATACCCTCTATTACATGTTCAGTCTATAGGCGCGTAGTGACTACTGGCCTGGCATGTATAGTACAGCATTTTTACTAATCTGTGTGAATGTGGATCATTTTGACAACATTGTACCCGAAACGCACAAAGGAAAACTTTTCTGCTTATTGCACATCGTTGTCATGTAAACGTACCCTCAGACATGTAAATGTGGGATTTCTGTCAGAGCGTTTTAAACATTTTTTGAAGCATCGACAATCATGTTTCGGTTAATCATGAACTTAATTATCACAGATTTTTTGTTGTTGTTGTGTGTGTGTGTGTGTGTGTGTGTGTGTGTAGTTGCATTCAAAGTACACTTCGCTCTAAAAACTAAGGGGGCACTTGCTTCTAGATAGTTTATTATTGTCACATGGGACACAAGGTCTTTCACACATCTAACAACAGTAAACACTTCTTGTATTAAAGTTCTTCCTAATTAGCCTGTGAACACAGTAGATCGCAGACTACAATTTAACACAAGTTATTTGGAGTGTAAGGTATGGCATAGCTCTAGGTCACCATCTTAAGTTTCAAGATGAAGAATTGTTGGTCTGTTCTGACTCAAACTGCCTTTGAAATTGAGAGATTATTACAGCGGAAAGCTGGTGCAAGCGTTGTCCCCGGCATGCCACCTGTCTCCCTTCCCTCTCTTCTCACTCCCTCTTCCAGCTGTGTGACAGAAGCAGGTGGTTGCCCCTGTACTTGCTCTCTGACCTATTGCACTGGAACGGATACCTCACAAAAAAGGCTACTCTTCCTCATCTTGCAGACCATGTTCAAGAACATTGATTAGTTTTGATTCAACCATGAACTGTTAATCATGCGTTTTGAAAAAAAAATGAAAAAGAAGTTGATTCGGTTTCAATACGGGTGATGTTTACAGGCTTTAGGGCCCTATATACTCGCGGCAAAGTCCTTTTCCGTTCTTTGCTTAAGGGTAAAATGAAGTTTATGAAATATGTGACTAGCCATATACTGTTAGCGAACATCTGATGCCGCCCACACTGCTGAGAGCGGCGTTTAGATGAATTTGTAAATATGTGCTGCAGTCTTTCCTCTTAATAACAAAATAGACACACAATTGAGAAAACAGCAAGTATTTGTATTAATAAAGCATAAGAAAAGCATTTGATCATAGCAACGTGGAAATCTTCTCACTGGCTCTGCAATTGGGCACTCTAGTAAAGTCACGCCACTTTATATAATAGATTGCCTAAAGGGGTGGTTGATTATGATTTCACTTTTTTAAACTTTATTTAGTGTGTGATGTTGCTGTTTGAGCATAAACAATATCTGCAAAGTTACAAAGCTCAAAGTTCAAAGCAAAGGAAAAAATATTCTCTTTTAAAGAAATCGCTTTTTAAGGACTACAACAGACGGCAGGTAGGGACTACAACGAGCATATTCATGGGTTAGTGACATCACTAACCCTAAAATTTACATAAACCCTGCCCCCGGGAACAAGCAACAAAGGGGGTGAGGCCATGTTGAGAAGAGAAAGAGTTGTTGTAGTAGAGCACATTTGCAAGTCTGCTCAAGCTCTTGCACCCGTCTTCTCACATTTATTTATAAGTTAATAGTTAATCATAACCGTAATTAAACTAAACTACACATTGTCTATCTTCATACAGCATATTCTCTTGCTCTATAGGCATGCAGTTCTCACACAAGCGATTTATAGATTATCCTGACAGAATATGCAAACCAATGACTTGAAGATAGTTAACTCCACATCAGCTACATATAATTCATCAACTAAACATTCAGAAACTTGCATTCAACAAGTTGTCACTGCTTCGTGAGTCTCTCAATCATTGTCCAATTCCAGTTTGAACATAAGATGCTGAACAGTTTCTGAAATTTACTGCTGAGCTCTTGAAGCTCCACCCTCTTCTTGAAAGGGGGTAGCAGCTTATTTCCATCTAAAGGGACACACACCAAAATGTGTTAACTTAAATTTTAACATGCTATAAAACATTATCTATGGGGTATTTTTAGATAAAACCTCACATACACACACACTCTAGGGTCCTCAGAGACTAATTTTAACCTTATTAAAGATGTTTCATCAGAAGTACAACTTCATTTTCTAGTATAAAGCGGCTCTCCGGTGTGTTCATGTTTTCACTCACGGATGTTTGACCATGACGGACTGAACAGTAGAAATTAAGCAGAAGAGATTTCCACATTAAAACGGTTGCAGGGCCTCCGCGCACACCTAGCTATTACGTAATTGACACGGACCAGTGGTATAGACAAAGGTGTTTACCAGCCAAAGCAAACTTTTCAGGAAAGTTCGGTTTAGCACAATGTTTCGAACTCCCAAAGCGAACTCCAAACGAACTTCGTTTTGGACTGATTTTGTTTAAAATTACGTCATATCAAAACATTCTCCGATTTCACTTAAAGTGTATCAGGGCCTTTAGGTCACCCAAAAATGAAGTTAACTTATGGGTTTGCAACAACATGAGGGTGAGTAAATGTCAGCAGAATTTAAATTTTTGGATAAACTCTCAACTTTAAGTACTACTTGATGGTTGATGACCCCCAAGAACGAGATCTGCTTTGAGTCTTCAAGAGCAGATCTCCTCTTTTCCCTTTCTCCTGACAGAGTCAGCTTCTTTTTCTTGGCCTTTGACACTTTGCTACCTCACCCCACTAGCATATTAAGTACTGGTGGTAAGTAATAAAAATGATGGACTTTATTTTTATGCATGTTGACACAGCATTTCTGTCTTTGAAAAGTTACATTTTCAAGATCAGCTATTGATCAAATATTTTTAAATGATTTTCAGATATATGGAAAGTAAAGTAAGTGGTTATATTATATTTGTTATATATTAAATAATAATTCTGAGATGTATTCAATTTTACTGTGGATTCACCAGTACATATAGGGATGAAACTAAGTTAATATCACAGTACTGTCCATCTAAAAATGACCTTTTAATTTAGTCTAAGGCCTGACTCTGACCTATTCCTGTTGCACTTTAAAGCCCCTTGACCAAGAATAATTTTATAAAAGACAATTAGTTTGAAGTCATTTATTCTTCCTTATGGAGTGTGTGACCTCAAAGACTTTAATTGCCTTATTATTTGATTACTGTGCCGCATTTCATGCTTCCTTTGTCTTGGAAGCTTTTTTCAGGTGGTTCTTCCCTCAGCTGAAGAAGACATACCTCAACCCAAAAATCACCACCGATTACATGCTCAAACATTGTTTGTCTATTTCGTGTATATGTCAGGTATTAATTTACACTCATTTAAATCATTTCACTTTGATTTATATGTGTGTGTGTTTGTGTGTTACGGTATAGACACGGAGGGAGATGTAAAAGCAGTAAAGGTGGTTTATTGTATAACATACAGCAGAGTTAGCGATGATGGTGAATAGAATGGAATGAAATGGGAATCAATACTTTTTAACCTTCAGATGAGTCAGATGAGAAAACCTGGTGGAACGGTGAAGGTTGACGAAGGGAACACTCACACACACACGGGTAGGTAGGAACACGGGGAGCGATGGAGACGATGGAGACGCTGGAGATGAGGAAGATGATGGAGACGATGGAGATGAGTAGAAGTAGCAATAGGAGTCCTTGAGGTAAGCAACAACCAGTGTAGTGCAAACGAGACCGGACAGTAAGTGTGTGTGAGTGTGTGTGCTTTATAGTCCCAGGTGATTGACTGATGAGTGGCTGCAGGTGGCGGTGATTAGAAGGCCGGTGAAAGGGATCGTGGGTAGTGTAGTGTGCTAGAACCTGACGTATCTGTGACAGTACCCCCCCTCCCATGGCCCGCTCCTGAGGGCCGAGGACCCCGACGTCATGGTGGTCTTCCTCTAGGGCGTGGGGCTGGTCTTTCCGGGTGGCTGGTGTGGAATGTCTGCAGTAACCCGGGGTCAACTATACCATTCTTGGAGACCCGAGAGCGTTCCTCGGGTCCGTACCCCTCCCAGTCTACCAGGTACTCTAGCTGACCACCACGGCGCCATGAGTCCAGAATTTTATTAACCACGTAGGCAGTACCATCCTCCAGGAGGAGTGGGAGGGGAGGCTCGACGGCTGCTACGTCAGGTTCTGTGGAGGGAAGAACAGAGGGATGGTGAGGTTTCAATAGAGACACATGGAAGGTGGGGTGAATTCTCTTATATGGTGCAGGAAGTTGAAGACGATAAGTGACCGGGTTGATCTGCTGAAGGATCGTGAACGGGCCAATGAAGCGGGGCTGTCATTTTGCGTCTGCGCAGGGCTCTCTGCAGTTGATGGTGAGCTGAGTCCCAGACCCTCTCCCTCTCCCGGAACCAGTAGTCGACAGCAGGTACGTTGGAGGATTCCCCATCCCAGGGAAACAGTGGGGGCTGGTAGCCGAGCACGCATTGAAAGGGAGTTAACCCAGTAGTGGCTTGCCGGAGGGAGTTTTGCGCGTACACAGCCCAGCCCAGATACTGGTTCCAGGAGTCCTGGTGGCCGTGACAGAAGGTACGCAGGAAGCGGCCAATCTCCTGGATCTTCCTTTCCATCTGCCCGTTCGACTGAGGATGGTAGCCGGAGGATAGACTGACGGTCACACCCAGGAGTGAGAAGAATGCCTTCCAGACCTGAGAGATGAATTGCGGTCCTCTATCGGAGATGATATCTTCAGGTATTCCAAAGTAACGGAAGACATGGTTAAACATTAACTCAGCCGTGGTCATGGCTGTAGGCAGACCTTCCAGAGGGATAAGGCGGCAGGCTTTGGAGAAACGATCCACCACTACCAGGATGCACGTGTGAACGTCAGACTCAGGGAGATCCGTGACGAAGTCCACTCCCAGGTGTGACCAGGGTCTCTCAGGAACGGGCAGAGGAAGTAGCTTGCCGGTGGGAAGATGGCGTGGGGTTTTGGAGATGGCGCACTCCCTGCAGCCCTGCACGTACCTCCTGACGTCGTTTATATTGGGCCACCAGGAGCGCTGTTTAAGCAGCGAGAGGGTTTCATTGACCCCCGGGTGACCAGTGCCAAGTGAAGAGCGGAGAAGTTTGGTAAGTGGACTGACGATGGTGCTGTAATTCTTGATGAAACGACGGTAGAAGTTGGAGAAATCCAGGAAACGTTGGAGCTCCTTGATGGTAGTGGGAGTGGGCCAGGACTGGATGGCGGAGACCTTCCCCTCGTCCATCCGGATGCCACTGTGATCAATATGGTATCCTAAGAATTGGACAGAGGGCTGGTGGAAGGAGCACTTCTCGGCTTTGAGGAACAGATGGAATTTGCGCAAGCTTTGGAGGACCTCCGCAACGTGTTGGCGATGTTCGGCCAGGCTCCGGGAGTAGATGAGGATGCCATCGAACTTGTGGAGGAACTCCCGGAGCACCTCATGGATGAAATCCTGGAATACGGAGGGGGCGTTGGCAAGTGCATAGGGCATGACCAAGTATTCATAGTGGCCGGTGGGCGTGACAAATGCGGTCTTCCACTCGTCCCCCTCGCGTATCCGGATGAGGTTGTACGCGCTGCAGAGGTCCAGCTTGGTGAACACAGTGGCACCACGGAGATGTTCTAGGGCCGCTGGGACAAGGGGAAGTGGATAGCGGAACTTGACGGTGATCTTGTTAAGGGACCGGTAATCAATACAGGGCCGCAAGCCTCCGTCCTTCTTGGCCACAAAGAAGAAGCTGGAAGCAGCAGGGTAAGTAGACGGGCGGACGTATCCTTGATTCAAGGCCTCTTTGATGTATTCCTCCATGGCCTTCTCCTCTGGTACTGACAGGGGGTATATGCGTCCCCGAGGCACTGGTTCACCCAGTAACAGATCGATTGCACAGTCCCATGGCCGTTGTGGAGACAGCTTGGAGGCGCGTTGCGGGCAGAAGAGGTCACTGAAGGGGGCGTAGTCGGTTGGAATCTCCACGGAGCGCTGCTCGATTGGGTTTTATGTGGAGGTAGCGTTCAAGGGGACCTTTACGGAGCGTGGAGATCAGGGAACGGGTAGAACCGGGAAACAGCTGGAGAAGCAGTGATCGCCCCACTTCAGGACTTCGCCCGTACGCCAGGAGATGGTGGGACTGTGCTGAACCAACCACGGACGCCCTAGAACCACGTCAGCGGTGGACTCCTCCAGAACCAGCAGATGGATCTTCTTCACATGCAGACTCCCTACTTGCAGCTGAAGAGGGCCCACACAACGACGGATCATACCGCGGTTTAAGGGTTTGCCTGTGATGGACTGGACTTGATAGATGGCTGGAGACGGCGAGGTCTTGAGCTGGAGATGTCGACAGAGGGATCCGGAGATGAAGTTTCCGGCTGACCCAGAATCGAGGAGAGCGCCACCATTGGAAGGGAAGTGTTGGCAACAGTAAGGTTCACTATCGTAGAGAGGGGTTTCATTTGAGGAATATCTGGGATGATAGCACTCACCATTGGACGAGGGGGGCGAGTTGGGCATGCGGAGATCACATGCCCAGGCGAACCACAGTACAGGCACAGATTCTGGGTCAGCCTTCTCTGTCTCTCTGAATGGGTGAGCCGTGAGGTATCCACTTGCATGGGTTCGGGGGCTGGTTCTGGAGAGCTGACGGGTTCGGATCGACGGAGGAGGTTCTGGAAGGATGGCTGGCCCTGGTGCTCCAGGAGACACGACTGCATCCCGAGAACCCACGCGGATGGCGAGCTGGATGAATCTTTCGAGTCCTAGGGAGTCCTCGTATGCAGCGAGATGCAACCGCAGCTTCGGCTCGAGGCCCTGGCGGAAGGTGGTGATGAGGGCCTGTACATTCCATCCACTGGTAGCGGATAGCGTTCTGAACTGCAAGGCATATTCGTTAACAGTCTTATTTCTCTGCTTGAGGTTGTAAAGTTTCTCACCGATAGAAGAATCCACCAGGGGTTTTCCGAAGACTTCCCGGAAATGAGAGACGAACGCAGAGTAGGACTTCACCACAGAGCCTTGTTGAGTCCAAAGAGCATCAGCCCAATGAAGGGCCTTACCTTGCAGTTGGGAAACAATGAACGCGATTTTCGCCGTGTCCGAGGGATAGAGCTGCAGTTGCATCTCCAGGACCAGTTCACATTGCAGGAGGAAGCCGCTGCAATCCTCCGCCGATCCTGAGTAGGGCGCCGGTTTGGCCATGGGACTGGCGGTGAATGCCGGTGAAGGACGGATGGGTGGTGAGGCGGAAGCAGCGGTGTTGTTGTGGAAGGATGTCGTCGGGGTTTGAGGAGTGAGTGCTCGGCGCAAGGCGTCAACGAGCTCTTGAAAGGGATCGGATTGACTCATGCTGATGTTGTGTTGGTATGGTCCGGTCTTCTGTTACGGTATAGACACGGAGGCAGATGTAAAAGCAGTAAAGGTGGTTTATTGTATAACATACAGCAGAGTTAGCGATGATGGTGAATAGAATGGAATGAAATGGGAATCAATACTGTCATTCAGATGAGTCAGATGAGCAGAGCTGGTGGAACGGTGAAGGTTGAACACGGGGAACGATGGAGACGATGGAGACGCTGGAGATGAGGAAGATGATGGAGACGATGGAGACGAGTAGAAGTAGCAATAGGAGTCCTTGAGGTAAGCAACAACCAGTGTAGTGCAAACGAGACCAGACAGTGAGTGTGTGTGAGTGTCTGTGCTTTATAGTCCCAGGTGATTGACTGATGAGTGGCTGCAGGTGGCGGTGATTAGAAGGCCGGTGAAAGGGATCGTGGGTAGTGTAGTGTGCTAGAACCTGACGTATCTGTGACATTGTGTGTGTGTGTGAGTAATATAAATGTATATTTAGGGAAAAAGTCCCTAAATATGTGTAATATGTAATTCTGTCATTAAAACTCTTGGAATGTTTGGCATGGTAATGGATATGACAATGCGGAATAGATCTGTTACGCTGCTGCTCCTGCTGTAGAGCAAGTACTTGCTACTCCCAAAACGGTACACAACATGGTGCTGTGAGCAAGCAAGACATGCCGCTGCTGCTGTACAAGCATACATGAATTACCCATAGCAGATCTATACAGGTGGAGCTGGGGAAGGTGGAGGGTTTCTAAAAGCGCTCTGCAACTGCTAGAGCAACTGCTGACCATCTAAATGAAGGTTGAGCAACGAGCTCATTGGTTACTGATACAGCTCTGTCTTAAAAAGAATTCAATTGGCAAATAATCTTTTTTTTGAAATCCATTTACAAAGAGAGTGAGCAGATCTACAATAATTTTGCCATATTTGCTATATGTTTTGTGGCAATATGGATTACAAAGTAGGCAACATAACCTTTACAAAGATGGATTATAGAATTAATTTCATATAAATAAGGTAAGAAAAAGCACCACTCGCCACTGGTTTACAACTCATTTTACTTCCGTCATGTGACATTTTTCTGAGAAAAAATATTCATAAAATATTCATACATTCAAATAATGTATTCGCTGAATTGGATGGGAGGAGTTGTAAGCGCGCATGATGAACTCATCCCAAATAAAAAGTTTTTTCAAAGGAGAAGCAATGATTGCAAATACATTTTTATAATAATCTCATACGCTTATGAATCATTCACCATATGACTTTAAAAAAAGAACAGATATAACTTCAGCAAATTTAATTTTACATTTTAATTTAAGCATATGTCTGTTTATGATCAGCTCTCAGTTCTCTCTCCCTTATTACAATCGTCTGTTCATAAATGTATTCTTATTATTATTTTTATACATCTTGTCTACATTCTTGGATGGTGGAAAGCTTTCCATCTGTGGATCCATAATACTGAAAGAAGCCCATGAAACACACAACACTGACATTTAGCAGTTGAATGGAGGCTCTCTACAGGTAATTATTTTAGCATTTGCTATCCTTGTATCCCTCTGGCTTTAGTGAGTGTACTGCTGAAATGACATAAAATGAATAGTATTTTCAAAATAATGCTGGCATGACATTCTATAAAACAACTTGGCGCGCAGTGTTGTAGTAATGCGTTGCAGTGCTATCAGTGTGCTGTGTGTGAATTTAAGACTTTCCTTGATTTTTTATCTGACCATTTCTCAAACACTTTTATGAAATCATTGTCTGTTCTCGTTTTGCATATGGGAAATACTATCGGTTGAGCCTATGGTGATTACAGTTCTCTTTTGATCCACACAGTGTAACATGAGCCCTCTGTGCTTTTGTGTGGCTATGGCTTTGTCTCTGATGGGATTTCTGCCCTCTCTCCATTTCCCTTTGTTTCTCTCCTTTTCTCTCCCTCTCTTCGAGGCTCCTCCTCCTCTTCATAGGGCCCACCAATGAGAGACACTTCAGGTGCTGACCTTATCAGGTGGAGGTCAATGCCAGGTCAGGGATCTGTTGCTAGGCTACCATCAGATAAGTAGCAGGAAGACTGAGCACTGGGTTGCGCTGTCATTCAGTGCTTGTCATGTAATCTCATTCATTTGCTGACAATTGCCTGAACGTCACAGAAGGTTATCGAGCCTATCCTGTCATAATTAAACACATTAAAATATTAAACCAACAAAGCCAAGTGCTGGCAGCTCTTCTTGGCTTATGTGGTATCAAAGATGGCCAGCTGAACAGCATAAACATTAAGTTCTTAATTTAGATTTGGTTGTGCTGGATTTGAAATGAATGCCATCTGAACCATGAAAATGAACTAGGCATGAAAATGAACCAGAAAACATGAGGGAATTGCACGTGATATTCCATCAAGCAGGACAAATATTGCATTAGCATAGATTAAAAAAATGGTTGGAATCAAGATTTAAAGGAGCAGTTCACCCAAAAAATTAAACCTTTTTGACATTCGTTTTTCTGTGGAACACAATTATTATTATTATTTTTAAATTAAGACATTATTCGCGATAATCTTCCCCATAATTGGAAGGTTAACTGTTACAACCAGATCACTGAATCAGTGGATGTGTCCTAAATTGCACCTATACCATAAACCCTCTGGGCCACTTTGGTTAAAAGAACAGATTTTTTGTTGTTTTTTTGTTTTATAGGAATTGGATGAAACTTGGTCACTTTTGTTGCATTAACTATGTGAACACACACACGCGTTTGTTTTTGTAAAATGTGGGGACATTCCATAGGCGTAATGCATTTTATACCGTACAAACTGTATTTTCTATCCCCCTACACTGCCCCTGCCCCTAAACCTACCCATCACAGGAGACTGCGCAGTTTACTTTCTGTGAAAAAACCTCATCCTTTGAGTTATAAGCATTTTGAAAAGTGAGGACATGGGAAACGTCCTCATATTTCACCCTGTTTTTGTAATACCTATGTCATACTCATGTCATTATACACATTTGTGTCCAGATATTTCACAAAAACATGCCCCCACACACACACACACACACACACACACACACACACACACACACACACACACACACACACACACACACACACACACACACACACACACACACACACACACACACACACACACACGCACACACACACACACACACACACACACACACACACACACACACACACACACACACACACACACACACACACACACACACACACAGACACACACACACATAGAAGCCTGTTTGTAAGGTCATGTTGGACGAGAAGGGCTGGCTTGCAGTATCCGCACTAATTAATCTGAAGGTGTTCTATTGGGATGAGGTCAGGACTCTGTGCAGGCCAGTCAAGTTCCTCCACACCAAACTTGCTCATCTAAGTCTTTATGGCCAGTGCTTTGTGCACTGGTGCACAGTCATTTTGGAAGAGGAAGGGGCCATCCCCAAACTGTTCCCACAAAGTTAGGAGCATGAAATTGTCCAAAATGTCTTGGTATGCTAAAGCATTAAGAGTTCCTTTCACTGGAACTAAGGGACCAAGCCCAACCCCTGAAAAACAACCCCACACCATAATCCAGCCTCCACCAAACTTTACACTTGGCACAATGCAGTCAGGCAAGTACCGTTCTCCTGGCAAGTCAAACACAGACGTCGTCCATTGGATTGCCAGACAGAGAAGCGTGATTCGTCACTCCAGAAAACACATCTCTACTGCTCTTGAGTCCAGTGTCATTGCAGATGCAGTGGTGTAAAGCAGATGCAGTGCTTTACACCACTGCATCTGACACTTCGCATTGTACTTGGTGATGTAAGGCTTGGTTGCGGCTGCTCGGCCATGGAAACCCATTCCATGAAGCTCTCTACGCACTGTTCTCTATCTAATCTGAAGGCAAAATGAAGTTTGGAGGTCTGCGGAAAGTTGGCGACTTCTGCTCACTGCATGCTCTGACCCTGCTCAGTGATTTTACGTGGCCTACCACTTCAAGGCTGAGTTGTTGTTGTTCCCAACTGCTTCCACTTTGTTATAATACCAGTAACAATTGACCGTAGAATATTTAGTAGTGAGGAAATTTCACGAATAAACTTATTGCACAGATGGCAACCTATCACATTATCACGCTTGAATTCACTGAGCTCCTGAGAGTGACCCATTCTTTCGAAAATGTTTGTAGAAGCAGTCTGCATGCCTAGGTGCTCAATTTTATACATCTGTGGCCATGGAAGTGAATGGAACACCTGTATTTAATGATTTAGAGGGGTGTCCTAATACTTTTGGCAATGTAGTGTGATTAAGAACTACAGACTATAAGGTTTTGCAAATGTGTGAAATAAAATCAATAATTCAGCCACAATGCAGTAATAAATTAAGCAAGGAAGAGGTTACACAAGAGTACAAAACAGACACACCCACTTAAACACACTCCCTTACACACATGCAGAAACATTTTTATTGAATTTTGATGTTATGTGTAATGTCCTCCTCTGTGTTCAGGTTTGACTGTAGTAAAATTAATGCAAAAATTGACACTTCAAATCAACATTTAAAAACCTAAACATTGACAAAAATGTAGTCTTTGAGAATGTATATGTATAAATCCAATTCCAACTTAATAAAAAATAAGGTTAAGGCAAGGTTAACTTGGCATGGTTGCCTGCTAAAATTCGCATTCCTGGGTCTATATATCACATAATTGGGGTCACTTCAACCTGCGGACATGGAGAAAAACCTGCGGGAAAACACAGACTTGGCAACACAGTGCAGTTGAGTTCTGTTGAGAGAGCAATAACCCATTTCACCTGGCGGTGTGCACGTTAAATTTTGTAACTGCGCGCCGCTCCGCAACCGAAGATGCACAAGTTCGATGCGAATCTAGCCGAGCATGATGTCTCATCACACCGGCACACAGTTTGCACATACAAATTAGGTGCACAAATTTTATAATTACAAAATGAACCAACAATTGCAGAAATAAGCCATTTTAAAGAAAATAAAGATCCATGTTTAATAAAAATATTCACAAAACTTCTCAACATTGTTTCCTGATGGTTTATAGAACAATTATCACGGGGAACCACGCCCCATAATCCCAGCCCAGCGGAGCGGTATCAGACTCATATTCTGACTAGAATTGAGTATGACAATGTCAGGCTACCATGTCTCTATTTTATCAAGAAATACTGCTTTGAAAAATATTTTTAAAATATATAAAATTATGTATTATTTTCAATGGGGAAAACTAGCTTATGCAAATTGTATAGCCTACATAGGCTATTGCATAGTATCATAACATTCCCTCAAAATTCTAAATAATAATAATAAAATATTTAAATTATTTAACAAAAGTATATTACATTGTTTTCCCTAACAAAGAGGACCAGAGGATTAAATAGTGCACTATTTGAAGGGACAGCCGTTTGTAGTGGTGTCTGAAACTATAGTAGACGTTATCGAGTGCACTCATTCAATCCCATAATGCACTACAATAACGAGTGTAGAGAATACCCATAATGCACTTTGAGAGTTGTGTCGAATGAATTCCCACATCTCGCCAGAAGATGGCGCCCGCAGCGGATCCATCGATCCTTTTTCCAAACCGCTGATCCAGTGTGGGTACAGTGTAATATCATACAGGTATACATTTCTTTTTTAATTGATTATTAAATGGTTTAATTAAGGTTTTTACATGCTAGTTTCCATGTCAGAGTTCAAGATAAATCTTTTCATTACTACTGGAGCTGCCAGTTTGCTGAGTTTCAAATGATTATTAAACAGCAAGCACAAACTACATAAAAGCGGCAGCCCTTCCGGTACCCTCAGTGTCCAAATTCGCTGACTCATTCTCATTTACTCCTTAAAGTGAACTAACGTTACATTAGTGGAGTAATGTAGGGAATTGTGAATGAGGGTATAGGGTGAGATTTCGAACACAGCTAGTTGAGTTGTACCGAATCAGTCTGATTAATGAATGAATCAGTCAGACAGACAGGTTTAAATAGGCCTAACTGAATCAACGAATTAATTGAAAAACTGCTACCGCTCATGAACTGCCATTAATGTGTCAATGATAGTAATGGTAGATGACAAATTATCTGTAAAAAGCATAGATAAAAAGCAATCACTTTATCAGTAAAAAGCAAGCAGTTAAAGTCTGTTCTTCATGCAAGCTCATATGAATTTATTAATTGTATTTTCTCAAATTTTGTTAGTACAAAAAAGTGTGATATGATTAAATAAATAATGACAGAATTTAAGGTAAATGGTCCTTTAAAGCTATCCGAAAATTGTCTAACGGTGTCATTTTCAATGTTACCAAATCTCATTTTCTTATGTTGTGGCATGTGGTATTGTAGAGACATTTGTTCACATCTGACCCCATGTAAATGATGATGTATTCTAACATCATATCATCTCTGTAGGTCTCAGTAGTCTCTCTGTAGGTCTTCACCATGACAGACTCTTCTGTCACTGTCGCTCTGAGTCCGGCGGGTTAACGGCAGGTCAGAGGATTTGGTGATCAGTGGTTCACTGAGCCGTGAGCCCTGCTGGACAAGCACTTTGATAAGGGGACTGCTGCTTCTGTGCTTGCCCACTTCTGAAGCTTGGGTGAGACTGGTACGTTCTGAAAGGCTAAGTCTCAATGTCTGGGCACTTGCCAGCTGACATTCCACTGAGACAAGCAGAGAGAGAGAGAGAGAGAGAGAGAGAGAGAGAGAGAGAGAGAGAGAGAGAGAGAGAGAGAGAGAGAGAGAGAGAGAGAGAGAGAGAGAGAGAGAGAGAGAGAGAGAGAGAGAGAGAGAGAGAGAGAGAGAGAGAGAGAGAGAGAGAGAGAGAGAGAGAGAGAGAGAGAGAGAGAGAGAGAGAGAGAGAGAGAGAGAGAGAGGCATCAGACTTGCCTCAGGAATGTTCTGTAAAACACCATTCCTGTGAAAAGAATAAAGAAAATAATGTCAAACATTGTGCTAAACTGTTTTCTTCTCTTATATCCTGAAGCATTACAGTATATGTCGATATCACCTTGTTGAATATATCGCTATATGACATAATTCAGGATCAAGCACAGCATGTCTTCAACCATTCTGATGAATATTCAGCTAGCAAAGACCACTATTTGCCTGCCTCTGAGTCACAACTCCTCTGTGGTTGGGAACACTAGTGGTCAAAAGGCAGAGTGGGAGTTTGTGTATGTGTGTGCTTGTGTTTATATGAGAAGGAGAGAGAGAGAGAGACGGAGAGAAGAGATCCTCACCCGAGGAGAGAGTGTAGGATTTGAAAGGCTATAGCTTCCTGGCAGCCGGGAGTTTTATCTCTTTTTTAGAACAACCACTGAGGTGTTTAGAAAGGAGAAACCAGCATACCATTGCTATGTTAGACTCACGGCTATAAAAGCAGAGATTTGTCTTTCTCCTCAGGGCCTAATGCTGGTAATAACTGTTTAAAAACTGTCACAAGAGACTAGCATTCGTTTTGCTGTCATTATTCCATCTCTTAAAGTGATAGTTCACCCAAAGATAAATGCTGTCATTATTTATTCACCCACCCATATCGTTTCAAACCTGTATAACTTTCTTTCTTCCGTGGAACACAAAAGAAGTTAAAGAATGTTTGAACAGTGAAAGTCAGCATCATGATCAACATTGACTGTTATATATACATTTTTGTATTCAAATTATTTTATGTTGCACAGAAGAAAAAAAGCCATACAGGTTTATTTATACTTTTATTTTGAGTTTTTGTTTACTTTTTTTGTAATTCTGTTTTTGTTTTCATTTTTTTGTGCTTCTGCTTAAACTCATAGTTTCGTTTTTAGTCATATGTGACCCTGGGCCACAAAACCAGTCATAATAAATAAGCTTTCCATTGATGTTTGTTAGGATAGGACAATATTTGACAGATACACTATTTGAAATATTGAATCTGAGGGTGCAAAAAAGTCTAAATATTGAGAAAATTGCCTTTAAAGTTATCTAAATGAAGTCCTTAGAAATGCATATTACTACGTTTTATATATTTAGGGTTAGGGTAATTTTGACCCATACAATGTATTGTTGACTATTGCCACAAATATACCGTGTGACTTATGACTGGTTTTGTGGTCCAGGGTCACATATTGCATTTTATGCGGCCTCAGTTAACAAAAATGTTTTTAATAGTTTTAGTTTAAGTTAACAATATTAACCCTGTTTTGGGATGAAATGAGGATAAATAAATGATGCACTATTGCTATAAATACATCAATTCATATTCTCTGCTTTGCAAATTGGGCAAACCTCTACCTATACAGTAGGCTATATATATATATATATATATATATATATATATATATATATATATATATATATATATATATATATATATATATATATATATATATATATTATTATTATTATTATTATTATTTTTTTTTTTAACAGCAAACATTTTTGTTATATTTTTTGTTATTTTTATAAAGAGCAAACCTGATGAACTGGCAGGACTTCTTGAGAAACTATATGTTAGAGGATGCTAGCTGAACTCATCATGAAAGTAGAATGAGGGAGCTTTGTTCCAAATGTCACGATGCATATTTATAGATCTGAAGTGCTCCTTTTGTATATGCTCAGCTCCCCTGTCTTCCAGTCGCAAACATTTCTCCCTACATCACTGTAATGACACATACAATCAATCCAGAGATATGCTTGTACAGTGACCTGGCCATTTTCACACTAGCATGGCCTTTTAGAAGAAGAAAAAAAAGCAGCTCATCTCAAGCAGCAGGGAAACCTGGTCCAGAAAGTGGGGATACAGATTACGTCTTTGTTACATTTAATGACATAAATAAGGAAATTGATTTCATCAACTATGGCACATACAGGTGACATGTCAAGTGCAGGCATTGCTCAGCTTATATCCAGAAGGGTTTTTATATATTAACTCTGGCTGGGATATCCTGCATGGCTTGCCTGGCGTTGGTTCCACTCTCCTAATAGAGCCATGCCTTTTGGGTGGTTTGTTAAGAGTTAGTTCCATGGTCGGTTGAGGTGTTGGGTGCTGAAGGTGGGCGTATGTAGTGGTCCGAATGTGCTGAACCACTGCTAGGCATCAGTCTTGAACATGAAAAGACTTTCTCTCCCTCTTCCTCTAACATGCACACAGATGAATACACATTGCCCGCACAAACAGTTCAGCAGGAATTCATGTGTAATGTGTTACCATTTCATACCGTGCATCTCATTGTATAGAATTACACAAACATATAAATAACACAACAAAATTAAGTTTCAGCTATTAAATGTGCCATACATTATATATACTGTTTGCATAAATATTCATTCTTCACATTTTAACATTTACTAGAGCCACCTGTAGACAGTAAAAATGTTATCACTTTATTATTTAGGTTGTGAAACTGAAGAAAAGCTATGGAAATTCCAAAGAAGTTAGAGATACAGTAAAGTTAAACAAAGGCATGAATTATGAAAAGCATACAGATCAGTATCCAGTATTCCAGTGGATCATGTTTAATTATCAAAAAGCTACTATAAAACAATAGATGTTGCATAGAAAGGCTTGTACCCCATAAACTCTCTCACAACCACAAAAAAAGTGTGTTGTAAAGCTTAGAATCAAGTAAAGGTGCATCTGTCAGCCATAATAAAGGAATAGTCCACCCCCAAAAATGGAAAATTCTCATAATTTATTCACCCTCATGCTATCCCATATGTATTGTATGGATTTCTTTATTCTGTGGAAGATTTTTGGAAAAATAATCCATCAAACCAAGCTTAAACTCATGAACCCATGCTTGACAGCTGCCTGGAAGCAATGGTATCGTTTCACTTCAGAAGACATTGATTCATCAGCTGGGGTTGTATGGATTACCGTTGTGTTCGTTTTGCATAGTTTTTTGAAGCATCACCTTTAAGGGACCCATTCATTTGCATTATATGGATTTTACAGGTGCATCTCAATAAATTAGAATGTTGTGGAAAAGTTCATTTATTTCAGTAATTCAACTTATAAGGTGAAACTAAGACTCACTGCATGCAAAGTGAGACAATCAAGCCTTAATTTGTTATAATTTTGATGATTATGGGTTACAGTTTATGAAAACCATGAGTAAATTAGAATATTGTGAAAAGGTTCAATGTTGTAGGCTCATTGTCACACTCTAATCATCTAATTAATCCAAAACATCTGCAAAGGGTTCCTGAGCCTTTAAATGGTCTCTCAGTCTGGTTCAGTTGAATTCACAATGACGGGGAAGACTGTTGACCTGACAGCTGTGCAGAAATCCATCATTGACACCCTCAAAACCCTCAAAAGTTCAATTGCAAAAGAAGTTGGATGTTCTCAAAGTGCTGTATCAAACCACATTAATATAAAGTTAAGTGGAAGGGAAAAGTGTGGAAGAAAAGTTGCACAAGCAGCAGGGATGACCGCAGCCTGGAGAAGATTGTCAGGAAAAGGCCATTCAAATGTGTGGGGGAGCTTCACAAGGAGTGGACTGAGGCTGGAGTTACTGCATCAAGAGCCACCACACACAGACGGATCCTGGACATGGGCTTCAAATGTCTAAAGAAGCGTCTTTACTGGGCTAAAGAAAGAAAGAACTGGCCTGTTGCTCAGTGGTCCAGTCCTCTCTTCTGATGAGAGCAAATTTTGCATCTCATTTGGAAACCAAGGTCCCAGAGTCTGGAGGAAGAATGGAGAGACACACCATACAAGATGCTTGAAGACCAGTGTGAAGTTTTCACAGTCTTATGTTGGTTTGGGGAGCCATGTCATCGGCTGGTTTTGGTCCACTGTTCTTTATTAAGTCTACCAGGACATTTTAGAGCACTTCATGCTTCCATCAGCAGACAAGTTTTATGGAGATGCTAACTTCATTTTCTAGCAGGTACTTTATTTTGTTGTGTTATTTAATTCTATACAATGACATGCACCTGCCCACACTGCCAAAAAGTACCAAAACCTAGTTCAATGACCATGGAATTACTGTGCTTGATTGGCCAGCAAAATCACCTGACCTGAACCCCACAGAGAATCTATGGGGCTTTGCCAAGAGCAATGCAGAATGCAGACAATGCAGAAGAGCTGAAAGCCGCTATTGAAGCATCTTGGTCTTCCATAACACCTCAGCAGTGCCACAGGCTGATAGCATCCATGCCACACCGCATTGAGGCAGTAATTTATGCAAAAGGGGCCCAATCCAAGTACTAAGTACAAATGCATGATCATACTTTTCAGAGGGGTCGACATTTTCCTTTTCTTATTGGTCCTTTTTTTTTAAATTATTTCATGTAATATTCTAATTTTCTAAGAGATTTTGAATTTGGGTTTTTCATAAGCTGTAAACCATAATCATCAAAATTATTTTAAAAAATAAAGGCTTGTAATATCTCACCTAGCATGCTATTAGTTTCACCTTATAAGTTGAATTACTGAAATAAATTAACATTTCCACGACATTCACATTTTTTGAGACGCACCTGTAGGTGGTCTCCATTTGTAGAAATATAGAAGAAAGTGATACATCTGCGATGGCATGAAGGTGAGTATAAGAGAATTTTGGAGAATCTCATAAAGAGCAACACAATTTCAGTGTAGAACATGTAGTGCAATAAAATGAGAACATTGGTTAAGGGTCTAAATACTTATGCAAGGCACTGTATATTAATCACGCTCAAAATGGCGGAGTGCACAGAGAATCTAGGTTGTGAGGTTCATTAGCTTTAATTAGCAATTAGCACCTATACACCACAGCACAGGCAGACATTTCTAAGAGTTCACAACATTTGAGGACTGTCTGTCACTCAAGATTCAACATTTTTAAAGGAAAAATTACTTTTTCTTTATTTCTCAAATGTTTTTTCAAAACGTCTGAAGATATTTTTTCTAGAAAGATGATAAGATTGAACCGATGTGAAATATGTCAAAGCAAATATATATAACAAATTCTTAAATCTCATACATTCGATTCAGCTCATTTAAAGAACTGTATATAAACATTTGAATATAAGGCAGCTCTCCTAAATCATTTTCAGCTATGTATTTGACAAAGGTCTAGAGGCTGCAGCCAGTGCCTGGAATTGCATTGGATAACCTGGCCTGCAGTGGCTGCGAACAATATATATATATATATATATATATATATATATATATATATATATATATATATATATATATATAGTGTGCATGAATCTGGGTGTTAGAGGAGGTGAATAGGTTCCACTGCTCATTTTTGATCAAGGCGACACTCCCCCCCATCATTTCCACACTATTACCCCCATGCAGTGCAGGGATTAGGGAGCGGGAAGGGGAGGAGAAAAACTACATGCCGGCAGCCAATCTGGATTTCATTTGAAAACTCCCTTGAGGTTTTTCCATTATCCCCCCTCCATATCCAACTTGACCCTGTAGAGAAAGCCCTGGCCCACAAAGGTCAGCCTAGTCTAGACTCTCCTCTCCTCGCCCCTCCGTCCTGTTCCTCAAGAAAGCCTGAGGCAACCGAGGGATCCCCCCTCCCTTCGCATCTGACACCCCTCAGCCTGACCCACCCCCCAACCCGGTTGAAGCTGCCTCTGTAATCTTTTCATTTTTCCTCCACTCCCTCTCAGGTCTTTGGGGGCTTAGAAAGGTGAGACGGGTTGTACCAGCAAATCAACTGTGCCACTGTCCATCTGAGCTCACCAGCGTCTTGAAGGCAGGGTGAAAACAGTCCCATCTGGCATGGCTGGGTAGCTATTACCAACACGTTACTGTTTTCGGAGGAGCTGTGGGGTTATTCCAAGGCTCGTGGTGAGAGTGGATTGTCTGCGCTGAGTAAACGGGGATGCTTTTTTTCCCCCTAGCCAGTCTGCACTACACATTTAATGCACATTCACGTCAATGTACAAAATATATAGACGAAAACTTTTGAAATATAGGTCAGTGAGGTTAAATTGTCTTTGTTTGTAATGTAGAGTTAGACAGAAACATTCTTCGTCCTTTGCCAAGCAACAGGCAAAACTGTGAAGGAAAAAGCTTGTGAAATGCTTTCTGTATCTGTACCACTTGTTTTTATTCAGTATCACTTAACAAGCCAAGCAATTCATGCTTTTCCAGTAAAGTCAAGAATGTGCCTTAAGTGTGTGTGTGTGTTTGTGTGTGTGTGTGCGTATGTCAGCTCTTTGCCATATCATTCTATATTTATTTACCACAGAATAGGCATGTATTGTGCGCTACTACTGGGAAATCTGTTAACTCGTTCGATATTTTTTCTTAAATGAATGATTGCTTTGATAGAAAAACACATTAGATCACATTTTCCCCTCTTAACCCTCCTTTAGAATGTGAACTCAGGCAACAAGGGAAAAAATACTCATTGAATATTCATTAACTTGTGCCTAGGTGTGTACACGGCTCTTAACCACACTTGTTTATGACTTAAGGACTTGTAGCGCTGACCTTAGTTTAACACGGCACCAGATACCAAATTAACCTCTAGCCTCCTCAGGGCTACCAATGCCCTGCTAACAAGCAAACTGTCTGGATGCGCCAGAAGTGCTTTATGATTCTGTCTCTCAGGTGCATGGCCTCTTCTGTGAACAATAGACAGGTTTTTCTTCCCCCATCTTTCTTTTTGGCTACTCAAGATATTATTTTTCATATGTATTTTAGTCACACCCTAACTAACAGGGAATGCTATCAGGACATTTTGGCAAGGTTTTCTCAAACATTCTTCCATTTTGGTTTTTAATTAAAAAAATAAAAATAAAAGTATGATTTGTTCCTGGATTTGTTTCTCTCCTGAAATTAATTGGACGGTTGTAATTTTTTAAAATGCTATTACTTGTTTCATGATAAAATGGAATATTCCCTTAACATTCACATAACCAATAAAAAAAAAAACTTAAAAACAAACAAAAAAAAAGATATGGAAAAATTTGATGTTTTGAGCATTCAGGAAACATTTAGAATTAATTTATTGGGATCTATCTATCTATCTATCTATCTATCTATCTATCTATCTATCTATCTATCTATCTATCTATCTATCTATCTATCTATCTATCTATCTATCTATCTATCTATCTATCTATCTATCTATCTATCTATCTATCTATCTATCGTCCGTCCGTCCGTCCGTCCGTCCTTCCGCCTGTTATAAAAAATATCAGTTTATCAGTCTAATTTCCTATTACAACAAAAACGAAGCTTCCCAGGCTTCACTACTCCCGTAGATCTCACAGGTTCGTGTTTCCGTTTCGCATTCTTTATCAAAGGAGAGGATGGTTCCTCCGCGGCTTCCGTACGCTGGATTTTTATCGAAGCATCTGATTGGTTGCGTGGTGTAAACACCATGGAAAAAGAATAAGCGCTGCAGTTCATTGGTCAACAGTCACTCAGTCGAAACGTGCGGCAAACGTTGTAAAACAAATTAGGTGAGTGACTTGTTTCTCTTCTATAAATAAACAGTTGTGTTTGACCTTTGCGGGGGTTTCAATTATTTTCAGTACTGTAGCGCGCGACATGAATAACGAGTTCACTGAGTACTACGTTGGGTTGTAAAGCTAAGCTAAGTTAGCTGCTCATGCTAAATGTAACGTTACACCGGTAGTGTCCAGATATGCTAAACTGCCCAAAGCTCTGCATACTACAGGGGTTTAAATAATTGGTTGACTGGTTGGATGGCATACATAAATGTGTTTAACATAGTCAGTAAGCGATAAACTGTTACGATGCTCTTCTTTTTACGGCGTTACCACTCATCGTTGCTAACAATGCAGGCAGCGTACAATTTCTTGTATCTGTGATATTGTAATGTAAGGTGGTGTCATTTTCAGTGAAAATGAGTCTCCGGAAGCAAACACCAAGTGATTTCCTGAAGCAGATCATCGGGAGACCAGTGGTGGTGAAGCTGAACTCTGGTGTCGATTACAGAGGTATAACTACAAACATGTCTTTGTTTTATCAAGAGTTATATTCTTTTAATCAAGGCTTTGTTTGATTAAAATTTGGTGGGGATATCATGAAAGAAGGCAGGGGTATCTCATATTACAAAACTTAAAAATACCTTGATTATATTCAGAGTGTTTGTAGATAAAATAGAATGGCAATGTGTGAATCTAGTAATGTAGCGGGAGAAAGCAACATAATGACCTCATATCAGTGTCATATCTTATATATTTTGTTGCATTAAATTAAATATTTCTGCTGAAGTAACCTGTTCTTGATCTGAGGCTTTCAGTCTGAGAAGTCCTTAACTAGTTGTACAAACCTTTAATATTTTCCCTTAAAAAAAAAGTTTATTTATTATAAAAAGGCCATTGCATTATAATGATGTTTAGAAATCACTTTTAAAATTAGGCTAGCTCATATACCCAGTGGAAACTGTTGAATGTGATGCATGTCTTTAGGTTTTATTAGTTGTTTCGGTTTATTTTAATACTTTTCATCTTATTTTAAATCATTTTAATCTTGAGCCCCCCTTGGAAGTTTTCTGAGAACAACTGCTCTAGTAAATAGAAAAACTTCATCAAGGAATGCTACTGTGCAAATAGCTGTAACATACACCGTTTGACTTGTCCAAAATAAAATGCACATCCACAGAATAACAGATGCAACTTTAGTTTATGTAAAAACGTATGTGTGGTCGAATAAATTCCAGCTTATGACTTCTGGCACCTATGGAAAGAAATAGTTCCCTGTGCCACATCAACAGGAAACCTTTTCTAAACTGGAGCTGGTGCATAAGTGCACCAAGTCCTGCCTGCGCCCCTGATCTTCTGCAAAAAATCCCCAAAAAGGCACATTTGAAGTGACGTCATGTCTTGCCCACAGGAGTCCTGGCCTGCCTTGATGGCTACATGAATATCGCTGTGGAACAGACAGAGGAGTATGTCAATGGCCAGCTGAAGAACAAGTATGGAGATGCGTTTCTCAGAGGAAACAATGGTATGTAATGTATGTTTTCATAGTGTTTTCTGTTATTGAGAGCTAACTAGACATACCCAGTGTTTTCTTAACAGTAATGCAGTTTCCAAAGCTGTCTATGAGCATGTTTTTAAAACTTTAACATTTTCTATGTTTTGTACATGTACCAAAGTTGATTTTGTTTTCTTTATCCTCTAGTGTTATACATCAGCACCCAGAAGAGGAAGATGTGAATCCATTTGACATGTTTCCTTATTCATTGTTAGATAAGTGAATTGTTTAATATTCATAATCCTTTGTTAGCTGACAATAATGTCTAAGTTTGTTTCATGTTTTCTAACACAGTGTGATGTCCTGCAAGTGGTGCAGTAAATCATTTGTTTTTCAACAATAGATCTTGTCTTTTCCTGATTTATCTGTGTCCGAGATGCTTCTATTTATATTTTAATGGTGATAAATCAGTCATAAAGAATTGCTGATTAGCACTTCAAGACTGGAGGCTGTTCAAGGCACCTTTATCTACATATTTCATATTCACTGCTTAAATATACCTGCTGTTTCACATTTGGTCTACTATAGCACGGTAATGTTATTTGTTTTCAAATGAATCAATAGTTTTTGAACCCTGATACCTGCTTTCTCTGCTCCTTTCTAACCTTTCTGTCTACATTAGGATGCCCTAATACATGTGCAAACGATCCTGGCACTTTGATACTTCATTAGGCAAAGGTAAAATAATGATAAACGTATGATGATTCATTAGGTTCCAAATGAGCTGATTGGATTCACTAGTGCTTTATTTTGGAACCTTCTTTCTTTTCTCAGTGTACCCACATACATGCTCTTTGCCCTCGTTTAGGAGACAAAAGGCTGCCAAGGTCGGCCCTGAATGCAGGATGAAGGACACAGTATTGATTAAATCTTGTCCGTAACCGGAGTGAGTGGGGGCTTTCTAGGAGCTTGGTATCATTATGGCGACCGCAGCAAATGCTTTCCTATTGTAATCAAAAACCAGAACCCCTCTCGCGACGCTACTCTGCGCTCAGAGATTAATTAGCTCTGTTCGCAGTAATGACCCAATGACTAAAGAGTCTCTGTCTTATGAGGGCTGCTCTAATGACCTAGAGCAACAGCCTGCAACATTATAACTGGCAACAAATGCTGGCTTCACAATCTGTGTACAGGTCATTATCACCATCATGTTGCATTTATTGTATGGATACACAATAATCATAGAATGAATTGTAGATGTTATAATGGGAGCTCAGATATTAGAGGTTGTCTATACTTGCACTTTCACATAATGCTATTTTTGTTGTGAAAGGATAGGCACGTTTGTACTTTCAGGCTTTTGCTTTTATTAGACTGGATTGAGGCATTAATGTTTATGTGAGTTTAAAGTCTGCAGCTCCACCAGCAGTTGGAGCCTGACATTGCAATGGGTCAGACATTTGCCTCAATTCCTAAATACTGAAGTGCACAGTAAAACATAACTATTTTCTTTTGACTTATGGTGTTATTGAATGTCAAAAAAGAAATTGAATTATCAAAACCTTCTGTAATGCTACTAAATGTAGTTTAGTACAGGATGATGGCATACACTAGTGTTTAAATGGTTGGGACCAGTAAAACTATTATTAATCAGCAAGGATTCATTAACTTGACCAAAATTGAAAGTACATACTTTTACATCTTTAAAGGGTTAGTTGACCCAAAAATGAAAATACTGTCATTATTTACTCACCCTCATGTCGTTCGACACCTGTAAGCTGATGATACACAGGGCAACTTTTTGAGCAATGTTGCTGTGGGCTTTTTCCTATTGGGAATGGGTAACACATTTTTCTTTGTAGATTTCTATCATCTAGATTGGGCAACAAATTTCTTTCTCAATAGGAAAGTGCCCAAGCACCATCTTTCAGCAACACTGCTCAAAAAGTGCAAGCGATGAGAATAGTTTTTGTGCGCAAAGAAAACTAAATAACGACATCTAAAGAGATGGCAATTTCAAAACACTGCTTCCTGAAGCTTTCGAAGCGCTATGAATCAGCGTATCGAAACATGATTCGGATCACGTGTCAAACCACCACATTGCTTAAATTACGTGACTTTGGTGATCCGAACTACTCAATGTTTCGATACGCTGATTCATAACGCTTCGAAGCTTCAGGAAGCAGTGTTTTGAAATCGGACATCTCTTTAGAAGTCGTTATTTAGTTTTTTTTGCGCACAAAAACTATTCTCGACGCATCATAAAATTATTGTAGAACCACTGTAGTGAGATGGACTTTGTAATGACGTCTTTAGTACCTCTTATGGGTCTTGAGAGAGGAAATGATGTTGTTGTCAATGGAGGCCTTTCTGAGCCATCGGATTTCAACAAAAATATCTTAATTTGTGTTCCGAAGAATTAATTCCGTAAGTAATTAATGACAGAATTTTTTCATTTTTGGGTGAACTAACACTTTAAGGATTGTCTTTCAAATAAATGCTGTTATCATAAACATTCTATTCATAAATACAAAGTCTACAAAAATTAGCACAACTGTTACTTAAAATCAGCATATTATAATGATTTCTGAAGGATCATGTGACAATACGGTGTCCTGAAAATTCAGTCTTGACATCACAGGAATACAATTACTTTTTAAAAATGTATTAAAATAGAAAACTGTTATTTTAAATTGTAATATTTCACAATAGTATTGTTTTTTGTTTTGGTGAAATAAATGCTACATAATCTTATATATCTCAGATATGGTTGCATATAGTTAGTGGATTAAAAAAAACTGGAACAAAGGTACACCTGGAGTATAATATGAGTGATGCCATCTAAGGAGGAATGAACCATTCCTCACTAAACCCTAGAAGTAATACAGACATTTCCAGTATTTACGCAGCGAAGCCAGGAGAGTGTGTGTTTAAGGCAGTGGCATACATCACAGTGTGTGAACCTGATCTGGAGAGACTGCTCTGCCAGAGAAGATGGAAATGAAGGGATCACCTTTCAGTCAATTCTTGCACACCATTTCAGACAACATTCTGTTGGAGCTGTTACATGGGTTATCATTGTATGGAGTTTTAATTTGATTTTTATTATTATTTAATCTCTCCCAAACTTTTGACTTATGACAGAAACTCATATTTGATATACAGTTGTATATACTTAAGCTTATGTATATTAATTAAATTTTAACCCCCTTAAGGTTGAAATAATGGTAAATATAATAAGGTCTAATGGCTTCAGCCTTACACTATGTGAAAGAATATGTGGGCCATTTAAGCTCATAGGCTGTTGTTCACTAGCATTCTACCACATGCGGACTCTTAATTTAGACTCCAATACTGTCAACCTTGGCCTGGAATGTGCTCCCTGACCTTATTATCTGAAAGGAACTGTTGTGGATGTTTGCAAGAGGGGGTTGAATGATTTATCCGGACTAACCTACAAATGGCAAAGTGAAGCTGCTTGGCTGGAAGAAGTGGCATTCATTTTGGGGGGAAAAAATAAGCCCTGGGGGTATGTTGGCCCTGACAGCAGTGCTTGCTAGTGTGTATATCGACCTCTTGTGGCTGTAAATTATACCTCTGATGAAAACTGATTACTTCAACTTATGGGATAAAGTGTACTGGAGCAATGGGAGTCTGTTCATTGATTTTGGGAAAGTTAGACATTTCTCTGTATCGCTTAATGGTACAATATGTAAGATACTTACATTAATATATCAAAAAACTATGGAGCCCCTAAGGAGACATTGTGGTGGAAAAAAAAAATGAGATGGGAGGAAAAATAATAAGTCAATGCTTTTGCGTTCGCTAGCAAAACTGTTGCGTTCTTGGGAGGATGCAAAAGTTTCTTGGGAGGATGCAAAAGCATTGCCAAATAATTCTTCAAAATAATTCCTCCCATCAAATATGTTCATCAAAGATTGTACATTGAGCAGGGACACTTTTGTGTGCATTTTATTTTGTGATTTCACCAGAAAGAATAGTCTCTCAACAGCATTATACAATAGATTGACGCGCTCGTCTAATTATGTTTATGAAAACATAAACATAATTATGAGCTAAAACAGAACGTAAACCCCGCCTACTTTGATTTGATTGGCCATCTCAATCATTTTGACATTGACGAGCGCCATTAGACCGCTGAGGCAAACCATACTAAAAATTTTACTTTTAAACCTTTTTGTCATCTAACATAGAGTGCTGCATAATGAGGTGAAGCAGAGCAGTGCAAGAATTTCAAATATTGGGGGAGACAATTCAGCCATTCCTAATTAATTGGGGGGACTTGTTCCCTTCAATCAATGTCTATAGTGCACGGCCCTGCTTTAAATACTGTGGCTTTAAGAGAATATAGCCTCCATTTATGCCATTTAAAGAAACATTCACACCATGGTATCTAGACTGACACAGTTTAACGTACATTCCATTATTTTAATCACATACAGTATTCAAATATGTTTTTCAGATGTGTGTGTGTGTGTGTGTGTGTGTGTGTGTGTGTGTGTGTGTGTGTGTGTGTGTGTGTGTGTGTGTGTGTGTGTGTGTGTGTGTGTGTGTGTGTGTGTGTGTGGATGTTAAAAGACTATAATCTAGACCTGTGGTTTTCAAAACCTTTTTTAGGTTGGGGATACAGGCTCATTTACCGTACATTTACAAACATGTTTTTTTCCCCTTATTTCATTGAAATAAACTAAACTGATACTTTTAACCAATGAACTTTAAAGGAGCCATTAAGTCCAACCATTGAATTGAGTGACTAATTAGAACTCAAGATGTGTCCTGAACTATTATATATTTAATAGTATATAATTTGAAATATATTAGATTTAATATAATTAGCTATAGATTGTGAAATAAAATGTATCATTGTTTGTGGATTTATTTTTATAAGTCAGCTTGTGTTTTGCAAAGTGTAGAAGTAGCTAGCATACAGTTAACTAATTAACTTGCTGGCTTAGCATACACCCTATGCAAATACAATGTATTATGTTTTTTTAGTTTTTTTAGCTCATTTTGATGGAAACTTAATAAACCGCCAATATGCTTTGATTTCCATTGCAGCAGGAACATGATTCACTAGCTATTGCTAGTCAGAATTGCATCTGTTTTCCTTGAACTTTATATCTCTAATGATACATTTGTCAGTGTTAAGATGAACACTAGTATATCCACCTTATTTTTTGCGGGCGTGGCCATTTGTAACTTGCATGTGAGAGGCTTCCGGTGTCATCCGCTACCAGTTATTTCAGCTGTATAAAAACAGTCCATTATGCTACTTGATTATGCAAACTGGCATTTGTTATTTTATTACTTTAATTTGCATAATCTTCATAACACACATGCTTGTAGTGGCTAATGAATAGGAAGTCAAATTTTCACAGAAAATAGCTTGCTTCAGTGTCGCAAAATAAGATGGATGGATGATCTCAGAGCTAATAGTGTTTTTATTTCACTGGGTCTTTAAGCTTTTGGCTCATTAGCAAAAAGCTCATGAATAACATTCTCCTGCTCAAGAAATGTCAGATCACAACAGCAGACATCACCAGAGGTGCTCTGGCATTACGTTCATCGGCGCATCTTAGGACACGATGGGCATTTGGGCCAGCCCATCTCCCTGTGCATTTTGCGTCTCTCATGAAATACAGACTAACCCTGCACTCAAGCAATTAGCCCCCTTCACAACACCATTTTGACTGCCAATTTGTCTACCATGGAACATAATGCAGAGAGTTGTTGGCAAGCGCCCAGCATGCTAATGGAATTGCCAGAGTGTTTTGTTTCTCTGCGAGTAACCACGGTGGCTTTGTGCTGTCAAGTCGCAGAGATAGCCAATGGTAATTGAGTGTGTCCTGTAGCTGCCACGTTTAGGAATCACTGAGCACCTTTGGCCTTGCACATTATGACATCAAGGGCGCCACTGGGATTCATAGGAGATTGTGTGCAGATGGGACAAACAAAGGGGTGGATAGAGAGAAATAATAGTAAATTAAAATCACCTTTAACAAGCTGGCATTTTCCTGAATCTTAGTTTGATCTGAAATGTTCAAGGGTTTCATTAGTATGAATTGTGACCAGAACTGAAAAGCATACAGGACAGCTCCATCAATTTCTCAGCAAATCCACGCACTTTTATTTTATTTGTCCTGGAGTTAATTAGAGTCAAAGGGTACTCAAAGTGCTATAATAGTGCAGTCTGAGGCGGCTGCCACAAATATGTGCAAATGCCAAGTTGCATGCACTCTCGCTGCTGTCAATTACCGTCTCATAAATGTTTGGTTGACATTTTAAATTCACGCTCTCGTGCAGCACCACTTAGCCATTGTTTGTTCATAGTTACTAGGGAGATAGGTACTTTATTGATTCCTAAGAGTAAGTTTAGTGCAAATCAGCAGCAACAGCTATGCCTATGGATGTTTCAACCATTGCTGCCCATACACTAAATGACTTTCAAAGATGTCGGATTGCTGATATTTTTTTCAACGGTCTGTCGTCGGTTCGAGTCGAAACACATTTCACTTTGATCTCAGGCATGTCTATATTTAACCTGCTATGTATTTTTTTGATGATTGATAGCAATAGCCACTCATGTGAACAAGCACCGATTTGTCTCAGATTTTGGGCTTTTGTTGGAAATCTCCATTAACAGTCAACGAGTGTGAAATCAGGGCTAAACTGTGTTGTGTGTGGGCGGCATAAGGACACTTTTTGCCCTGTAGCAGTTTTTGAAGAAAACACACTTTTCACACTCTCACTAGTAATTTTGTTTGTCCACTAACATTTTCCAACAGTTCCAACAATTCATACATTCATTCATTTTTTTAATCATGAAAAAACAGTAATTTCTAAAATTTAGCATTTTCTATTTTGTTTAATAGCATTTTTGCTGAAATTACAATCTTGTCAAGGCTAATTTTGAATCATTCACATTTTTAAATCAGATTTTGACCAAATTACAGCAAATGAAATGGCGCATAATATAAATATTCTGTCCACAAGTGATTTTTTTTCTTTCTTTTTTTAATATAAATCTCATAAACCTCCATAAATCTCATATTTAATCTCAAGCGCTGCACTGACACGGTTGCCCAGTCAACCCTCATTTTTGAAGAATTTATATAAACGATTTTCAAAAAAATAAATATTGCAATTATTCATTTCACGATTGATTTAAAGGCCCACTGAAATCAAAATTGAAGTTTTTTTTTTGCTTTTGGTATGACTATGTTAGCGTTAAGGGTTATGAATAAGCTGGTATGTTACAAAACAATTTGCATTCAGAAAGATATATTAACATTTTCATTCAGAGAATTTTCATTCAGGAGATATAAGCATTCATACAATCTCTCACTTCCGTTAAAACGAATAACAGATTTTGATGACATCATCCCAGACTTCACCTACTCATCAAATCTTTTGTCCAATCAAATGCTCTCTGGAATCTGAAGACGCTAATGCTGCGAGTGCGACTGAAATCAGCCAGTTGTTCACACATTTACTAATTTCTAAATGGTGAAAAGCACAGCACACTATAGTTGCGATAAAAAATGATTCAGTTTAAATATGCTTTCAGTCAAAGCAAATTAAGTCTGGTTTCACATTAGTTTCACGCACCGCAGCAGCATGCGCACACACACACACACACACACACACACACACCAACAGCTCTGGTCTAAAGTTAGACTAGAGACACAAGAGCGCAGCGAGGATCATATGAGCGAGTCGGCGCAGACAACAAAACATATCAGACCCATTGGAATTCTGCACAGAATGCTGTATTTCAAAGCGATATGGAGAATATTATTGATGATCAACAGTTAGAGATTAGGAGGAAACTCGCTTTACCAAACAGAAAGGCTCTAGTCAAACTAGTATTAACAAAATGCTATTGGCTGTTTCAAAAAAGGGGAGGAGCTGCTTACAGCTGGAGCCATTTCAGGGGAAATTACGTCAACACACTGAATAATGTGACGCGTTTCAAGGCACTTCAGTGGGCCTTTAAGTTATGATTAATTTAAACTCATAGTTTGATAAAACTATAAACTATAAGGATCATACAATAAATAAAAGGCATTTGTTGCATAAATTAATTATGATGGCATGGTAAAACCATTTAAATGTGATCTTCATATAACAAAAATAAGTTGAAATCTTTGTTATAAAAATAAACTTAAAGTGCCAAAGTTGAAGAAACACATAGAGGCTACACACACACACACACACACACACACACACACACACACACACACAAACAAACATTATATAGGAAAACGACAAGAAAGTAGTAGTGTGGCACGAGTGGTTGAAAACAAGTTTGCTTGACCACATATTGATTACCAAAACAGATACATTTTTCTATTTACTAAATATTCCCCGTATATACTGCTCAAGGGTAATGAAGTCAGAGAGCAGAGTTATGACTGGGGAGTGTCACACACACAATCTCAATCTTGCTGTCCCAGGAGACCAGCCAGGGTATTTTCATAAACATAATTAGGCTGAATCAGTAAAGCATCGTCTTGCATGTCAATCGCAGTGTGTTTGTGCTATGGCAGAGACACAAAAGCTATAGTGAGATGAGATTGTACAGTTAGGTGCTGTTAGACTCAAAGTGACATGGCAGGTTGAGCACTTACGTCTGCTGTGCAGTGTCACTTTGAGAATTTTATCGACCGGGATGTCAGGGGAGAAGATAGCTGCTCACTGCTCTTACTAAAATGGATGCTGTTAGCGAGCTACCAAAACTATGTAGCCATGGCATGCACACTTGGGAGGGGAGGACACGGATATATAGCATCAATGAGAAATACAGTGCTTTTAATGTGTCAATACACATATTTCATTATACTGTATATTATAGCCTTTTATTTATTAGATATTTATATAAGAATATCAGGTGCATGTGTTTCTGGTTAGCATTTACCCTGGACTCAATGGCAATGAAAAACCTTAAAACTGGATAACTATTTGGCAGGTTGCCGCTTAAAAAGCCAGTCAGGTTCAAAGATGGCTCTTTAAATGTTCAGCAAATGGCAACACAGTTGACAGGATGGTAAAAGCTTGTATTTTATGTTTTTATAGGGACTAACTTTCTCATCACGAGCACTGCAGAGACCCGAGGCATAAAACGATAAAGCGGATGCTCATCTAGGCATTTATAATAAAAATATGATGCACTGACAACATAGAATTAGAATCAAGTTGAAAAATTCAGGGTAATCTGTATGGTTCGCCCTTTAAGAATACTGTAACTGATCATTTGTTTGTAAACCAGTAAACTATATCAGGATTAATGGAGACGTAACACATTTATGCTTGCAGTTTAAGTGTTGACAAATGTAGAATAATTGAGGCTTTAGATCTGTGGAAACCTCAGTGATGGTTTGATGCAGTCTTCAAGATTCACTGCAGTGATTTTCACCAGTGACATCTCATATTGTTCTAGGAATAGCAAGCTGAAATACAGTAGCTCATCATTAGATAAGAAGGTCAACCTCGAAGATCTCTGCCATCAAGTGGTCAAATTGCACAATGCACTTCAGGCATAATTCAACCTCCTGGCAATATTCTGAGAATTATTATGGATAATTCTTTAAAGATGTTGAGTAAATTAGTCAATTAAGGCTACAAACATGGAGGTGCAGACTAGTTTGTTTTTTATTTTTCACAATTATTTTTGGCAAGGCAGATAAATGTTTTTTGGCCCAGGTATGAAATTACCAAAATGTTCAGCTGTTCACAATTTGTCAGTTTTTTTTTTTATTATTCATCTCAGTTTCATAGCATTTTGTGGGTTTCTATACAACTGTCATTCTCGATACTGGAATATGATTGGTTAAGAGGCGATCAAGAGCGGTGATAAAATGGTCAAGTTGGAAGTAGGCCTCCAAAAGATTCCGACTTATAAAAAAGCTTTCACTTTCTCCCTTTTATCATTTTGTAATAGGCTAACAGCCATTCCAACATGACGTTAATGCACCTTATGGTCCAGAAGCACTGACTCTTCTTCATTGTTTGTTCTCAGTTTATGAGGTCCAGGTAGATTGGCAGCTACAAATGTTTTTATGAGTAAATCATTGAATTGTTCACTCAAACGATTCGCTCAAAACACTGATTCATTCAGGAAATAAACATCTGTGTTGCTCAGAGATGGTCATTTGGAACTTTTTTCGTTGGAAGAAAAAATAGATGAGGTAAAATAAAATAAATACCACACTCACAATTAAAAATGTTTGTATTTAACTTTATTTAATGTGGCTAGCTATGTTTTAAACTAAACAATTCAAATACACGGCTTATTTTTATTGGTTATATTTTGTTTGGTTTTATTAACATTGTGTGGTGTTACATACAAATCCACGACAGAGCTCTGAAGGAACCTATGACCTTATTATAATAAAAGCCTTTCCGGACAAAGTTACAGCAGAGCACTTCACTTTTCCATACTTGTGTTTATATCAGGATGTTTTAATTATTTCTTAAAGCTGCAGTCTGTATTTTTTTAATTTTTTTAAATGATTCAAAATCATGAGCAAGTACACAACAAGCCAGTATTCAAAATTGTCTCCTTAGTGTAGTCCCATTCACAACGGTAAACTTGTAATAATGTCTTAGAGTGGTATGGATTTCCGTGGGAAATTCAAGCGTCTTTGCATCATTACGTCATGTCTGAATACATAAAGAAGGGTCCGGCTAGCAGTAACGCACGTGAGGAGATTGTTTTTCCGCAGATCATTTATAGACTTTTTTCACAGCAGCTGTAATAATTTAATTTATCATTTTGATGTGGGATTGAAATCCAGAAAGTCCCAAATGACATCATCAGTGACAACTGGAGATTCAACTGTAGTCAAAAGCAAAAGATTAGACTGTACAGAAATTGAAATCTACAGGTAACACTAATAAACACTAAATACACATAGTCACGCAATGCTAATGCTGTTAACATTAACAATTTGAGAACAAAGTATAACAATAATATTAATTTGCACGGTTTGATGTTATATGAGTGATCTTTAGATTTAATCACCGTTGATAGCGCGATTTATTGTAATGTTTTGTTCCCAAAAGTGGCAGACATGATACTTAATTGTTCAGATGACATTATTCGGTGAAAATTCTGTGAATCTGTGATTCTAAAGTACAGTATCCACACCGGTGAATGAATCAAAACAGCCACACAAACTCCTAACAAACATTAGATTAATCTGCGCTGAGGAGCCGCGATGCACAACTCATCGTACAGATGATAACACCGCAAATAACTGCAATTGCAGGTTTCAAACAGAGATGGCGACACAGAGGCAAAATTTACGGACTGAAGCTTTAACCTCTTGAATAGATAAAGGAC
Organism: Gobiocypris rarus; assembly: GCA_023029165.1. Lineage (NCBI taxonomy): Eukaryota > Metazoa > Chordata > Actinopteri > Cypriniformes > Gobionidae > Gobiocypris > Gobiocypris rarus. The sequence continues at coordinate 32,507,488 of CM040914.1, forward strand.
ATATTCTGGCAAACCACTGGCTTTGAAATTGACAATTCAACATAAATTGACAGTTCTTGTTATTATTATTAGCATATTATTACTTTACGTTGAATATTGCAGTATTTGTATTGCTCATCATTATTTTTTAAATTCATGTGCACTTATATTTCTTAAAGGACAAAATTAAGTCCTGCCTTACATTTTTGTAAGTTCATGATGCTTCATGATGCTTTTTGATACTTCATGATGTTACACTCCAGAAAACTAGATCCAGGGGGTGAGGTTGGATCCAGATCCAACTCCGCCCACTTAACATATGAAAAGCGTCTCGCTGCAGCCTGCGGTGGACAGCCAACCCGGCCCATATTCAAGTGTGACATCAGAAGCCAGGCCAATGCCGCTATGCAGCTGATTCTTAAGATTTTATTGGTCATGTAAATCACTGTAAATCACAGTCACTGATCCGACCCATCTCCACCCCTGGATCTGGAGTCCACCTCGCCCCCTGGATCTTGTGTACTGCAGTGAAGAGCTACTGGGTAAATGCAAGATTTTTTTTCAACCAGTGTGCCAATTTTTCCCCCGTCGCCCCATGAGATTTAGATCACGTGTCTGGAGCCGTTGCTGTTGCACATAAGGGCAAGATGGGTGGCGCTGTTTTGAAAACCAGTGTAAACAGGAGAAAAGTATTCCGGATAAGAGAATGGGTGTTGAGTTCTTGTTATCACTGGTGTCTGAGAACAGAGACACATTCAATCACGTCTGCTCCCGTTTATTCGAGTTCACATGGCTTGACTTATCAGCAATATCAATTTTAGCTGAAAAGTGTCCACATTTGGCGATATATATATATTTTGATATATATATATATATATTATGTTTACTTCAAATTTATTTATACAGAATATAATTTCTATTAATTTTCCCCTGAATTATGATTTGATGAGGTTGAAACTGTTTAAAGAGCACCGTGTCTGTTTTCTTCTGGGTGCGTGAGTTAAAGAGCACTCATTTGCTCTAGATGCAGTATTTGTGTACAAGGCTCTGTCTGGTGTTGCACCAAAATACATAGGTGACCTTCTGATTCCTAACACTCCCCAAAGAACTCTTAGGTCTTGTAATCAGCTTCTTTTAACTGTCTCACATTTTCACTGTAAAACTGCGGGTGGTTGGGCCTTCTCTGCTGCAGCATCTAAACTCTGGAATAGTCTGCCCTTCAATGTGATGTCTGCTCCTTCATTAGCCAGCTTTAAAATCGGCTCTTAAATCTCATCTGTTCTCTCTGACTTTTGATTAGATCGATTTATTTATTCTTTTGGATTGTATCGGTTCTAATGTGTTTATATATGTATCTGCTTTGTTTCTTTTTATGCTTTTTTTATATGCACATTGTCTTACTATACAGCACTTTGGCGTAACTGTTGCTTTTAAATGTGCTATAGAAATACAATTTTACCATGACTTGACTTGCATTTTATAATTGACTGCAATCTAAAGTTTTGAACAAAAACAGTAATAATCTCATAAACTGATGTATAGCTTGATGCTAATTGTAGCTCTAATGCACCTGTTACCCTGCTTCGATTATATATTATGATGTATTTGGTCAAAATAATTATCTTAAAGGGGTCATAGTATAATGGTACATGCACTTTTACAAGATGATTTTTTTAATCTCCTTATATGTTTTTCCCTGTCTCAAATCGAGTTGTCTGACCGTGTGACATCACACGGTCGGACGCCCTTCCAACGATTGTTTATTGACAGCAGCGTTTCAACACAGACCCGCCCCGAGTGAGCTGTCATCATAGTCCGCCGTTGTTGATACAATGGAGAAGAATGGCATCTAAGTGATTGTGGTGTTCTGTTCACACAGGCTCAGTAGTCATTATGATGTTCCTAAAAGGATCAGTACCAACTATTCGTGTTCCTGCCGCACCTCCAGAAGATGTGAGTCTAATGTTTATTAACCTTTTATATTAATCTTTGCAAATCGCTTGCACAGTTCACAATGAATGTGGCTAAAGTTTACAGGGTCAATTACATTTTGGCATGCTTTCTGTGTATGACGTTCTCAATATAATTCATAATCCAATGTTTATAATTAACAACGCGTTATGGTTATTGTGTTATTACAAACTGTGTACGCTGGTGATAAAGTTAATGTGGCAACACTACACTAAGCTTACTTTTGAAGATGGTTTATAACGGTGCCTGTTACCTATTAAGTAATGTCAATTTACCTAAAAACCATTAGCTGTAACATCAATCTGTCAATGAACTAACATATGTAAACACATAGCATTCATATCCCACTACGCTACCCTGCCAGTACATACAAAGATAGATAAAAAATTAATTGTCGAACTTCGTTGGGGTCGTCATCTTGTTCTGGGTCTGACTCCGGTTCAAATTGATACAGTTGCACAGATGTGTCCTCAGAGACACCCGTTGCCATTCTCCAAAATATACCCTCAACAGTTGTCAAGGCAACACTCCATGTGTGTTGTGTCAAAACACCCCACAGAACAGAGGGGCAGGGTAAGCAAAGCTCGTTATCACTTAAAGTTGTATCCACTGAAATTACTTGCTGAAAACAGAGCTGTTTTTGACAGGGTAAAATGAGTGTTTTCTTACAACACTAATGAGAATTTTTAATTAAAGTAACAAACTTTTCATTAAGACACTAAAGAATCATTTTAACTTGTACAAAAATGGCATTATATGACCCCTTTATGGTCTCATTAGCATTATAGATGCTTATGTTTGTTTCTGGTGTAGTACTAAACTTTATTTATCTTCATTTACTGTTGTATGTTGTGGAGCAGACGAGGTTAAAGCCAAATGGAAAAATCTATACGAGATATATACTCAAGGAAAAATGCATTCTCTGTCAGCTCCACCTATCGTGCAGGCGTGAATTGTTTCGCACTGTTTGTCAGTGTTTCGCTCTGCTTTATCGTATCGTGCTCAGTGTGAAATGGCCTTAAATATTTTGATTCACTGATAATTGTTTAAATATTATTAATTTAAAATTGTGGATATTTTCTTGTATGATTTGCAAAGGACCAAATAGGACTTCTGAAAAAGGTAAAACACTTTTTAAATTGAAAGAGTCACTGGACTACTAAGCCTAAAACAAAGCAAATGGACTTCTTTCTAAAGCAATCATCCAAAAATCTCTTCAGTATTCAACCTGAGCTCTGGCTGAATCATCCTGCTCTGTTTTATTCAGGCCAGGTTTTGTTGTGTGCTTTGGGCTGCTGGAAAATGAATCTCTGACCTAAACACAGATTTCTGGCTGACTGAAACAGGTTCTCCTTGAGGATTTGCCTGTATTTAGTTTTTTGGCATGAAGGTTTCTTTAAAACTGAGTCACAAATCCTATAGGGTGGGGTTCTAAATTGATCTGCTTCAAAGTCAGTGAGGTTTATGGTGCAGTCAAGGAAATTAATAAAAAGGCACTTTTCTACTTGAAACCTTCCATAGGAAAGAAAAATAATAAATTCTGGCATACAATCAAAGGCATATGTATTGAATCAACTTTTGGTGCCATCTTGTGGTTGGTAATAGCCTCTACACTCAAAAGACATTAAAGACATCTCTGATAGTGTTGTAAGAACTCTTGAGACGGTCTTAAAGGGATAGTTCACCCAAACAATTTATTCACACTCAAGTCATCCTAGTTGTATATGACATTCTTCTTTCAGATGAATACAATCTGAGTTCTATTAAAGAAGTCCTGGCTAATCCAAGCATTATAATGTTCGACAGTACGCATGCGTCAAGGTTCAAAGGTTATTATTCTTTCGACGTAAATCGATGTGTACAGCAATCTGCTAGTTAGTAATATTAGTCTATAAAGTTTAACATATGGATATTTTTCTTACACAAACGCGCCACTTCGCTAGCCAGGACTCTTTTAATATAACTTGTATTCATCTGAAAGAAGAATGTCATATACACCTAGGATGACTTGAGGGTGAGTAAATCATGGGCTAAATTTCATTTTTGGGTGAACTATCCCTTTAAGACCATTTGTTTAAAGGTCTTGGTTTTGTCTCGTTCTCCACCACATTTGAACTTTGTCTTGTCTCGGTCTCAGACTATTTTGTTTCAAGACTGGTCAAGACCACAACTGATGGGATGTTACTAAATTGGCGGTGCATTGACAAATGTATTTATTAACATCATTAATGTGATTGGATGAGAAACTTACCAATTCAGATGCAATCAATAACATATTATAAATTGTATTTATTTATTGTCTCGGTTTAGAAATTAATTAGGGATTGTGTACAAAATGTCACCAAAATGATCACAAAATTCAAAATATTGTTGCAAAAAGTTCTTGTATAAGATATGGATTTATAACGTGATATAATTAAGCAAAATCACGAGCAAGAGAGCTGTTTTAACAAATTTGAGCATGACTGCAAACATGATAATGCTTTACAATTGATTTATGCATTTGTAATTTACCAATACATGTTCGGTTCCACCTCTGTAGTGCAAAGATGAATTTTGTTGTTAATGATTTAATTTGATTGGAAACAGCTCTATATAGTGTCTTATTCTAATTATATTTATCATAAGTCAGTTATTATAAGTTAAAAGTATTTTCTTAGGCAGTAATGTGGATCTTTATGAATTTAAGGAGTGCTGGTATGGTCTTGACTCGGTCTCGCCCTGCTTTTGTCTTGGTCTTGTCTTTGTCTTTGTCTAAACCCCTCAAAGTCTTGGACTCAACACACACTGGTCTTGGTCTCGACTTGGTCTACAACACTAGTTTTTAGTCTCTGATGAGAAGATTGGCAGTCTTCTCTTAAACTGTTTATTGTTGCAGTGAGCATGCTTTTGTTATTTACAAACATTGTTAAAGGGATAGTTTGCCCAAAAAGGAAAATTCTGTCATCACTTACTCACTTTTTCCAAACCTGCATGAGTTTCTTTGTTCTGTTTAACACAAAATTTATTTTGAAGAATGTGGACAACCAAACAGTTTCTGGCCCCCATTGACTTCCATAGTAATGGGGACCAGAAATAGTTTGGAAAGAATTTTTATTTTTGGGTGAACTATCCATTTAAGAAAGGGTCAACACATCCATCGCTGCTTCTTCACAGAAACACCTGGCATTCATCCAATAGCACTCTAAATGATCTGCCTGAGCAGGAGGCTTCTTATCCAAATGGGACTGTTCACCGTCAGTGACACCAGGCTTTGGGGTTTCTAAGAATTATCCTTAGAACCCTGTGACCTGGACGTGATTGCTCTCCTCACCACACAGCTGAGCGACAGAGAGGCCCTCAGGCTTAAACGGGGTGCACTGAACAAAGAAGGACTGCAATATGCTAAGGGGCAAAAAGTTTATAGAGGTTGGGGAAGAGAGGGTCAGATCACCTTGCCTGCCCTGGACTGCCCAGAGCTAAGGCTTGTGCCAGGCTGCCACAGGCATGGCTCTAGGCTTGGGGAAAGGCCATTCCTCATTTGACGACCATTAGGGGGATGTGCCAGTGTTTATATACATGATTCTGTGATACACTGAAAGCAGACGAAGTGGTTGCGGGTGGGTGTGATTCTCACCAAGTCTCTGATGGCCTGATAACAGTGGACTTTAAGCTCGGTCTGATAAAGTGGCTGCAAGGCAAGTCTTTCAGGCTGATATTAATTTTACATACACTTAGATCCTATACATCTTTTATCTGTTTCATTATCTTTTCTGTCTCTTATTTAGTATAATCTAATTTCATTCTAGATTCATCCAGTGATCAAGCAGACACCATATTAGTAATAAAAAGTCAGTGTTTCATCTTATTTCTGTCTTTATCATTATCTGTATTCTCAATCTGTGCATTGGAAATGAGAAATGCGTATTACCAATTACTTTTTATGTTGTAATACCGCTAATACATGAATACAGACTAAATGTGAACAAGTAATATACATGGATTGGTAGATACACAAATTGAATTATAAAGTATAAAAGAGCACATATGCAGGTAGAGTTTATTTACTGTGCATTTTCTTAGTTTTGGATTATACTGTTGGAAGAACAAAAGTATATACACTAACTTTTAAATGTTTGGGGTCAGGGAAATTAATACTTTTATTCAAAAAGGATGCATTATATTGATCAAAACTGACAGTAAAGACTTTTAAATTGTTATAAAAAAAATCTATTTCAAGTAAATGTTGTTCTTTTGAACTGAAGAATCCTGGAATCAGTTGTTTCCACAAAAATATTACAAATATCACTGAATTCTAAAGGATCATGCGACACTGAAATAATGACAGGAATTAATTATACTTTAAAATATATTAAAACAGACCGTTTTTTTTTTTAATTAAAATATTTTAAAATATTACTGTTTTACTGTATTTTTGTAGCCTTGATTAGCACTTCTTTCAGAAACATGAAATAAAATGTACAGACACCAAACTTTTTAACGGTAATTATGGAATTATTTATATAGGAAATAATTATAATATATATGGATAATAATTATAAAAAAATCCTTTATTAATCCTTTAGGTTGGTTAAATTTACTGTGATTCCTCAGTAGAACACTAGAGGGCATGGCTGCACAGTATATGGCACATTTCATTGCTTTTGAAGGCATCTCCAAGGCATCCAAACTTTATACAGATGCCCTGGCTTTTACTTTTAGAGTGATATGTATATGTTCTTTTTAAAGTTATCACGCTTATTATCTTTAAACCTTTTTTAACTGTTGATTATCAGAAGCTCAAACAGTAGAGCAGGGTGCTAGCAACAAGGTCATGAGTTTGATTCCCAGGGAATGCAAGACCTGATTAAACGTGTATTTTAACCGCGTTGTAAAAAAGTGTCTGTCAAATGCATAAATGTAGAACAAACACTTAAATTAATAAAGCTTAAATCACTCTAATATTCATATATTGAATTTAGATCAGAGAAATAGCAATGCACAGCAGCATGTGTGTGACTAGATATTCCTGAACCAATCTATCTGTACTGACAGACAGCTAATTCAGTCAATAAGCCTGTGTGAATAATTGGTGTTTTATGGATAGATAGACGTGTGTTGTGATGATATTCAGTCAAGAGTAATGTTCTATTCATGTAGTTAATATTTAGCAGATCTCATCAAGTCTCCAAGTTCTGCTCTCTGAGCCCATGTTAAGTTGTTGATAAACTGCAAGTAAAAAGCTTTTGTTGCCTAAAGCCAGTGAATCATATAATACTCTCTAAAGACACTGGATTATAGGTTGGAAAGGGCAAAGCACCCTGAGGCAATGAAAAAAGACGTATATTATGGGCTCAACAGCAAAAGCACCTTTTGGATTATGCAAAACACTTTTTCATTAGTATGGGCTCTCAAAAAAGAAAGAGAGGGCTTTTTTAAAGCAATTCACTAACGGATTTGACAGAAAATATTCAGATAATAATTGTTCATTCTTACCTACATTAAATTAGACATAAAAAAGACATAAAACACAACAAAAACGAATGGAAAGAGAAACTAATCAGTAAAATCAACATAAGTCTGATGGTTTGCACAGCAACATCTTTTTAATATTATTATACTTTTACTTATTTTGAAATGTTACAGTGAAATTACATGTATTACCACACACACACACGTTCAAAAGTTTGGGATTTGCATTCAATTTAGTTAACAAGTGACAGTAAACATTGATAATGTTACAAAAGATTTATATTTCGAATAGATGCTGTTCTTTATGTTAACTTTTTATTCATCAGGCTAACATCAGGATCCTGAAAAAAGTATCACGGTTTCCACAAAAATATTAAGCAGCACAAATTTTTACAAGATTAATAATATTAAGAAATAATATTAAGCATTTGTTTTTGCAGCCATGGCGAGATTAAAAGACCTTTTTGTGAACCATTAAAAATGTGACCAACGCCAAACTTTTGAATGGTTTTGTGTATGTGTGTGTGTGTGTGTTTCTATTAATTCTCATGAGTCTGCACACAGACTCAAGGGAACTAGTGTCACTGCAGGGACATAAATTGAGGTCCCCATGAGGAAACAAGTGTATAAATCATACAGAATGAGTTTTTTGTTGTTTTTAATATATGTAAAAATGCTGTGATGTGTAGCGTAGGGGTAGGATTAGTGTCATTACATCTATGGAGAGTCCCAAAAATGATAGTGAACCAGACATGAGTGTGTGTGTGTGTGTGTGTGTGTGTGTGTGTGTGTGTGTGTGTGTGTATAACTTGCAGCTCTTCAAAATGTTTTTCCACTGCTATACACAGTCATACAATCATACAGTACATTTTTTGTAGAGCTTCCTTGTCGATTAAATAGATGAGAGTTTCTCTCAAGTAACAGGATATGTACAGGTATGTGTGTTTCATCTACTTATGTAATATGTTTTCATGTTCCTGTGTACATGTATGCTTGTGTTATTTAACAACCATTCCAAAGCAGTGTTACTCTCTTAAGCACTGCATTGGCTGCCATATGTGTGTTCATCTTGTGTGTGTATGAGTAATGCTCCTGGGCAGTGTGTTTATGGTGCTACTTTAGTGAGGCCGCCTGGGGGTGTGAGGCAAGCAGAGTGCTAATGCAAAGCACCATGGGATTTTCAGGAACAACGTGGTGACATTAACAAGCTGTCAAGCACTCTGACGTTACTCTGTTTAAAAACAAAAAGTAGGATCACCTCAGGTAGCACACACATTCTCTCTTATATCTCACACGCACACCTTTCTCCCCCCCAACCCTCTTTAGTCCTTTTTCTCTCTCTGCTGCACACGTTGCACTAATAGAGCATGGTGTTCTAGCCTAATGGAACCTGAACTAAAGAGAGTTTTCTGTTAAGGTATGAAGGGCCCTCAAGGCAAGAAGGCATTAGTCTATTTTGAGAAGGTGAATTCTAAATGATGTTATTAGGGATGAGTCTCGCCACCTTTTGCTCTCTTGCTCAGGGGAGTGAACCACCCCTTTCATTAGATGGGGTTGTAAGGCATTTCTTCTTTGGAAAAGGCTACATAATGGCAACAAAGCCAATTTAGCACATAGACCATCAGCACATTTTTGTGTTGTTTGAGTTAACAAGGTTTGCCTCGAACTTGCAGCAACATTGCAAAGAAAGGTGTACATTAGACCGGCTTTTGACCCCACTATAACATTATAGGTGATGTGAAAGTGAAACCTGAGTTAAAAGTCCATTTTGCTCTGTTAAAATACTGTGCCCTATGTACAGAACTTTCTTTCTCCTGACCTCTATTCAAAGGAATATTCAGGTTCAATACAAGTTAAGCTCAACCAACAGCATTTGTAGCATAATGTTGATTACAACATTTTCTTTTACTTGTCCCTCGTCTCTTAAAAAAAAAATGCAAAAATAGGGGTTATGATGAGGCAATTATGATGAGGTCAATTAAAGTGAATTACATAAATTATTTTGTTAAAACGTGTACATTATCTGAGCTTTAAAGCTGTTTATGGTAATACATTGTCATGGCAGCAAAGTTATAAAATTGTAATAGATAAAAGTTGTAATATATACAGGTGCTGGTCATATAATTAGAATATCCTCAAAAGTTGATTTATTTCACTAATTCCATTCAAAAGTGAAACTTGTATATTATATTCATTCATTACTCACAGCTATATTTCAAATGTTTATTTCTTTTCATTTTGATGACTATAACTGACAACTAAGAAAATCCCAAATTCAGTATCTCAGAAAATTAGAATATTGTGAAAAGGTTCAATATTGAAGACACCTGGTGCCACACTCTAATCAGCTAATTAACTCAAAACACCAGCAAAGGCCTTTAAATGGTATTTCAGTCTAGTTCTGTAGGCTACACAATCATGGGGAAGGCTTCTGACTTCAAAAGTTGTCCAAATCACGACCATTGACACCTTGCACAAGGAGGGCAAGACACAAAAGGTCATTGCAAAAGAGGCTGGCTGTTCAAAGAGTTCTGTGTCCAAGCACACTAATAGAGAGGCGAAGGGAAGGAAAAGATGTGGTTGAAAAAAGTGTACAGGCAATAGGGATAACCACACCCTGGAGAGGATTGTGAAACAAAACCCAATCAAAAATGTGGGGGAGATTCACAAAGAGTGGACTGTAGCTGGAGTCAGTGCTTCAAGAACCACTACCCACAGACGTATGCAAGACATGGGTTTCAGCTGTCGCATTCCTTGTGTCAAGCCACTCTTATACAACAGACAGCGTCAGAAGTGTCTCGCCTGGGCTAAAGACAAAAAGGCCTGGACTGCTGCTGAGTGGTCCAAAGTTATGTTCTCTGATGAAAGTAAATGTTGCATTTCCTTTGGAAATCAGGGTCCCAGAGTCTGGAGGAAGAGAGGAGAGACACATAATCCACGTTGCTTGAGCTCCAGAGGAAAGTTTTCACAGTCAGTGATGGTTTGGGGTGCCATGTCATCTACTGGTGTTGGTCCACTGTGTTTTCTGAGGTCCAAGGTCAACGCAGCCGTATACCAGGAAGTTTTAGAGCACTTCATGCTTTTTGCTGCTAACCAACTTTGTGGAGATCTCATTTTCCAACAGGACTTGGCACCTGCACACAGTGCCAAAGCAACCAGTACCTGGTTTAAGGACCATGGTATCCCTGATCTTAATTGGCCAGCAAACTCGCCTGACCTTAACCCCATAGAAAATCTATGGGATATTGTGAAGAGGAAGATGCAATATGCCAGACTCAACAATGCAGAAGGCCACTATCATAGCAACCTGTGCTCTCATAACACCTGAGCAGTGCCACAGACTGATCGACTCCATGCCACGCCGCATTGCTGCAGTAATTCAGGCAAAAGGAGCCCCAACTAAGTATTGAGTGCTGTACATGCTCATACTTTTCATGTTCAAACTTTTCAGTTGGCCAAGATTTCTAAAAATCCTTTCTTTGTGTTGGTCTTAAGTAATATTCAAATTTTCCGAGATATTGAATTTGGGATTTTCCTTAGTTGTCAGTTATAATCATCAAAATGAAAATAAATAAACATTTGAAATAAATCAGTCTGTGTCCAATGACTGAATATAATTGAGTTTCATTTTTCGAATGGAATTAGTGAAATAAAGCAGCTTTTTGATGATATTCTAATTATATGACCAGCACCTGTAACTTAATATAAGCTTAGTAACTTAATATAAATTTGCATACTGTTTCATTCATTCATTCATTCATTAATCATTCTGTATTTCGTATCCAACTCTTGGTAATTTTATGGGCCTTCTCTTGCCATATGCAAGAGATTGTCCATAGATTTTATTGCAGATAATTTTTTCCAATGTAGATCGCCAGGCCCCAACCCTCCCCATTACATGGCATATTGTTTACATATCCTAAAATATATATATTTTATAGATCTATGGTTCCAAGAAGAACCTTTCACATCTAACCTTTTTATTGCACAAAATGTTCTTTAAGAAAAATGGTTCATTAAGTTATTTTAAGAACTGTTTTCTACTAAAGGTTCTTTGAGGGAACGCAGCATTGTTCCTTTATAGCATCGGTTTTCAAACTTTATAATGCCAAGGACCCCCAAATATGATGAACCTTTATGAGGGACCCCCTTACTAAAATTCATCCATACGAAAAAAACATTTAAACTCTTAGATAAATAGTAAGTGTGACATTTTAAATACAACATATTGTTTCCAAACTTAAATTGGCTATACTTAATGTTGGATCTATAAACCTGAAGAAGAACGTTTTCAATTAAAAATTACTTGTATAAGCAACTTTCACAATAAATGTATGTAACCAGTTTACATACTGCCTTACAACCCCAGAGAGCAAGACAAAGGGGACTCACTAGAAAAAAAAAACTGGTGAAAAAAACTCACTAGAAAGGCACAAAGCAAACGTACACAATTCTGGAAAGTATGTATACGGCAAACAAGGAGAGAAACAGTTAAAATGTTTGGTAGAATTCATCCATTTTTTCTTTGTCTTTTTATTCCCTGAAATTTTCCGAGGACCCCTTAGAACCTTCTGGAGGACGCCTGGGGGTCCCCGTACCCCAGCTCGATGGCATCGCTATTAAAAACCCTTTTTGTAACCTTCATTTTTAAGAGTATTGAAATTATAATGGCCTCACTGTAGCCCAGAATTTAAAGAAAATGAGGGACCATTTGGGACCTAGTCTCAGACTAAAATGCATTATTGAGCGGTTTTAACTGAAAGCAACTTCCACTGACATATCTTAAAATATGTCAATGCCATTGTTTTGTCTCAAGAGGCACATCAGTAATGTTTTTTTATTTATTTTTTTCCTAAGGAAAATATAAACTACTTAACTGAACTAAGGCTTAATACTTAATCCTGTCTGTGGAACCAGGCTTTGATTTTGTTCTTGAGGTCATGCCAGAAGTTTACAGACAACCTTTGATTCTGTTAAACGTTTAACTTTTTCCCTCCCGCGAAGTGTATCAGCCTTACCAGTGACACTTATTGCTTGACATTATCCCTAGTTTCAGTACTGCGAGTCTCACAAATCCATAAATCTTCCTCTTCTCAATAATTCAGAATGCAGAATTATTTATCTAATATGTATTTATTATTCATATTTAAACAAGGAGGTCGTCTTTTGGGACCAGGTCTCATTTTCAGTCTCTTATTTTGTAAACAGACAGCCACAAAAGCGACAGTTCTGCTGATTTAAAGAGACAAGCGTCTGTTTGCGAGTATGAGGTCTACCTTCAGTTGAAATGGAGTGGGATCAATATTTAATACTAGACATCATTTGCATCAACTCCCTTCAGAATCTGTACCCCAAACCCCACAACAGCCATCCCCGTCCAAAAATGGACAATGCACTGGAAGTGGAAAAAGCAGCAAGTAAAAGCAGAAAATCCATCAGAATCATCCGCACTCAGGGAACTGGGCTGTATGCGAACGAGTGGAAACCCTAGTAGACTTTTTACAAGAAGATAAGGCAATTAAACATTTAGTGAGGGCTTTCACCAGGTGTTTTAGAAATGTTCCACCTTATTTTTGGTTTGTTGTCATAGGTTAAATTTAGAAGTGTTTGATTCCAACAAGTCATTAAAGCCATTTTAGCAATTATTGTATCATTTATAAACCTGTCAGCGGCATTTGCGCACTTGAGAGCAGCTGTGATGTATCTATAAATTAAAGAGAATGTTCCACACCAACAGTGCACATGTAAAGCCATGTACAGGCAAATGTAGTGAGCCCATATAGACAAAAGAATCATAAATTAAAAGAATTATGACTTGAATTAAAACAATATCGCCATAAAGAATTCAAATACAATAAAATATGTAAAAGTGAATCCCGCTTTGGAACCAGTGTGTTTGTATGCTTTAGTTACATGTTTCATGAGAGAAAGTGTTTTTTTTTTTTTTTGCTGCTGCTGAAAATTATTGAAACATTGCGACTAAAACTTTTTCTTTCATTGTAGAAGATCCATTCTAGATATTAATGGTGTTGAAATCAAGTGTCAAATGGAATCAAAGGCAAGTTGCTAGTATTTGCTGCATTGTTCTGTTCGCTGGTATCACTGCTGCATGCCGGCTTTGTCGCAGACACACTTTTGGCAGGGGATAGATTGGAATAAGATGTGGCATGTATGCGTGAGGTAACCTGTGTCTCGGCATGCGCCCATGCCCTCTTGTCACTTATCTCTCGGTATCCTTAATTCAGGAACAGAAGCGTGTTTCAAAGAGAATAATGCGGAGGAACGTCATGTCAACCTTTGATATATTTATATATTTCTTTTGCTCACATTAAATTTGAAGCTGCATTCTTAAAGAGGATGTCAAAGAAAGGAAAACTGTGTTCGACTCAAAGCGGGGAAAACAGACAGACAAAAGTTATGCAAATGAAACAAATGCGGAGAATCACAGTGAAGAATTGATGAGGACATGAAATTGACTCTGAATCTGAAGGCAGAACGAGCCGGTGGACACATGTCGCCGTGCCTTTTGGGGTGGGTCTGGCAGGGGGGAGGGGGGCATCTTTCCTTCACGATGCGCTGCAGCTGTGTGTGTGACTTCTGGATTAATTTTAATGCCCCACTCAGCGGGTTCCGTGTCACTCTCCCCTCAGTCTGAGGACCCGTCGAGATGACATCTGAACAGGCACTCACTACGGCGCAGGGAACTCAGAGAAGCCTCGGTGCTGGAGAAAGTGTTTATGAAAGATTCATCACAGATGTCACTCTAATCTGCCATGCATTGTCAGGGAGCTGCTCCAAAGCACACATTGTAAATGGATTCTTCCTCTGACTTGAGTCATCTCTGGCTAAGAGTTGTAGATGGGATGGAGATTGTTTGGGGTAGATTGTGGAAGAGAGAGGGAGACAGACAAGTACATTGTGTGAGTGGATGAGGCAAAGCACTTTGTGGGCCGCATTACCGCATGTCCGTAGAGAGATGGATCTTTAATGTACAGTCGGCCACCGTCAACCTCATGCATCCATTGTGGATGGCAAGGAATAACACAAACCATATATATTTCTCTTAGACAGAAATGGGATAGTTTACCTAAACACGAAAATTCTGTCTTACAATAATTGCCCTCATGTTGTTACATAATCATATTACTTTCTTCTGTGGAGCATAAAACTATACTTTGAAGAAAGTTCAGCTGTATTGTGAAAGTCTATGGTTTCTAAGTTTTAATTAAATTAATGAATATGCCTCGTCTGGTTTATTTTGAATCTTATGAAGTGATATGATCACTTTGCAGATACACAGATCCAAAATTAAGCCCTTATTCACTCTCAAAACAAATTAAAACATTCATGAACATCTGTAAAAACCGAATACATCCAATATTTTGACACACGTCAAACCTCACTGGTTCATTTTGGAGCTTTGTTTTCATAATATGGCCAAAACAGTATCTTCTTTTCTATAGAAGAAAGAAAGTAATATAGATTTTAAGTGACATGAGTGTGAGTAAATGATGGCGGAATTTTCATTTTTGGGCAAACTATCTCATTACCTGCTCCTCAGAAGTTTCAGAGTTTCAGAAATATAGCTATACTTTTACAGTATATCAGCAATTTTGTCTATTTTTGTTTCTCTTAAGACATTGTTGGAAAAATAGTCAAATTAAACAATGAAAAGCCAATTAAATCTCCTGACCTAAGAAAATTAAACCTGAGCAATAAAAATATCTGGGATCTATGATATACTATCTATAGTATGCACTACAAAAAGCTTTGGGTCAGTGCGATTAAATAAAAAAATAAAAAAACTTTTATTCAGCAAAGACATTATATTAATCAACAGTGACTGTAAAGATACACTGACCAGGCATATCATTTAGACCACCTTCCTAATATGTGACCCTGGACCACAAAACCAGTCATAAGTCGCACGGGTATATTTGTGGAAATAGCCAACATTGTATGGGTCAAAATTATTGATTTTTCTTTTGTGCAAAAAATCATTAGGATATTAAGTAAAGATCATGTTCCATGAATATATATTTTTAAATTTCCTACCGTAAATATATCATAAATATATTATATAGTAATATGCATTGCTAAGGATAACTTTAAAGGTGATTTTCTCAATATTTCCATTTTTTGCACCCTCAGATTCATCATAGATCAATAGTTGATTCTCGGCCAAATATTATCCTATCATAACAAACCATACACCAATTTAAAGCTTATTTATTCAGCTTTCAGATGATGTATAAATCTCCATAATAATAAAAAAGATCCTTATGACTGGTTTTGTTGTCCAGGGTCACATATTGTGTTAGTCCCTGGCACCAAAGGTGGTATGTGTCAAAGTAACATCTACATGGATGGCCGGATCCAAGGTTTCCCAGCAGAACATTGCCCAAAGCATCACATTGCCTCCGCCAGCTTGCATTCTTCCCACAGTGCATCCTGGTGCCATGTGTTCCCCAGGTAAGTGACGCACACGCACTGGCCATCCACTTGATGTAAAAGAAAGCGTGATTCATCAGACCAGGCCATCTTCTTCCATTGCTCTGTGGTCCAGTTCTGATGCTCAAGTGCCCCTTTTTTAGTATTCTGACACCTTTCTATCAAAACCAACTTCTTGAGCAATTTGAACTAAAGTAGCTTGTCTTGTTGATTGGGCCTTAGCTTCCCCATCAATGAGCCCTAGCCGTCCATGACCCTGTCGCCAGTTCATCACTGTTCCTTCATTAGACCACTTTTGATAGATACTAGGGTTGTGCCGATGGACGATATGATGCCACGCCCCCCATTGCCAGTCTTATTGTGATGTGACAAACACTAATCATCTTCTATAGTTTAACTAAAAACTCTGTAAATTAAATTGAGAATTTAACTAATGCATATATGCTATTTTAAATACTGTAGTCTATGCCAGATATATGTAGCCTACATTTTGAAATAATAAACGCTCAAACATCCATTTCATAAGCATGTGTGTTTATTTTCCGTCAGTGAAACAGCCCAATACAGCCTGTAAAACATTTAAACGATTATCAGTAAATAATGGTAACCTACAGAATATAAGTCAATTAAATATTAGTTTAAAAAAGATTTGTTTCAAAGCCTATTTTCCCGCAAAGATTTGCCATGTGCCGCTCTGCGCTGAGATGAATGTGGGACACGAGCTGGATAGACCTTTTCGAAAATCTTTGTCTTCATGTTTTCTCCTGATGTTGTAAAGCAACACTTGTCGTAAAAGGTCTGAAGAGCGAATTTGATCATCCACAGGGTCAAGACATTTAGGCTATGATTTATTATGCACTGCCAGAGAAAAAGAAAGTAAAATCGCGGGTGTGCAGTGGCGGAACTAGACTTTTATACATGGGGTGGCCAAGGCTACTATAGGGGGTCCATAGAACGTGAAAGAATATAATTTTTAATACTCATTTGTTTTCATCGTTTTTACTCATGTAGCATTGTATTCTAATAAATAAGCAACCACAATTTTAGATACCAGTAAAACTTAACAATTATTGATTCCAACTGATATTCCACAGTTAAAACTACAAGCGTAATAATATAAATTGAAAACGTTATTGAATAAAAGTGAACAGGCAGCAAAAAAGTTAGAACAGAGCTAAGAATTAAGTGATTGATGTTGCAGGTCTAACAGTAATTCAGGTACAGAAATAGAATAACAAATAACATTGGATAATTTTCACTGTATAAATGAAATACAGATTAATGCATGTTAAAACTGCCTAGAAAAGTTATTCAGTCAAGATGAGTGGTTTTGTGTACTTTGATTAACTTTAATGACAGACGGCAAGACTACAAGCTACTGTCTCTTTAAGACCAATTGCACAATATTGAATCCAATACTGACACGCTTCCGAATTAATTTGTCAACTGCTTACATTCGGTTAAGACATAGCAGACTGTGTTAATACTCGCTATTTTTGGCATAGGCTACTATGTCCGTTCAAGCACTCTGTGTGCGCGCTATGGATGAAACGTCATATGCCACATACCAGATGCATCACGTTCTCATGTTCAAGCTGGCAATAAACAGTGAATCTAATCACCATACAGGCAAAAAGTTCACTTCAAGAATGAAAATATGTGGCGTGTGTGAAATGTGCTATTCAAATGAACTTGACGAGCCAGTCTTTTTCTACTTCCCTGCGAAAATGTGTGAAGATTTGGGAAAAGAAATGAGATGTCCGGTGGGATAAAATGGACTCACGTTAGGCATATTGTTATAAGAATAAAAAAGCTGGCAAATCTTAAATTGGGCACAGTCTACCTCTCTCATGCGGCATGAATCCATAGCCTATGTTTTAATGGCTGCGATGTAACATTTAACTGCAAATTTATTTCCTTTGTAAACAAAGCTCTGTGCTTCATGTGGTAATTTTTAAGTAAAACAGCATTCACATACAGAACACTGGGTTAATAACGGAATTATAGTTTTAAGTAGAAATTAGTATAGAAATTAAATAGTATTTAAAATAAACAGATATAATAAAATAAAAAGTGCACAACTCCTCTTAAGTGGAAGGAAGCTACTTTTTTCCCTCACGTGCAACCTAGTGCGGGTGAGTAAAATAAATTATTTGGGTTAGTAAAATAAACAAAATTATAGTTTTTAAGTAGAAAACAGTATTTATGTAAAGAGATAAAATACAGAGTATAGTAAATTATATCTTTAAAAAAATAAAAAATAAATACGATATCATCGTCCATCACAATGTTTTACTGTAAACTGCCAATTTAGGCAAAAAGTCGTTGCTGCAGCCTGAAGCACGATGACGTACTGGATCAGATCCAACACGTACTGGATTCATTCACATTTTGATGACGTCACATGCGCACGCGCAGTTGAGAGATTTGTGAACTGGATAAATACTCAAACTGCTCACGCAAAAACAATTATTAATAACATGCTCACGAAATCAGGACACACGTTTTGCATTTTCCCTTGAATGTATACTGGTTGTACCTTAATGATTAAAATTACAGACAACTAGGCTACTTGATCATTTTTGCTTCCACTCAACAGCAAGTATGACCAGAATATGTTACAATTTTAACTGTTTTGCATGTATATATAGAGAAACTAGGATAACTTCAGCATCACGATGACTTATTCATCAATAAATACGTATTACTATTTATCAGTAGCCTACTACTACTACACAGGTTAGAACATCATCATCTACAATATTGACCATACATGTCACTTAAGACCAGCGCATACGCATTATAACTAGACTTGCACTCGCATTATAACTACGCACTTGCTATAACGAACCACCATCCACACTGTAAACCCGCGTCAAAACTTTTAAGTTAATTGTTTTAAACCGTTTAAGTTTTGTCAACTTAATTCTATCTGTGGTCTGAGGAAGCGTACTCCCAGAGTGCATTAAGGCATGAATAAATTAATTGCTTCATTTTTACTATTTTTGGCTTTATTTTACCATTTGTCTTTTGTCAGTATAACCCCAATAATGACAGCAAACTTGTAGAGGTCTTATTAATAATAAATAAATAAATAAATGTAATAAAAAAAACATTACCATTATTGTGTTTTGCATGCTGAATGTTGAAGTCTGTGTGTGACTCACACATGGTCAATTACTGATGTCACAAATATTGAGGGATTATATCAACTCAATTAAAAGGTTATTCCATAAATATTAGCAAGACATTATAAAAATATCATTATCTGACATGAAATATAATTGTATAATATATAACATTTATTTATGTATTACTTCCCTTCCTTTGAAATCAGATAACTGTGATTTTTCTAAGTAACAAAGGCATAGCATGCAGATAGTTCAGATTACTAAATTTTTTAAGTAAGTTCAACAAATTATTGGACATTAAGTAAAGTTTACAAAAAAAGTTAAGAACAACTGTTGGTGTTACAGTGCAGCACGTATTGGATCTGATCCAGCTACGTCATCGTGCTACAGGCTGCAGCGAGGAGTGTCTCAATTTAGGGGACATCGACCAACCCTAATAGATACCACTGCCGACTGTGAACAACCCCCAAGAGCTGCAGTTTTGGAGATACTCTAACCCAGTCGTCTAGCCGTCACAATTTGGCCTTTGTCAAACTCGCTCAAATCCTTACGCTTACCCATTTTTCCTGCTTCAACTTTGAGGACAAAATGTTCACTTGCTGCCTAATATATCCCACCCACTAACAGGTGCCGTGATGAAGAGATAATCAGTTTTATTCACTTTACCTGTATTTATCGGTGCATTTATAATGTTACAAAAGACTTCTATTTCAAATAAATGAACTTTCTATTCATTAAAGAATCTTTAAAAATGTATCAGAGTTTACAAAAGTATAAAAGGCAGCTCAACTGCTCAACACTGATAATAATAATGTTTCTTAAGCAGAAAATCATCATATTAGGGCTGGGCGATATATCGAATATTAGCGATACTATTGCAATAATTTTGACGACGTGTAAAATTTGAAAATATCGTGAATATCGAATATTTCAAATTCAACATGCAAACTTTCCCAAATAACATTACCAGATAACGCAGAGGTCTGCTTCCACCATTCACTAAACATCGGAAGCAGAAGAGTTAAATATATACGCCAGCGTATGAAAAGAAAGCAACAGAAACATGCGCGCATGAGAGAAATAATAGCGCAGCGCGTTTTCGCGCTGCCGGACTCTGACCGAAGCGTGCGCACACGCCTTTCAGTCAACATGCGATCGGGATTCAGTTCCTCATGGATTATTGTGTTTCAGTGGTCAAACAGATGTAAAAATGCACGTGCTGGCAAGTATTCAGGTAAACACAGTATGTCTTTAGTGACGTACCACTGATCTATATAATTTATATAGATCAGTGGAACGTACAGAGAGTTGAGTGAGAAATCGTGTTACAATGAATTTGGTCCGTCGAGGTCTTAAAGGGCCGGACCTCATATTCTGTGTGATTTAATGTTAATCAAACAACAACGAAAATTAGAAAACCACCCCATGCTTGGCTAAACAACTTTAATATATTTATTAAGAATCAGTATTATAATTTATATAATTAAGACTGAGCAGTTTATATATATATATATATATATATATATATATATATATAAACTGCTCAGTCTTAATTATATAAATTAACCATAAGCTACACTGATTCTACACTAATATATATATTGATTTGATTTTTGATTTATTTCTTGACTTGCAGCTGTTAAATAGACCCACTGTAGGTGAAAATAAAGCACTTTTTACTTGTTTTACTTATGTTTTTTTTTTTTTTTTTTAAAGATCAAATTAAAAATCTATATTGTAATTATAAAAATATTAAATTACTCGTATCATGATTTAAGATTTTGGTCATCCCAACCGTTACCAGTAAACGTAAACATTTTGTATTTAATTTGGTTCTATCTAAATAGTTTTTGTTGTTTTAAATCAAAAGAATTTTTTCATTTAAAAGCAATTGCTTTAAACATGTATCAGATATATACAAAAGTATAAAGGCAGCTCAACTGAAACACTGATAGATAATATATGTTTCTTAATCGCAGAAAACCTACATCATATTAGAATGATTTCAGAAGGATCATATGACACTGTAATAGTGCTGAATATTCAGCTTTACCATCAGAGGTATAAATAAATATTTTTCAATATATATTAAAATAGAATAGGTTAAATTGTAACAAATCAAGAATCTATATTAAGTTTGTAGAATCACAATTTAGGTGGAGAACAGCCACCTCCTGCAACAAACTGTTTTGGTGCTTTAGTTACACCTATCAAATGTGCAGTTTTCAAGTGCTGAAATTCGATCTGGTGCCTCTGCTTAGAAATATTTGTTTCTGGAAGCAAAGTGTATCCTCCGAGTGTATTCAGCAATATAGAGTCTAACCCCTCAACACTACAGCAACATTAGTCTTTCAAGCTTTTAGTGCCACTTTGAAAAATAAAATCTTGTCGAGGGGAAAAAGGAAAAAGTCAGAATCGCTCCTTTCAAACACTTTGCTTTTAATGTGACACCTTTCTGATTCTGGGGCCTTTCCCTCTCCATTATCAGGGTGACAATATTAAGCATGACTTATTTATATCCTGTTTTGCGAGGCCCTGGGTGATGAAAGGGATGGAAGTGACAGCGAGGTGAGTCGGACCCGTCCCAGTACCTGGAGTCAACACTCGGCACATTTTGTTACGCTTTGATCTAAGGGCCCCTTTGCTCGTCTTCCTCCTTTGCCTTCCCCTTCTGATAAGGATTTACAGTTTCATCTTTTTCTCTTTCTCTTTCCCTCACTTTTCTCTCCCTTATCACTTTCGTATCGCAGGGGATGTAAACAAGTCATCTTCGCTTCAATGAGTGATACTGACATGCAGTAGTGTTAGCTCACTAAGTGCCTTTAAAGCCAGAAAATATGTAAATGAGTGGACTGGTTTAGATGTGTGAACACCATTGCAGCCGCTCCATCATATTTCACCATTGCGATTTTAAATAGCAAATATTATATGTGGTAGGATGATGAAATCTACCATTTTACATTAGGTTTTTAGAGGCTTTTACTGTAAGCGATTCATAAATATTTCAGAGATTGTTGTCAAACCTTTTTATTTGGTGATTGTTTTAAAACTGCAAAGTCTTCACGAAATTATGCAAATTTAAAGTTCAATTGTAAAAATAACAACAACATTAAAAATAGCTTGTAAAGGTGAGAATCTTGAATGGAGTATAATTAAATCATTTTCTTGGTTAATTAGCTGCTCAGTTAGAAACTTTTATGAAGGTTAATTACTGAATCAAGACCAGTTGGATAAAGAGACGAGATTAGATTGCCAATGTTAACTTGAAAAGAAATGACAGTTACATTCACGCTGATCCATAAATCATAGGGTGCTCTTATCAGCTCTGGCAGATTTGAAACTACAAGATGTGGTTTGTGCTTTGCTCTGAGTGAGTGCCATCTATAATGTCTCAAGTGTGGAAAGGAAGAGACATGCAGCCAGATGACCCAACCCCTAAAAGTGTAATGCAGTTTTTTTTTTTTATTTGACACAAGTGTAATAAAAAGCCAAAACATAGCCCTCACTTTAATGGCCTGACTGACAGAAAATTCATAGACAATTCAGTGATGTTTCAGTGTTCAAGTTTAAAGAGACCACAAATATTTTTTGGTGTGGATTAAAAGTATGATTTTGTCTTGATATTGTCAAATCAAAAATCTACATTATGGATTAAAAAAAAAATGTTTTTATAGTTTTAAGTAGTTGTGGGCCGTTATCGGCGTTAACGTGCTGCGTTAACGTGAGACTCTTATCGGGCGATAAAAAAAACATCGACTTTAATCTTCTCAAAGTTGGGTTGCGAGTCTATACTACGGAAGCTATGATGACTTTCACCTTTATATTTTAGCGCGGATGAACCTAGCCGAATTGCACTGTAGGGAGCGAGAACGAGTCTTCGAACCTGCGTGTATGCCTTCAGTGAAATTACCACATCAAACGTGAATGCTGTCTTCCAAACTCGAGTGCGCACCCGCAAACCGTACTCGAGTCCTTCGGTACGGTTCGCTGCAGATGTGAACACAATCGTACTAAATCGCGGAAGTGAACCGCTATTAATGACGTATGATTTGATATGATTTTCACTCATTTTCCTGACGAGCGAGACTGACATAACATTACTGTAAGCAGAGAGCTATAGATCTCATTTATGCTCGTTGTCAGCGTTCTTTAGAGCATTTGCAGTACATCCGTGGCAGATGGTTGCAAGTGTCATTACCAACTGAAGCTTTGGTAACATGGTAACCAAAATATAAAAGTTAGGTGAACAACGCTATTTGTTTTGCCACCTTCCCGCTCGACGTCATTACCAAGTAACAGGGTAAACAGCTGCTGCTTTGATGACGCAAATGCACCCCGGTTCGGACCCAAATATTATAATATGAATAATTTTGTATTTCTGTAACTTCTGTATTTAGTGCCTGTTTTTGTATTGTTGTTTACTGGTTCTATAATAAAAAAATAAAAATAAAAATATAATATAGTAATATGAACACAGTCCAGCAGGGGGAGGAGCAATCGAACTCTGGTTCGGTCCAGGCAAAGCGAACCAAGTGTGAAAGCACCAGTCATTATTTGGGCAGCACACATATTCTGAATGCCTTCAGCAGAATTCAAATGAGCCATTTTAATCTAGATTAATTCCAAGATCACAGTGAGATGAATCTAGATAAAAAAAATTAATCTATGCCCACCACTAGTTTTAAGATACCACAGCCATTATGTATGCATACTGTATTTAAATTGAAAAGCACAAAAGCTTCACCGCCAGCTGGACCAGCATGAAACCAGAACAAACCAGCCTGGACCAGCACTAAAAAAATAATGATGATCTGGTCTTCTCAGCGGGGTAAGCAGTGTGACATTTTTTTCTTCACCACAATGTAAAAAAAAGTTTCTGCCTTACATTTTTTTAAGTACAATCAACTTGGATGTTTAAGTCATTTCAACTTAAATTATATTAACTGACTAAAAAAAAAAGAGTTTTGAAAAAAGTTAAACTGCTTAACTTATTTTGACGAGTTAAAGCAATGTAAAAACATATGTTGTCATAAATTATTGATCAAATATTTTTTTTACAGTACAGCTTCCATCAAAAACATATTCATCTCTGCTTTACTCTAAGGCCTAACTGCCACAATGCCAGGAAGAATATATCCTTGTCAAACACGACATGCTTATATTCCCTACTTCGTTATTCTAATACAGAATAGATATAGCCTATTCTCTGTTCTTGTTTTCCTGCTGGTGCATGCGAATTTGGTCTCTCGCTGCTGCAATTAAACAGGAATGAACAGACTGTTGGTTGGAAGGGAAAAAACCCCTTCAAAAAAACAAAAAAAGTTGACGCATAATGTAGTTTGTGTGTCACATCTAATTTACTGCACTCACTGCAAATTAAACAGACTCGATAAATTATTTGAGAGGGAGGGGAAGGAAGAAAAAAGCAGGAGAAAATGACATTGTTATTCATCTGTGTCTTTGTCACTGAGTCAAGAACCAAAAGACGTGCAAAGAAAACTTCTCTCCCCAGGGCTCAAGCAACCATAGTTCAAACAAAGTAAACAACTGTTTTTCTCAGATGCTCACATTAGTGTTGCTGCAGGCAAAAGTTACCTTTCTTTGGCAGCTGGTGCTGTGGCACGTTTAGCCGGGAGGGGAGACCGTGAGATTTTTGCTGGTGTTGCACAATGTTTCCGCCCCATAGACGTCACTGTGCAATTATTTGCGAAATTTCTACTAAGTAAAATTTCTACTAATAATTTCTACTGTAATCATAAAGATATAGACACAGTCATGGGGGCACGTAATGCAAAATGTATATTGTCGCTTTTTCTACATGCAGCTCAAGGCATGTGTCTTATCACATGCATTTTTTGTTATATTTTGTTTCTTTGCAAATGGACTCTTGCGATGGGCCGTTTCTACACCCTCGCTGTTCCGAACAGGCTTTCCCAGCATTGCGAGACTTGTTTTGATATGAATAGGATGGTGGTTTCCTCTGAAATAACAGCTCACTGTACTGTGCACCCTTTCCCATGTGGCATTATTTTCTAATAAGTTTTTGTTTTACACAGAAAACAATCAAACTCACACTCTCTCAAATTCTGAGAAGACCAGGGAGAGAACATGAAAAACACACTGGGTAAAAATGTCTTTGTCGCAAACTTAAGTCTTTATTCTCTACCTGGTTGGGAAAGAGAAACTCCCACAAGAAAACACTTCAAAGACAGCACACTCTGAGAAAGACTACATTATTATAAATACATATATATATTTTTTAGAATAAAGCTTCATTTAAATTATGAACTATTGCCTGGCTATTTGTACATTATTATTTGTTGATGTTGTTATTGATTTAAGGTATTGTTCCTTTTGTTGATTTGTTTTATCAAGTGTGCCAGTTTATACATTTAGAATGATTCATTTAGCAGCACTTTGAAACAATTTAAATTTCAGTGGGTTACCATTGTAGAGAAGAGTTGAGCATTTGCTTAGGGTGTGGATTGATACAACTAAAGTCATAACTGCTTTGCTGAAGAAGCTTTTAATGCTTAGCATTTAAGATGCTAATGTGTGCTTTTACTAGCTGAAAGTTAGTCAACTAGCTAGTGCAGTTAAATAATGCAGTTGTGTTACATTAAAGTATATAAATTTGAAGTGAATGAATGTATGAAATGTAATGTTTGAATCATGTCAGGGAGCCATTTTAAATTCACTTTGAGACTCCTTAATTGAATCACTTAAAATGTGTTCATTCTATGATGTTGAAGTTACATGAACCAATTATGTTTAACTTAATTGATTCATGGGGGACTGATGTACACAATTAAATCATGTAAATCCAACACACTTTTTTTCAGTGCAGTATTCTTTCATGAAAATCTTGTTTATGGAACTATATTTCATGTCTTGTTAAAGGTTAAAGGAATAGTTCACCCAAAATGAAAATGATCCTATGATTTACTCATCCTAGGTGTATATGACTTTCTACTTTCAGCTGAACACATTGGCTCCAGTGGGTAAATAAATGCCTTCTGAAGCAAAGCGATGGATTTTTGTGACAAATATCCATATTAAAAACTTTATCTAAAACATTATAAATATGATCACTGGCTTCCAGCAACGGCCATACACGCGTTCACAAGAGAATCGAAATTCCGACAGAAGGGTGACCTCTGACCAGACATAGGACGTACTGTATGACGTAGGCCAAGCGCAAGCTTAGGTAAGAATAGACAAACGCGGAAGCGCGGAGGATAAAGCTAAATAAGTCTAAAGCGAGAAGAGAAATGTCAGAGTATTTCGATATAAGAGAGAACAGGAGCTACGTCCTATGTCATAAGTTGGCCAAAGGTCACCCTTTTTCCAGAACTCGCCGGGAACAAGTGTATGGCCGTTGCCAGAAGCCAGTGATGTATTACTTTGTATCATAATTGTAATTCACGCTGAAAACAAAGTACCACTAAAACCCCATGTAATAGCATATTTTGATTTAGACAAATGCTACACTAGCATATTTTTTCTTCAAATGTAGATTCTTAGCAAGATGAACATACCCATAGCAGAAAACGTACCCGTTCCAATTGTCACTTTCAAAT
The DNA here is from genome assembly GCA_023029165.1 of Gobiocypris rarus. Lineage (NCBI taxonomy): Eukaryota > Metazoa > Chordata > Actinopteri > Cypriniformes > Gobionidae > Gobiocypris > Gobiocypris rarus. Next base: position 32,534,051 of record CM040914.1, read on the forward strand.
GCAAATGGGGCCTCATTAAAAAGTGCAAGTGATATTCATTAACACTCGGACCGCCAGATTTTATTGATTTATCTGCTCGCAAACCCTAATGCACCCTATGGGCAAGCGAGGTACAAAGGTTTATCTAAATGCTTATTTAAATTATGTGGCTCACGGGGAGAGGAGAACACTAGCTTTAGGCCCTGGCATCTGGAGAGGTAACATTTACATAAGCCTTTCTGCATGAGGTGCTTCATTATTTCAGTCATAATATCCACGCTTTGAACTACGCCACAAAACAACTAGTTGGGGATGCTAGAGTCATGCCTGAATCACGTATGCCTTTTGTTTCATTGTTTGGATTTGTTTGAATTTACGGAAATTCTCATCACAGAAAGTCATTACTGAGCTATGTCAGAATATGTCCTGGTCAGTTTTTTTTTGTAAAGCTCTTATCACAACACATATTTTTCCAATGTAGGCAATGTCTTATAAACATATCTCCTCACTGAGCCCAAGTTGTTTAAGTAGATTTGCTGCTTAAGGAAGAAACATTGGGAGGAACCAAAACCCTCCTTGTGTTATATATAATAAAAATAAATATCTGTCTTGTCCACTTGCAAGAAAATTAATCTTCCATGCAGAAATACCTGTAATACAATCTCAAGTCATAATTTTAAGCAATAAGGAACCAATTAGACCTAACCTTGCTCACAGCTGTACTGTAAATGCCTCTGTCTCTCTGCTCAATCATGAGGATTTAGATCATGAAAAGCTTCTATCAGAGATATTCCTCTTGATCTCTGCCTCTTTCCTGCTCCTTTTCACTCCCTTAACATCCCCTCCAGTAGAAACAAGGTGCCCCTGTGATTAAGGGCCAGTGCGGTGCCACCCTTGTCATTAGAATAAAAGAAAGTGAGCGTGAGCTCCACAGGGGCTAATGAACGCCATGCATCATGCTAGGCTTAAGGACATATCTGTGGCATCATTAACTAACAGTGCAGAAAGGCCAGGGCGAAGGTTGGCAGCCTGAAGACAGGTCCCTAATCATCAGCCAGAAACCAGTGCATATGGACATGACTCTTCAGCTTTAGTTTTATGCTATTTGAGGTAGTTACATGTACTTTACTAGATGCTGTTCTGATAGATCTTATTGTTTTTGGCTGAGCCAAATTGAAATTAGATTACTATTAATGTATCCAATACTTTTGTTATCATTTGCTTGACCTGTTGTTACAAACCTGTACGACATTATTTCCATGGAACACAAGAGAAGATATTTTGAAGAATGTTTTTTTCAGACAATGAAACTCATGGGGTCCAAAACATTATTATTATGAATAGTAGTAAATGACAGAATAGAATTTTCATTTTTAATTGCGCACCAACTGAAATATTTCAGGTTTTTTATTGTTTTAATACTGATGATTTTGGCATACAGCTCATGAAAACCTAAAATTCCTATCTAAAAAAATACAATATTTCATTCAACCAATAAAAGAAAAGTGTTTTTAATGCAAAAAAATTCAACCTTCAAATAATTATGTTCAGTTATGCACTCAATATTTGGTCGGGAATCCTTTTGCAGAAATGACTGCTTAAGTGTGGCGTGGCATGGAGGCAATCAGCCTGTGGCACTGCTGAGGTGTTATGGAGGCCCAGGATGCTTCAATAGCGGCCTTAAGCTCATCCAGAGTGTTGGGTCTTGCGTCTCTCAACTTTCTCTTCACAATATCCAACAGATTCTCTTTGGGGTTCAGGTCAGGAGAGTTGGCAGGCCAATTGAGCACAGTAATACCATGGTCAGTAAACCATTTACCAGTGGTTTTGGCACTGTGAGCAGGTGTCAGGTTGTGCTGAAAAACGAAATCTTCATCTCCATAAAGCTTTTCAGCAGATGGAAGCATGAAGTGCTACAAAATCTCCTGATAGCTAGCTGCATTGACCCTGCCCTTGATAAAACACAGTGGACCAACACCAGCAGCTGACATGGCACCCCAGACCATCACTGACTGTGGGTACTTGGCACTGGACTTCAGGCATTTTGGCATTTCCTTCTCCCCAGTCTTCCTCCAGACTCTGGCACCTTGATTTCCGGATGACATGCAAAATTTGAGCGACATTCCAGTGCTGCTTCTCTGTAGCCCAGATCAGGTGCTTCTGCAGCTGTTTCTGGTTCAAAAGTGGCTTGACCTGGGGAATGCGGCACCTGTAGCCCATTTCCTGCACACTCTGGATGGCTCTGGATGTTTCTACTCCAGACTCAGTCCACTGCTTCCGCAGGTCCCCCAAGGTCTGGAATCGGTCCTTCTCCACAATATTCCTCAGGGTCCGGTAACCTCTTCTCGTTGTGAAGCATTTTTTGCCACACTTTTTCCTTCCCACAGACTTCCCACTGAGGTGCCTTGATACAGCACTCTGGGAACAGCCTATTCGTTCAGAAATGTCTTTCTGTGTCTTACCCTCTCGCTTGAGGGTGTCAATGATGGCCTTCTGGACAGCAGTCAGGTTGGCAGTCTTACCCATGATTGCGGTTTTGAGTAATGAACCAGGCTGGGAGTTTTTAAAAGCCTCAGGAATCTTTTGCAGGTGTTTAGAGTTAATTAGTTGATTCAGATGATTAGGTTAATAGCTCGTTTAGAAAACCTTTTCATGATATGCTAATTTTTTGATATAGGAATTTTGGGTTTTCATGAGCTGTATGCCAAAATCATCAGAATTAAAACAATAAAAGACCTGAAATATTTCAGTTGGTGTGCAATGAATCTAATATATATGAAAGTTAAATTTTTATCATTACATGATGGAAAATAATGAAGTTTTATCACAATATGCTAATTTTTTGAGAAGGACCTGTATATATATATTGCCAAAAGTATTGGTACACCTCTTCAAATCATTAAATACAGGAGTTCCAATCACTTCCATAGCCAAAGGTGTATAAAATCGAGCACCTAGGCATGCAGACTGCTTTTACAAACATTTGTGAAAGAATTTGTCACTCTCAGAAGCTCAGTGAATTCAAGCGTGGTACCGTGATAGGTTGCCACCTGTGCAATTGTTACAAACTGTGGTTGTTGCTGAGAGGAGACAGAGTCAGACTTCAAATAAAGACGGGTTTAATATACTTCAGAAACAAAATGTAGACAAAGAGCAGGATCACATAATACAACATTAACAACCAACAAGGAGTGAAGGAAAGTGAATCCAATATAAAGGGTGTGCTAAGGAAGAGGGCCTGGTGCAGGGAATCCAGGGAGAGCGGGAAAGCTGATGAGGGAGTGCAAACAGGTGTGAGGCAGGGAGGATTCTGGGAAATGGAGCCCGGGACAGTGACATGTAACAGCAATAAGTCCAATCATGAAATCTCCTTACTGCTAAATATTCTACGGTCAACTTTTAGTGGTATTATAACAAAGTGGAAGCAATAGGGAACAACAATAATTTAGCCACAAAGTGATGGCAGAAATCGCCAACTTCAATAGCTCAGACCTCCAAACTTCGTGTGGCCTTCAGATTAGATCATGAACAGTGCATAGAGAGCTTCATGGAATGGGTTTCCATGGCCGAGCAGCTGCATCCAAGCCTTACATCACCAAGTGCAATGCATTGCAAAGCATCGGATGCAGTGGTGTAAAGCACATAGACTCTAGAGCAGTGGAGACGTGTTCCCTGGAGTGACGAATCACACTTCTCCGATTGATGGCAATCTGTGTTTGGCTTTTACCAGGAGAATGGTACTTGCCTGACTGCATTGTATCAAGTGTAAAGTTTGGTGGAAGGGGTATTATGGTGTGGGTTTGTTTTTCAGGGGTTGTGCTTGGCCCCTTAGTTCCAGTGAAAGGAGCTTTTTCATGGACAATTTCATGCTCCCAACTGGGAAGAGTTTGGGGATGGCCCCTTCCTGTTCCAACATGACTGCACACCAGTGCACAAAGCAAGGTCCAAAAAGACATGGATGAGCGAGTTTGGTGTGGAGGAACTTGACTAGCCTGCACCAGAGTCCTAACCTCAACCCGACAGAACACCTTTGGGATGAATTAGAGCGGAAACTGCGAGCCATGCCTTCTCGTCCAACATCAGTGCCTGACCTCACAAATGTGCTTCTAGAAGAATGGTCAAAAATTCCCATAAACACACTAACCTTGTGGAAAGCCTTCCCAGAAGAGTTGAAGCTGTTATAGCTGCAAAGGGTGCGCCAACTCCATAATAAACCCTACTGATTTAGAATGGGATGTCATTAAAGTTCATGTGCATGTAAAGGCAGGCATTCCAAAACTTTTGGCAATGTAGTGTATATTCATAACATACACATCCTTCACCAAAATCAATGGAGAGTGATTGTGTGCCTCTTTGTGTTGTTACAGTACATACAAAAATAATACCAAAATAGATATATTGCTTAGTTATGTATCAAAGTACCAGACAGATCAGTCTGCCACAAAAATAATAATAATACAAATAAATTGTGAGTAATCATAAGTGAAAGTGGTAGTATTTTGCATATTTTTAATTTATATTTTATGCTAGGATACTCTTAACATTATCCTTTTTACAGACACACCATCCTTCGGTCTGCTTTTACCCTGTAACCTCTTAGCTACACCTTTGAGTCAGTGTTTGTCAGACCATGACCTTCCCAGGGACTCTGAGAAACCAGTAGGAAAGAATGGATGAAACAATGTCACGTTGGGTCTCCCGTCTCTCTTTTTCTCTTCCAAGCTCTGCCTGCCCCAGGAGGGTCCTGAGAGGCCCCTGGCACGAGAGCACCATCTCAGCTCTCATTAGTGCATCATGATGAAACGAGTTGTAACGCATGTCATCAGCACAGGCTACGCTAAGTTAATCCGACGGCCTGCCTTGTGAATCATGCATGACCCCCGTCTGCCTCGGTGCTAGTTGCAGGCCCAGAAGACTATGGAGGCGCTCACCTCGTAGGGAGCATCAAAGATTTACACGCCTACGTCTCTTCCTGCGAACTCCCCACCTTTCCATCTACTGACCTCTGCTCTCCTCCGGTGTGAGATCTTTGCCACCCTCACTGGGCCACCATCATCACCTTTCGATTAAACATATCTGTGCTCTGCTTTACTCTTTTTACTGTGATCTCTTTAGCCAGGACTGAAGGGGGAAAAAAAAGTCCAGAGAAAGAGAAGAAATGAATGAAAGCATGAAAGTGTGTGAACAAGGGAGCTCATGAGATTTCAGGGGTGTTACAGCATGGTGTCATTAACATTTTAGACCCCAGAATCTCTTGCCCGTTGGCTCTATCAGTGGAAGCAGAACACATGCTTCAGTCATATGCGTCAGTATTTCCCACGACACCAAAACAGACAGGCGACAAGCATCAAGCCCTTCAGTCACAGGTACTGCCGAGATGAATCCCGCTCTGCATGTTGCACAATAGCGAATATTTGGCTTTGTCTGTTGAAAGTATGGGAGTAGTTTTTCTTCTATTTGTTATATAATAATAAATAAAAAAAAGTTTAATAGCGTTCAAAAGTTTGGGGTTGGTAAGATAAAAAATTTAAAAAAAGAGTATTTTATGCTGTCAAGGCTGCGTTCATTTAATAAAAAGATGTAAAAAAAATAGTTTTAATATATAAATTAACTTGAGAAACCATTCCAATATGCTAATTTTGAGCTCAAGAAACATTTGTTATTATAATCAATGTTAAAAACAGTTATGTTGCTTTATATTTTTGTGGAAACAGTGATACATTTTTTTGTAATTCTTTGATGTGAAATGAACAGCATTTATTTGAAATAGAAATCTGTTGTAACATGAAAAACAAATGTATTTATTGTCACTTTGTTATCAATTTAATGCTTATTGATTTATTTATTTACAATACAAATTAAACATCTTATCTTCGTGACAACATCATATGACAAAAACAAAGATTTTCTAACAGAAAATTAAATGAATGTTCGGTTTCAAGAAATTATAATGACTTCCTGAAGTAAAAACGGAAACGGCTATGTAGTTTAACCATTAAGATGAATTTAATGCAAATGTATTACTGAAGAATCACTAGTTATGTGCTCAGCTATAAAGTGCTGTGGTAAGTTCATTAAGATGGTCCTCAGTCATAACATTTAAATATCTTTAGGCGAAACATTTCTTCGTACGTCTTCTTTTTTACACCTTGACTTAAATCCTAATTCTAAGATTAAAGCCAGTTTAAGCAACCCTAATGTTATATTAAAACAGATTTAATCACCACAACCGCTTTTGAAATCACTTAGCATATATTAGTATGCAGAAAAGAATGTCTGAAATATGCTAAAAAGGGCAAAAATATATATTTTGGTGGTCCGCTGAGTAGATGTGTACATATATTACTACAGGTTAATGAAACTGCAGATATCTTAATTTTTCATATGGTTAGTGCATGTGTAAATATTTAATGAAGACTTTATGCTCCAGATATTTTAATAAAAAGGTTGGTAAGTCTGGATTATAATCAGATGGTTTCTGGGGGTGAATGAAGGAATCTAAATCTCGTGAATTGCAGAATGACCTTCTCTTTTTACACAAACTTACTGTACACTGGGATAAAAACTTCACAGACTAGGTTCGGAAGCATGTTTTGTCATTTGTTGTAATGGCTGTTTCTTTAGGTTCACTTTAATCAACTAAAATATAGTTTTATTTGACTCTGACTTCTATAAATGTTAAAGACGGTGTAGTTACTTTTTTGGAAACAACGATTCTGTGTGTGAACTGTGTGACAACGAAAGTGTTGCTCTAATTATCTTCCCCCTGACTGACCTGCCAGAGTAATCTTAAAAACAACAGTCCAGTTTCAGTCTGGCCACTTTTAATTAACACAAAACGATGCATCACATGGTTTAATTAATATTTCAGCACCCACTTCGCTCCCGTTTGCCACTTAGATAAGGCTAATTTGGAAATGACATACCCATAGACCATGAGCCCATGAAAAATGCACCAACCACTTAAAACCAATGCACGACCACGAGGAAGACTCTTTACCCCCTCCTTTGATTCCTTCACAAGTTTTGACTTTTACTTATAGTGAAACTGGATCATATTTTCAGAATGAATGCCCCAAACTAATGCAACCGCTTTCTGCTTCGGCTCTGAAGACATGACGAAGTGGTTGGATGGTGAAAGATTATCCTCTTTTGAATATCACGCCTCGCAAGTGTTCTTCAAGCATAACGCGTGATGAATAATTTAAAGGTCACCCCCCTGCCTCCGATATGTATCGTCAGGCCGTGTGTCGTCTTGTGAAATTTCGGGGACACTTAAAACAGGTCTTACAGCTTTGTACTCAACCCTGATACTCTTTGTGTATGTTGCAAGTGAAGAGATGGACCTGACAAAGCTCAAAGGCTACCGCTGATGTTGTTTTTAAGTGGGAATTGAAATAGCGTCCTACTAGTCCAACCTGCCTGTTACAGATTTCACACTGTTACTGAGATATGCAGAACGAGGCTAGAGTGGAAATCTATCTGATGCTGAGACACTAGCTACTGCATGCAGCATTCAACTCAGTGGAAGTCGGCTGTTCCTTAGCTACCAATTCAAAAAGTTCCAATGAGCAATGCAGAGGTCAAGCAATTGATTGTAAATGGCTTGTGTAAATGGAAGGGACCACTATAACTATATTTTGACACTGAACAAAACATTAGGGAGAAGAAGCTGTTAGCTGGTAAAGTCATTTATTTTGACACTGAATGTCCTGAAGTATGCCGTGAATAACTATAGCTTAAAATGGCTTCATGTGAGAAAAAATACTACAGATTTTTTCATGTTTAATAGGGGTAAAGGCTGACTGTCACTTAGATGGACAGATCATAACCATTACTAACGTTCTGAAGAAACTATAATAAAGTTTACTTAACGTTATATACACTACTGTTGAAAAGTTTGGGGTTGGTACAATTTTTTAATATTTTAGGAAGAATTTTTTTTATGCTCACGCTGCATTGATTTGATTCAAACTACAGTAAAAGTAATATTTTGAAATATTACAATGTAAGTTTTTGGTTTTCTATTTTATTATACTTTAATGTTTTATTTTTATTTTTTATTCTTTGTAACAAAATCTTTACTGTCACTTTGCTTAAAGGGATAGTTCACCCAAAAATGAAAATCCTGTCATTAATTACTCATCCTCATGTTGTTCCAAACCCATAAGACCTTTGTTCATCTTCGGAAAATTATTTTCTTTATATATTTATATAAAAATTATATTTTTGATGAAATCTAAGAGCTGTCCCCACCATAGACAACAATTTATTTACCACTTTCAATGCCCAGAAGATATCTTTTAAATAGTCCATGTGACAACAATGACTGTATTACATCTTACGTCACATTTTTCATAACTGCCACTTCATATTTTCAAATTGTGACTTTATATCTCACAATATGGCATTATTTCTCATTTTAAATTGTATCTTTTAAATGTAATTTATTTATTTTAACATTGTAAGGATTTTGTACTTGATATACACGGCAGGCAATTATTTACAAATGTGAGGGGTGGACCAATGGGAAAACATCCTTGATGGTCACTAAAATAAAACATAAATAATTTCAGCAAATAAATTACATTTACTTTGTACCTTTTCATGATCATGAAAAGAATGGCAAACAACATTGCGTAGTATTTATATTATGAAATTGTTGTTTTCCTATTAGTGTTTACAGAACGAGGTCTGTAAAAACTGAATTCCATCAGGAAATAGCTCCTAACAAAGGCTACAAACTTGATCGTTCAGTCAAAAAGACAGTGCTTAAGCTTGTTTGTGGCACTGTACTATCTGATAAGCGCCTGGAGGCCAAACTCCAGTGAAAAATGCCATCCAGACGAACTCTAGCTTGAAGTTCTAAAAGGCCTCTGAAAGAAGCGATGGCTACTCTCCAGGGTGCTTTCCCACTACAGCTGCTTTCCTCTGGCTCATTGCCCATTACTAGCTGTGCTCATCACACAGGGAAATAAACAGACCAGCATTTAAGAGGGCATAGTGCTAATAGGCCTATACAGTGATGCCTGTCTCCATAACTGAGAATGCTCGTGAAATATTAAAGGTAATAAACAAATACCCTCTGAAGATGGCGAAAGAGAGCGAGAAAGAGATTGGGCCAGAGAGCGAGCCTCTATTCAGTAGCTTTCCTGCTAAATTCACTCCTTTTTCTTTTGGGAAATATAGGCATTTATTAGGCAGATATATCCTTTTTATTTTATCAATAGACTTCCCAACCCTCTTCCTGAAGGCACACCAACATTACACATTTTGGAGGTCTCTCTTATCTAACCCATCAATTGCTGGTCTTGTAGTCTCTACAAACAAGCTGATGAGTTGAATAAGGTGTGTTTAATTAGAAAGAGTTTGAAAATGTGTAGTGTTGGTGTGCCTCCAGGAACAAGTTTTGGGATACAGTACTTTAGGACAGTGGAGGGAGGGAAAAAGTTGAGTATGTGAGGGGAACATAATGTGTTGTAGTAACTACAACAGCTTATATGTCACAAACACATGTGATCTCTGGTGCGCCACAGCTTTGAAAACCAGAAGCAGCTTTGTTAAACGATTATACTTAGTGACTTCGAAGTTTAGATGTTCATGTTTTATTAGAGATTTCATCTTTTTAAATTTGCAGGTGGTTGTGGCATTTACATGCATGTAGAAGGTGGCTTGAATATATATGTTTAATGGCAGGGCAGCTTTTAGATAGTGAAAGTTAAATACAGTGCAGGTAATAATATAGATCTCTACAAACTCTTTGAAATAAAGCTAGTGGACTGACCATCCCCTTAATTTATTTGTTTTTTTTCTGTTTTACATACACATTTGTAGTCCCTCCTTTAGCAGTTATATACATATATTAAAAATGTACAGACTCTCTCTTCTGTAAAAACAGCAAAAATATTGATAATTAATGTTGCACTCACAGATTGTTGTTCAGTCGGAAGTTCTCTAAAGCAGTGGTTCTCAACCAGGGCCTGTAAGATGAGCGTAGAATGACTTTAAATTATTTACAATAAGTTATATTAAATTAATAATTATATGTGATCCATTAAACAATTTAAAAATTGAAAAATTCTAACATTAAGAAACTCTAGATGGCACAGGCTGATTGTATCATCATCTACATTGCCTAGCTGATTGGTTGCTGTTGCATCAGTAGCCAATTTGCAGCGGCTCAACATTCAAACTGTTAGCAGTCTGCAGCGTACTTTCAGAAACCCTCCCCCTTCCCCAGCTCCACCTGTATAGATCTGCTAAGTAGGGCTGTAATCTCCCAGTCGATTGGTCGATTATTAGTCGATATGTTCTGGCTCGACCAAAATTCTGATTGGTCAATTTTTTGCTGCATTCATTTCATCAGTTTTGCCACGTTCATTTCATCAGTTTTGCTGTGTTTATATTATCAGCACTTATTGCTAATGGGGGTGTTTTCAGAGCACCCCTGTTTCACAGGTAACAGTCTGTCTTCAAAACATCCCCCTTGTTTTCACTTCATTGGATTAGCCCAACCCACTTGAGAAGAGAGACGGATTGCTGTATATTATTTATTTAATTGTAAGAGCGTTTTCCTAGTCAGTCCTCTTCTACCATGTCAACAAAGACATAGGCAGTGTGGCAGCATTTTTTTAAAATAGAAAATGGGGGAAAATGTTGAATGCAAATTTTACAAGCAGTTTGCATATCACAGCTCAACGACAAACATGTCATATCACTTAAAAACGGTAAGCTAACTTGTCTGCGTTAGGTTGCCCCGTCTGTTTATTATTTATTGGATTTGGGCACTTTATTATTTTATTTTTTATTTGGAGCCTAATGCACGATGCGCTGTGCCCACTGTTTGTATTAGTTTTGAGCCTATGCTTTATTTTTCAGTTATTCACTTTTGTTTCTGCTCTTGATCTGGCTTGTTTAACAAATATTCCTTTTTTATTAAAGTGGACGTGCCTTTTATGTTTAAGAGTAAAAGCTTTAAGTTAATAGTCTATTCATGTCTCAGCCGCGAAGCTGAGCTGAGCTCCTATGTTCAAGCTGCACAGAGCGGCTGAAATGATAGTGTCTGTCAGTTATTATAACACATATGACAAAAACAATTTTCTAAATTATGTTGCATATTCCTTAAAAGTTCTTGTGATGATATCACTAGTTGATTATAATTCATTTAGGCAGACAACAAGGCTACCAAGTATTGCGCACAGTGCGCTGCTAATTAATTTAATGTTTTTTTTTTTCCTAACGTTATTTTTTGTCGATTTTTAATCGAAAATTTCAGGACTTCAGTCGACAAAGATTTTTTTTGGTTGACTACAGCATCACTGCTACGGGGGTTATTTCATGTATCTTACATGCTCACAGCAATATCTGTGAATGTATACTGGCAGTACCAAGCAAGGTTATTTTCGTAAACCAAAACTGAAACTAAGACTAAAACTATTGGTCAAAAAACATTTTCGTAAACTGAAATAAAATAAAAAAATCCTAATAACTGAAAAACTAAAACTAAACTAAACTAACAACTTTTACTGAAAAACGAACTGAAATAAAATAATAATTATTTTGTAATCAATATGCTCTTTTTACTGTGGTGGAAAATCTGACCTGTGTCAGTTGAGGGAATGTCTGTAGGCTATTTGGCGCTACCGCAGCGTGAAGTGAGCTGAGGAGATTGAGAACCGCTGTCCTGTGACGAGATACAGTGCAGTCAACACATCGCTAGTCCTAAAAGGCTGTTCACAAAGAATGTGTTCGTGGCAGTGAAATAGGAAATAACACAAGGTAATGAGACTTCTTTTAACTTGAGCTCACTCACTGCTTTTAGAGTGCTGTTTCATACGCGACGAGAGATGCAGGTGCAACAGCAACTATAGTAGCAAGTACTACTGTGTGTTTGAGATTTCATGTTTGGATAATATTGACAGGCTCAGAGGTGTTATCATTGTTTTTACAAATCTTGGTTTCACTTTATTTTGATGGTCCCTTTAACAATATATGTTTATTTAATGGTTGCGGGTGCAGGGCGGGGCGGGATGGGGCGGCCGACCCGCGCATCACTAATATAGACCTACCTGGAAAAAACGTAACCCTTTGAGCGGTACAGTCCCATATATGGGATTTTTATTTCTGTGCCCCTAAGAGTATGGTACCACATATGGGATTTAGAATGTTCAGTGACATGACATAACTGCCAGATTCAAAATGCGCTTTTGAACTTTGGTTGGCGTAGTGAGTCACTTGACAAATATGGCGTGTCGCCATGAAAACAATAAGGTGAAATGTTTTAAATTAATGGTCGCTTTAAACTTACTCATGGGGGGTGGGGGGGTCAGCTAGAATATTATAAACTCACACTTGAAGGTTAAATCACTCTTTATTTTATTTGTATATTTATTCTATTTTATTTTATTTATTTGTGCTACTTCTTGTAAATTGTTCAGTTGTTCTTATTTTAGTACTGACTTGTCACTGTTTGTCAGTTTGAAAATCAGACTTGCTGTATGTAAACTATTGTGCAACGATTGCCCCATTGTGAAAACACAAAACGCACTGCATAATCAAACATTTAGGTGAGATATTTATCTTCTTTTTTTTTTTAAATGTCTCAAAAATGTTTCTTCCAATATTCTGAGCATCGCAACTGCGCTTGCTCTGCCCGTTTTTTTTCTGATTTCAGCCGGTTCTGATTTTGATGTTTGGTAGACCGGTGCATCTCTACTGGCAACCCTTCACCTGAAACTCTAATGAGGAGAACGCTTCCGTGTAAGGGAAAGAGTTCAGAATAGAGTGGAAGGATTCTGGATTTTTTTTTTTACAATACACACCTTTTCACTGCGTTATTATTGAGCCCGGAAGCGCAGCCACTGCTGATCTTTTAATTTTTGCTGCAGCTCTCACATTCCTAAAAATTATACGGAAAGGGTTTTCGTATATCCACATTTGACCTCAGGTTGGAAAATCTACTACTATAAATAATTCTACATGCTAAAAAGAAAGCTTCAAATACATTGTATCAATAATCATATTGGCAAATACTGTTTCCTGTGATCGACAATTGGTGATCGGCTCCAAAAATCCTGATTGGAGCACCTTAGGGAATATGTCACCACAGGCACTCGTTATGTGATTTCATGGGGTCTTCAATGTCGTTATGAATTTTGCATGAAACCTTTTGAAATTTGTTTGCTTTCTTTTTACTTTTTAGTTGTGAGTGTACCTCCTTTTCCCAAGTAGGCTCCTAGCGATGCACTAAAGTTAAAAGACTGCTTTACCACAGGAATAAATATACGTCATGGCAAGATTAAAGTAGATGCTGGTTTATAATTAGCTCAGTCGCCCTCAGCAAGAGATCTCTAGTACATCTTTGCCATCTTGATGGAATGTGGATGTCAGCAGGGTTGGCTAGCAAGAATTGAGCAACCTATCAGCTTTAAGAATAGTAGATTATTCACACACACACACACACACACACACACACACACACACACACACACACACACACACACACGCACCACAGCTAGAGCTGCAGAGAAAAAATTAATGGACTACAAATGTGCATTTTTACTTGAGTACATGTCCAAATTAAGACTGAGACACAGCATGACAACAGGTTGTATTACCACTCACAGCCTGACCAAAGCAAGTGTCTGCAGAGGGCGATACAGGATACACTGACTGCAGAAGCTCCCTCAGGCCCTGAGCTCCATCAGTCCCACTTACATTCTCTCCATTCCATGCACTTTCCATGCGTGAGGATCTAACCTCTGGGCTGAGCTCCTCTTAATGAGCTAAAACATTCCTTCAATCATCTCGCAATCAGCCCAGTCAAGCCTCCTCATCCTGACGCTGTCACGCTGCAGCGGTGGCCCCATTAAACCTCCCAGATGTCTCAGCCCCTCTGTTGATTCTAAATGAATTCATGCAATTACCAGAGTAACCCTTTGCGTCGACAAACATTTTTTGAAAGAGGGTTAGGGGAGGAGGAGAACTTGTTGTAGGACAGGGAGGAGGAAGGGGTAAAAAAACACCAGCTCTGACATTTCAGGGAATTTCACAGGGATGGCTAATCGAAAGTGATCAGCGGAAGAGTTTAATATTTAACTAGTCAGCGACGCAGCCCAAAGTTTCTAATGAAATTATAACTCATGCTTGAAAAGCAAAAGTGCATGTGTTGTGGGAGCGTAAATTATTCAGCCGCCCCATATCTCTGCATTTCTGTTCACCCACAGACAAACGTGGCACTCGAAAGCTTTTAAGAAAGGAGGCAGGCTGTGACGAATGGCATGATTCACAACAAGAAGATTACATCTGATCCCAAATTAAAATGACTTGCTGACTGAAGTACATCCAGGAACAACTTTATTGTGTTAATTAATTGATTTCCTCAGCTAAGGGACACACACACATGACAGAATCACTAAGCATGTGATCTAGTTACGATCTTACAAAGCCATTGTGCCCCTTCAGTACACCTATGACTTTTTATGTTTAAAAAAGTACTCCATTATCAAAAAAAGTACATTAATTAGCTCTTTTTGAGAAAGAGAGATGAGGGGCCCACAATATCTATGAGGGTCGGTAAAATATTTAGGGCGGCAGCATTCATATTAATGGTAACATTACACATACGTCTCGCAAAATTCAATTAGAATTCAACTCAACATCGATGTCAGGCGCTTGTCAGGCATATAAATGTGCCGTAGCTTCGAGTTATGGTGTCTATTTTCATACATTATTTTTCAGGTAGCTTAGCTTTCGGCCACTCAACCACCCTTGCGGCGTTATTCCAACAGAAAAAGAATTACATACTTGATGGGGACTAATTAGATCAGCCCTTACCTGTGAGTCCTCCGGGCTGTTGTATCCTGACTTCCCTAAGGTTAATGTGCACCAACTTTTTTAAGGAGCACTGGCTTTTTAAACTATAACTACTACACTTTATGTGCTTCAAAGCAGACAGAAAAGAGGTTTTATTCACAAATCAGAGCAAAAAGGTATTCAAGTGTACAAACGTGGCTAAACCACTAACAAATGTTACTTCAAGAGCCTCTTTAGCTCCACGTTTGCCTTAACCGTTTTGACATTGAGTATCTCATTCATCTCTCTTTTGTGATTTGCGTGTCCAGTGCTTCGTACTTGATCAAAAATAATCATGTCAAATAATTAGAAATGAGACAAATCTAATATGTAGACGAAATCAAATGGTGTCCGAAAACATTAAACTGAACTACATTTTGATTTTATGTATAAAAAAAATAAATGACGGCAAAAAGAGATGACAGAATTTTCAACTATTTCTTTAAAAGCAAAGGTTAAAATGTGATTTTCGCTCTGCAGTGCATTTAACTGTTGACTATGTAAAACATGACTTGAACAGACTTGGTTTGAAAGGTTTGTATTGAGCTCATGCAGCTTAGTTTCAGAGAGCACCCATAGTGTGATTCACATCAGTTTTCCTTCTCTGAAATAAAGGAACAAACTGCTCACTGTCATTTGCAAAGAGAATCTGAAGCTTTATCAATCTTAGTTTTTCTTGTAAATTAAATTATAAAGATTTTTATTCTTTAAAAGTATTTAGCTCTGTGTCATTTTGAACCTCATAAAACTAATATTAAGTCATAAATGCAGGACCACAGAGAAGCCAGCAGACCTGGGGGCCACACATCGATTTATGAGGGCACATTTGATACTCGCTAAGTTTCTAATTGTTCCGATGCTGAGAGAAAAAAGAATACCTTTCAAGAAGCTTCTGTTTCATGCACACTGATTAAAGAATGTGTGAGACTTCAGTGACATGGCGGCTATTATTAATTCATTGCAAACAGTGGAATTTGGGTGTGTTACTTTGAAAAATGTTCAAAACTGCTGGCCTGTAATAAAAAAGCAGCTCGTAAAAAAAAAAAAAATCTAACTCATTAACATTTCATTGGCGAATTCTCTTTCATATGAAATATCCCCAATATACGGCTGTCACAATCAATCAGGTGTCCAGAAAAGAGAGTCTGACAAACGAAAAAAGGGATGGGGAATATGTCAACGGTGGCACTCGCTGTTTCTTCTCTCTGTCATGTTGCCAAAGCCCAATGTTAAGCAGAAACCACAGCCAAAAGGAAAAGTGAAGCTTAAGATTCTGACAAAAAGAAAGAAAGAAAAAAAAGTTCATGACATCCTTCCCATGACAGAAGTCTCCAGCTAAGGTTATGTTATCTTTAGAAGCAAGAGAATAGTTCAAAAGCAAGGATTTCTCTCGCATTGAGATCTTTTGGGATGTGTTTGGCAAGAAACCCACTTGGCTCATAATTGTGTAATCGTATGCTTAGTCCCCTGCTCCCACCTGAATTCTCTTAGTTTCACCTTGAACTCAACTCTTGAAAGCGCAAGTACAGAAGCAAAGGAGAGATAAGGAGGAATTTAGGGGGAAATGTGCATTTGATGCTGCCCCTGAGTGGAATTCGGTACTTTTACATTTTTTTAAAGAATCATAGATTGAAATCCATCAAATTACAGGACTTCAAATGAGAGAGTTTACTTAATTACCCTGATGATGAAACATTAATCCAATCTTACCCATCCTCAAGATTAGGAAATGGCAGCCATTTCTTCTTGAAAATATATGAACTCCACGTTGACCCTTTGTGGGTAATTTCTGGTCAAATCTGTGATTATGTGTAAAGTGGGGAAAATGTGAGTCATTAGGTTGGAAAAAATAGAACCAGTCTAATTGGTCAAGTACGCTTTCCTTCACCCTCTGCCCGCTTTTTCCATCTCATTCTCTTCTGGATTTATTTTTAACATTAACATTATAAGGCCATAAAGTAAGTGACCTATGGTTTTCATGGTCAGATTCTGAACTCCAAAATAATTAGAACATTAAAGGGATATTTCAAGCAAAGATTGTCATCATTTACTCAAGCTTATGTCATATTTTAAAGAATGCTGCATCAAAACCAAACTGTTTTGTTACCAATGATGCCCATTGTAAGGACAAAATAATTAATAATAATAATAATAATAATAATAATAATAATTATAATTATTAATATTATTATACAAATCTTGTTTTTTGTTCTACAGGAAAAAAGTCAAACAGGTTTGGAACAACATGAGTGATTGATTAAGTCATTTAATTTTTTGGGTGAATTATACCCTTCGAAATGTGAAGCAACTTAAATGTGTAACCCCTCAACTTTTGAAATATCAGAAATGAAAAGGAATTTATTTTTCACTTTTTTTTTTTTTACTTTTCAAGTTTTTGCTTTGGTATGACCCTATGTCTATCTAAATCCTCTGACCTCTAACTAAGGAAGAAGAGGTGTATAGAAGCAGGTATCAAGCGTGCACCAGGAAGTTGATACACTCTTGTACCCAGTGGGCAAGTATTATTCCTACTGTATATCATTATGGGTGAGTTGTCCTAATTAGCGCAAGGGCAGAATAATGAATACAGCTCCATTAATCAAAAGGTAATATATGTAAAAGCAGTACTTTTGGCCTTGGGAGAAGCAGCTAAAGGTAGACAAGGAGAATAAAATCAAAGGAGGAAAAAAAAGTTCCTCCAGCGGTGAATATTGCTTTAATATTCATTTATACACCATTTCTTGTATTGGATATACACCGCTTACTCTGTGCTGCTTCATTAGGTCGTAGGCAAAATAGAAAAAGTAAACGCAGTATAAAAC
The DNA here is from genome assembly GCA_023029165.1 of Gobiocypris rarus. Classification (NCBI taxonomy): domain Eukaryota; kingdom Metazoa; phylum Chordata; class Actinopteri; order Cypriniformes; family Gobionidae; genus Gobiocypris; species Gobiocypris rarus. The sequence goes on from CM040914.1 coordinate 32,551,705, forward strand.
AAGAGCTCTTTGCTCACCACTCTAATGTATAACTCAGTTGTTGATGAAGATTTAAAAGTAGGATTGTTTTATGTCTTAAATGAATATACACTACTGTTTAAAAGTTTGGACTCTGTAAGATTTTAAAGTCTCTTATGCTGCATGTATTTTATCAGTAATATTGTGAAATATTTTTGAACTGTTTTCTATTTTAATATATTTTAAAATGTAATTTATTCCTGCTGTGGCAAAGCTGAATTTTCAGCATCATTACTAAAGTCTTCAGTGACACACTGAAAAAAAAGGTGTCACACAGAAAAAAGGTACAGTGCTGTCACTGGGGCGGTACCCTAAGGTACAAAAGTGAAAAGGTACATCTTTGTACCTTACTCACCCCTAAATGGTACATATTAGTACTTTAAGAGTGCGTATTAGTACCTTAAAGGTACATATTATTATCTTAAAGGTATATATTAGTACCTTTTTGGTTTTGTACCTTACGGTACCGCCCCAGTGACAGCAATGTACCTTTTTTCTGACAGTCCATTATCTTTCATAAATCATTATAATATGCTGATTTGCTACACAATAAATATGTATTATTGTTAATAATGTTGAAAACCGTTCAGGATTCTTTGATGAATAGAAAGTTCAAATGAACCGCATGTATTTTCTTTGGAACAATACATCCCTGATAAATAAAATGATTAATTTCTCTAAAACGTTTGAATGTAGGTTTTTAATGGCATAATTGTTTTCATATCCTTTGTGTTGTAAAATGTTTTTTCTGTCTTTTTATTTCGACAGCATTATCAAGATATCACTGTGTTTGAAAATGGGTATAAATGGATGTGTATAATAAACAGGTTTATTTTTTTACATAGCTCAAGGCATCAGACTTAAAATTATGATGTGTTGAATCAAATTATATGCATTTAATTTTCCTGATTAGCTTGCAACAAAGTGGCAACATAATCTCTCGTTGAAGTTTTATTTTACATAAATTTTATTATATTGTATTATATTATGCATTTTTGAGTGTCCAGATGTTTTTTTGGGGCAACACCATATACATTTGTCTAATGTTTCCGCCTCTGCAAAAGCTTAATTCCAATGAAAGAAACCATTTGCAGTCATACCAGAATCCTTAGCTCAGCCCATAAGTCTCTTAAACTCTTGTGCTGTCACTTAGCTTGCGATTACAGTAGGTGTAGCGCACAGGACAATGCCTCAAATGTAAGCATCAACCAGAAGTGTCTCTATGTAGGTCATGAGGCGCAGATGGAGGCAGATGACACAGTGATGGTGGCGGGTAGAAATGTTTGAGAAAGCACTCAAGTGATCTCATTTTCTGAGGCTGCCACAACAATCTTTGCTACAGACTGCTGATTCCTCTAGTCTCCCTTTTTTGATACATTTGCACCTCTGAATCCAAAGTGAACATACTCGCACCCTCTCAATGTCTTTCCATCTCTCTCTCCTTCACTCAATAGTACACATATACATTATGCTGCTCTGACATGGATGGATGGTTTTAAAATGCATCTCTGGATATAAAAATAAACTTGTGCCGAGTGAAGGCTGCAAATGTTTTTTTATTTTAAAATAAAGTCGGGGATAGACGAGAGATTTGAAGAACATAGCCACTGTTGGAAAAAGTGGTAAAAAATTTTAGCGCAAAGCTCAGAGCACTTTTCATAAAGTCAAAATTAAAATAATAGGAATTGTGTGTATATATATATATATGTATATATATATATATATATATATATATATATATATATATATATATATGTATATGTCTAATTTACTGTATATGTACACAGTATATTTATATTTATTTTAAAAAGATTTGATTTAAAGTTTAATTGTTTATCTTTTATTTTAAATCATCCAATTTATATTCTCTAGAATGATTTTAATTAAGTTTAATTTCTTTTTGATAGTAATAGTAAAAATAGCTTTTTGGTCACTTTTGATGATCCAAAAATGTATAACACCTTTTAAAAGAAAAAGAGACAATGGTTTTGTTGTGTGTGCGTGCACTGTAATTCACTGAGACTATCTCCACATATAATCTTCAATATTCATATTATGGAAAAGGAAACAATGGAAAAGACAGAATAAGGCAAGTGGCTTGTGTTTCAACCTGACACCTCTCTCAGCACTTAAAAGACGACAGCCCTCTCCGTATCTATTTTCTTATTCTATCTTATCAGTTACATTTAACGCCTTAACGAGAGGAGAAGCCGCATGTATCAAAGTAGCACTTTTGTCATATAGCATTAGAGTCCCTCTTTTCTCTTTTGGTTATTTTCCCCCTGATCACAGATTGTTTTCCAGCAGGTAGAATGAAAGACACTGATTAAAATATGAAAGGTACATGCTTTGTGCTTGCTGATGGCTAATTTCTAAAAAGTGAAACATTTTCAAAATGTTTTTCAAAAAGGCTAATTTCAACCTTCTCTCTCATTTATACATGCTTGCCATTTTACCTTTTCTTTTAACAGCTTTCCCCCCTACAAGTGTCTCTATCTCTCTCTCTTTCTATCTATCTGTCTGTTTGACCTCTGATCAGACAGTTCCACAGGCTACATGAGTAGGTAATTAGCCATCACTTTTATGTATCTGTCTTGGAAAGAAGAACCATTACTAAAAAGGAAATACACATTAGAAAAAAAGTCATACAGATTAGAAAAATCTATCAGGTCAGTAGGCTATATGTTGTTCTTTGTTTTTCTTACCTTTTCCCAGTAGACATACAGCCAGCGCTCGTTTCTTCGCCACTCAACAGCACTGTAAAACAGAGGTCAGAAGGGCATGAGATGAGGTGACTGGCGCGAAAGGTTGCCGCGCATGGGAGCGTGACGTCATTGCCCCTTTTCATTCACTCTTAATCGAGTAATGACCATATTTAAAAGTTTATATACTGTTACTAATGAAAACGAACGATTTCTGTCTGTGCGAAAGCACGTGCAATATTATTATAGACCTAACTAAATGTTTACTGCGTTTAAGTCAATTTATCTTTCTTTTAAGTTAAACAAATACATATGCATTTATAAAATGGTCACTTAAATGGCGCTTTCTACAACGCACCATTGTTCCGCTGTCATTAGGTCCCACAGTCAATGTCTGTGCTGTTCCTTAACAGTTCGCTAGATGGGGCTATAAGTCTTTAATTGTTGCTGAATGAAATCATCAAAGGAACGTCTCAATACCTTAAGTCTTGACCATATAATTTTCAAGCCTTTCCTCTAGTTCGTTATTTGTTGTTTGTTGACTTGTTTACAGCAATGATAAATGTGTTTACTCTTAAGTGGTTTCTGTAATCTGGTGGACCGTGGACAGTATGGCTGCAGGGGCAGTAAGTGACTGAAAAAAAGTAAAGAAAAAAGAATAACAGGCTAGGTCAAAGGGTTATATCACATCTTTATCTAAAAGCAAAGCAGCTGTATGCCATCAAAACAGCTGATATTGAGGTAAAGTTCATATCTTTAATATTTTCTTTGGCAATACAATCTAAAAAAGATGAATTTTTTTTTTCAAGTTTAAAGCACAGATGTATTTATTTGAGTCTTAGTGTGTGGGAAAATAGCAATACATTAATTAGGTATTTATGTTCCTACCTATTTAAAGGTTGATACTTGTCCATTGCAGTTTTTTTATTAGTTTTCTGTGCACATAAAGAGAACAAACCCTCTGAAATTCTGATCTAGCTACAGTATTTGTTGCTTTGCTTTTTTGCTCTCTCTCTTTCTTACACATATCATACGAACATGTAATCACTCTACAGATCACTTGGGGATGTTTTCAGAGAGCACTTCACAGTAAGTAGTTCGCTGTTGGGTTGAAGGAAACGATAAGAGATCGATATGCACGCACAGTTCTATGCCTCAAAGGTGAATCCCAATGTCTGGGTGAGACTCACACACATTCATTATACTGAGCATCAGAGAGGGTTATATCAAATACAATAAGAGAGGCAGAGACTAACAGATGTGAGAGGCTGTCCGCTGCAACTGAGGCTATCCTTCTCAATATATACAAAGGGGGCATGCTTTATCTTCATCAATAGCCTATGCAAGCACATAGCACACAGATTCCTTATTCTCCACCATCACAAATGCACAGCTTGGACAGACAGATCTGCTTCTCCAGACAGATCTCCACTTTTGGAGAAGATGCCCTTCCTGGGACCTTCACCCCACCCAGACTATACTGTATATCAAGGCCTCCTTCTGTTATTCTTCAAGACGGTTTAAATTCACTTGACTAGACAATAGAGATGTAATGGGGTTTAGGTCATGGCTTGCTCACCTTTCTTTAACCCAAATTACATTTAATGGGCTATAGCACACTAAATTCTCTTTCTTACAGGTTATATAAGATGAAACGTTTTTCATTGAAAAACAATCAAATCTCAATCAAAGGACAGTTGATTTAAAAAAGACAACCACAAGCAGAGTCAAACTGCCCACCTGAGGAGGCATGAGCATATCCAAAGCTAGCGCAGACAGCTGTGTTACATAACTTGGTAGACCAAGTGCCCTCAACAGGAACTAATCTCCCTGAGCTCCTTTTCGCTCAATTGTGCAGTTTAGAAATCTGCTCTTTCCTGCCAATAGAAACATTAATATATCTTAATAGCCCCCTTGACCATAACAGGTTCCGCAGTGACCATGACATTCCCAAATACCCCCTTCATCAATGTCAACATATTGACTTACCAGCTTTCAGTTGGTCCTTTAATGATGAGATAGGAACTGTAAATATTCCTAAACAAAATATCATCATGCCCAGCTAACAAATTTATGTTCTAAGAACATAACATAATGTTTAGAACATTTATGTTCTAAACATTTACATTTCTGCAAGAATGTTCTGTTCAGATCATTAGCCAATAGCTGCGTATTAAAGGGAGATTTCACTCAAAAATTCAAATTCTGTCATCAATCAATCATTCACCATCATATTGTTTCAAACCCATAAGACTGTTGTTAATCTTTGAAACCCAAATAAAGGCATTTGAAATATTTTACTTGCTTGTCAAGCAAGCATGTTTAAGCTTCCATTTACCATAAATAATGTGCTATATATGTGCATTGATCAGTGTTTACATGTAAATAAAAGCCAAAATATTTTTTTGTATCTCTTTAAAATACTTAGGTTAAGCCCTTCAATTCAAATAGACTATTTCTACTATTTGTTTATGACCTCTATGACGTGTCAAAGTTTTGGTTGCATGAACTTTCAACAAAGGGGCAGAAATCTTCATTTGGGTTTTGAAGATGAACAAAAGTCTTATGAGTTTGGAACAACATAAGGATGAGTAACTGATGACAGAACTTACATTTGAGGTGAATTACCCCTTTAAAAGAGTTCGTTCCTTAATAAAGTAAGGCATCAAAGTTCAAATAGTTTGAATAACTGCACTGACACGAAGCCACTTTTAAATGTGTCTGAGTCTGCGTTAACCCTTACTGTAAGAGGTGTTGTGGCTGATTTGGTCGACAGTGCATTTGGCTAAGTTTGTGTTTTCACACTTAAGGAGTGTGTCACGCCCCCTCTGAGCAGTGAAAGACAGAGATCAGAGGTCAAACCCATTATGGAGTAAGAGAAGGACAGTGACATCCACTCGGCTAGGGATGACAAGGCCTTTGTTGCTATGGGAACAGAGGGTAAGAGGTCTGTCCTTGCTGAACTGTTCCCAGAGCCTGGGGACCTACAAACATGTAGTGGACCACATCCCCTGTCCTTTCAAAATCAAGCTGTCTTGTACTCCGATGGATGTTTTGAATGTCAGGAAAGGTTTTGAGGTGGCCGGGCTTTGTTAGTCTGTACTACTTTAGTCTCACTGGAACAAAAGAGATGGCTCGAGATTTTGGTTGAATTCTATATAGGCATGTACTAAACCTATATACATAACTCACCTGCTGAAGCGCATTATAGTCCACAGACAGGCAGATCTTTTTTTTGGTGTTTCAGTTTAGACATGGTGTAGGATCGGAGACATGGATTGAATCTGTATTACATGTGTAGTGGGCTGAAGTGTTAGTCTGGGCTCAGGCCATCAATTATGAATAGAGATATACAACCGAGGCTGCATGTCACTGGATTTCTCCAAGAGGAAAACAGAAACACAAGTTTGCCATTCGCATAAATGGTTAGAAACACAACTGTCTAAGCACTGCTTTTGAGCTAAACTGTACTATTCTTGCTTGAAATGCTCACTGGTGATCTCAAGCTGATTTCAATAACTTCAGACGTCCCTGCTCTTAGCACACACACACACACACACACACACACACACACACACACACGTTGTGTTTCCATGTTTTGTGGGGACATTCCATAGCCGTAATGGTTTTTATACTGTACAAACCGTATTTTCTATCCCCTACACTGCCCCTGCCCCTAAACCTACCATCACAGGAGAATGTGCAGTTTACTTTCTGTGAAAAAACCTCATCCTGTGTGATTTATAAGCATTTTGAAAAGTGAGGACATGGGGAACGTCCTCATATTTCACCCTATTTTTGTAATACCTATGTCATACCTATGTCATTATACACATTTGTGTCCTGATATTTCACAAAAACATGCCACACACACACACACACACACACACACACACACACACACACACACACACACACACGTTTGTTTTGTGAAATGTGGGGACATTCCATAGGCGTAATGCATTTTATACTGTACAAACCGTATTTTCTATCTCCCTACACTGCCCCTGCCCCTAAACCTACCCATCACAGGAGACTGTGCAGTTTACTTTCTGTGAAAAAAACTCATCCTGTGTGATTTATAAGCATTTTGAAAAGTGAGGACATGGGAACGTCCTCATTTTTCACCCTCTTTGTAATAACTGTCATACCCATGTCATTATACACATTTGTGTCCTGATATTTCACAAAAACATGCCCACACACACACACACACACACACACACACACACACACACACACACACACACACACACACACACACACACACACACACACACACACACACACACACACACACACACACACACACACACACACACACAGTAACAATCCTATTTAAAGGTAGGAGGAAACTCATATTGTGTTTACTCATATATTTGTCTATTTCACAAGCAGACATCCTCAGAACAACACAGTAATAACATTATTTTTATTCAAAACTCCAGTGTATTGCCCTCCAGAGACAAAAATGTAAACAGTCAAGAAATATAGTTGTCCCTATCAAATATACCAATGCTGCAGAATAACAATAAGACCTACAGTTTTACAGTATGGGTCGTTGAACATAAAGGAGGTTAACCTGCTCTTGAAGCTTTACCCAGGGGAATATACTCATCATGGGTTTATTTCACTTTGATTTTGATGCACAATTCATTTGGAAGAAAAAAAAAGATATAAAAGATTGTTTATTTAAGGTTTATACATAGTTTCCATGACAGTGTTCAAGATAAATATTTTCATCTTATTACTGGAGCTGCCAGTTTGATAAATTTTAAATGATTATTAAACAGAAAGCACAAACTATGCAAAAGCACCAGCCCTTATGATGCGCTCAGTGACAAAACAGAAACTAAACAGAGCAGGGAAACAGGAACTAATGAAAACAAACCAAAAAAAAAGAGTCAACAGAGTGGGCGATATGGCTCTATATCAGCACATCATATGTATATTTATAACATAACACCATACATAACATATATACATAACATATATATATATATATATATATATATATATATATATATATATATATATATATATATATATATATATATATATATATATATATATATATATATATATATATATATATATATATATATATCTATCAGAGAATAGATAGTGTTGGTAAGATATTTTAATGTTTTTGAAAGAAGCTGCATTTATTTTATAAGACATACAGTAAAAACAGTAATATTGTGAATTTTTATTCAAATAAAAATGTAATTGTTTATATATTTTTTGAAAATGTAATCAATTCCTGTAATGGTAAATCTGAATTTTCGGCATCATTACCCCAGTCTGCAGTGTCTCATGATCCTTCAGAAATCATATGATTTGCTGCCCAAGAAACATTTCTTCTTATCAATGTTGAAAACAGATGCTTAATATTTTTGTGGAAACAATCACACATTTTAGTCAGGAAAAGAAGAATTGGATATAGTTCAAGAGAACAACATTTATTTTAAAAATAAATATGTCTTTACTATCGCAATTTGGCATGCTTTTTTAATTAAAGTATAGCTATTATTTAGAAATACTATCATTACTATTATTACTGTCCCCAAAATTCTGAGTAGTGTATTTGAACTGTACATATAAGAAAATTAATTATAATATTTTATTATAATCAATTATTAGCATTAAAATAAAATAAAAATACTTAACACAGTATTTGTACTAATACTTTTGTACACCACTTAACATGTGCGTTAATAACAGTGTATTAGTGTGCATCCGATTGGCTATTGCTACACGCAAACATTTTGTATTTAGTACAGTATAATCAAAAAGTCTGATACAGAAGTTGATCTACCTAAGAACCGGGTGCTCGTGGTCTTCAAACCAGGGGGAGCATATCCCAGTGATATTTCAAAAGGTCACTATCATTATTGTTGCTTAGCAACCGGGAGCACAAACTGTAGACATACACATCAATGGGTTAGAGACTGCTTGATGAAAGTACTCTAACTGCTTAAACCACTGTTAATGTTTAGAGTGTGGCAGCTCACATTTATATATTCTTTTCTCTCATGTGATGTTTTCATGTTTACATACAACTAATTTTCTACTCACAGTCTGTATAGCTCCCTGCTGGAAACAGCTTTCCAGATATCCAAAAGCTCCAGAGGTTACTCCTGCAGTGTGCATTGCATTGCATTACTATCATAAAACTTATGTTTGTAGTATTACCAGGCGCTTTGAATGCATCGAATGCTTGGAATCCTCAGAAGTCTTTTGTGTTGTTCTCCAAAGTACATCATCACTGTGTTTTAGTGTCGGTTCTGATCCGTGACTCTCCCCCTGTGCTGAGTATGATGGATCTCCCTGGCTGCTCTGTAGGGGAAGGCAGGTTGGATAAGGTGATTCATCTCAACCTCAAAGTCTTTAATGGATCGACCATCCAGCAGCGCTTGAGAGTTCATTACGGCTTCCCAGCACTCAAGACAAGAAAAGAGGGAAAATAGTTGGATAAGATAAAAGGAATCAGAAAACAGACATTGCAAACCTGTGCAAATTCTCTTATTTTCTAAAATTCTTGGCAGCTGATTGTCTTGTTAGGCACACAACATGATTCACACTTGATGCTAAGCTTTTAGCCAGTCTCCAGTTTAATGCAGTTCTGTCTTTTAGCCAATGAGGCATGGGTGGGTTGCTGAGTCCCAATTCATATGCTTGTTTAGTCAATTTAATTAGACAATTAACCCCAGCGGTAGTAGCCATGCTGTTGCTCTCGCCGCTGTGTCGAGCTTCTCTGTGTTTTAGTCTACCGGCTATGCAATTCCAAGGGAACACAAATCAATACAAGATCAACATGTTTCAACTAATGTTCATAGGGAGGAGCGAATCTCTCAAATCAACCTAGACACTGTTTATGTTAGATAGTTTCCCAGGGCAAAAAAAAAGAAATACCCAGAGCTTTGAGCAGAAGCAATGATTTGAGGGAATTGAGGAAATTAGATCTGTGACTGAATTCGTATATGTGGGATTACAGAATGATAAGACAAAGTTATCGCTCTCTTTGCTTCATTTTAAGTGTGAATGCATTTAACGTGTCCTTAATGAATAAAAATAGGCCTATTAATTTCTTAAAAAACAAAACAAAACAACGTACACAAGACTTTTGAATGATTTTGCTAAATGTTCTTTTGTTAGTGAATGAAACCAATAACATACCCACAAATTTGTTTTTATAGATAGATTAAAAATTTCTACTCCGTATAAAACATTTTAAAAGCAGATATTACCCTCATATTTGATCAGTGCTTTCCAGTCAGCTCACACAGATAAAAGAAAGGCTTGGTGCTGAAGAGGTGTATATCGCACTCAATGGAAGATAAGGAGGAATGTGTCATACAGTGAAGCCTCTGTGGTTAACTGTATTGCATTCATCCTTAGAGGTGACCTCTCAGCACCTCCCTCCCATCCTCATAGCTGTAAAAAGCCGTCTGAGAGAGAGGCTATAAAGGAGGGGCATAGCAAGTCAAGATCCTCCAAAGCATTGATTAGATAGCTAGCTCCACTGAAGGTCCATATAAGCAAGAAGCAACCTCATATTTCCAAATCTTTTTGTCTTTTATTCTAGATCTTATTTTTATTCTCTTTGCATTAGAACTGTCATGTTTGATTTCGCAGTTATTTCCTGATTCCTCTATTTTGTTATTGCATTCAATCTACCCTTTTTTTTCTTTATTGTGCTTTCTCAGAGCTAAAGTGACCACACTTGTGTCACCAGTCTGCCAAACAGAGGAAACCAGCAGTGATTTAGCAAACAAGCGATCAATCAATTGTGCACTGAAGCATGTAACACATGCCAGTCAAAACCTATTAAGTTCAAAGGGTCCCCTTTAATTTCCACTTGAGTGGGCTGACCCTGTGGCGGGCAGCCAGACATGCCAGGGCTCAGAGGACAGTGGCCAGCATGAAGAATAAACACAAAGATTGTGGGCATACCAGATTATCAAGCATACACAATGTCTGTTATCATATGGAAAATACTGGAAATTCCTCTCAGTATTGCTGAGATACTATACTTTGATCTATTAAGGATAAAATGATAAAAAAGGAGGAAAAACCAAGAAATGTGATCTTTGCATTGATGTTCGTTTTTTTTAAATGTTTATACCATTTTCCATAATTATTTTGATTAAATTACATTTTATGAAACATTTCCAAACATTTTAATGAACAAATTGTATATATTTTAAATGTACTTATGAACTAAAAAGCTAAAACAAGATGTAATCAATATTTTCCCCTCCCCCTCAATAACTATAGTTTTTTAACTACTGTTTTGTTTTTTGTTTTTTTTTTCTAAATGAGATACAGGTGATAATTATAAGTAACCATACAAGTTGTGATAAATACATAAATGTACATAAACCTGACCGTAAACAGTCCAATTTTGGCGGGACGGTGGGGGTTCTGGAGGTTGGCACAGAGCTGGTAAGGAACTTGGTGGAGCTGGCACAGGAAAACCCCATGGTGGAGCTGATAGAGGGAGGAGCCAGAGTGGAGCCTTCACTGATGGTCAGGGCAGAACCTGGGGACTGACCGATGGAGGCCAGGCTGGGGAAGATGGAGATCCAGGCGGAGCAGAGATGACAACAGTCCAGGGTGGCACGCAGGCCCGGAAGTTCTAGGCAGAGACACTGGATCAAGGGGCCGATGGGGCTTGGCAGACCGAGGAGTTGCCGGAGGAAGTGAAGAACCAAGTCAGAGTCGGAATGAAGGAGGAGCTGAGGGCTAGAGCTGAAGGGCTAACAGACAGAGGTGGAGTCATGGGCCTGGAGGCCCGAGGTGAGGCATGGGAATCTGCATCACAGTGCAGAGCTGGGAATCGGGAGGCCAGAGGCAAAGTCAGAGAGCTGCACAAAGCTTCAATAAAGTGTGGAGCAGAGGAGCTGGGGGACACCAGCGAAGACGATGGATCAAGGGGACTGGATGGGGCCAGCGGAGAGGAAGGTGGGAACTAGGGTAAGACCTGTATCCGTGTACCACCAATCTATCAGGCATTAATCTGCTCTTGGCTCTGAGTCTGTGATGGACTGGGCAGCGGACACTGGACGCAAACTCTGTCTATGGGTCCATTACAGACGTAGGCACTGGCTTGGAGTTCGAGAAACCCCTAACACGCAGGTAAGCAGAATCCACACAGATAAGGACATACTACCTCCAAGTAGCGCAACCTGGCTCCCTATCTCTGGCAAATCCACCAACTGGCCAGTCTGCATGCCCACCCAATAGATAGTCTTAAGACTTGTGTCATCCAAATTAGACAACTTTTGCCAACTTACAAAAGTTACAACTTACAATGGAAGGAATATTCCCATAGATACATTTCTTTATGGTGGAGGTTGGTGAAAGTTGCTGATAGATTAATCTTTATTGTTATACTTGTCTGAGTGTTGGTTATTCTGCAACATGTAGTGTGGTAAGCAACACTCACAAAGAACGAATACTCTGTAAATTGCTCCCACAGCTGTATCATCCATCCATTTTTCCAATACGCTGCTCCAATGTGGGTACAGATTAATATCATACAAGTACAAATTCCTTTTTAATCGATTATTAAATTGTTTATTTAAGGTTTATACATAGTTTCCATGACAGTGTTCAAGATAAATATTTTCATCTTATTACTGGAGCTGCCAGTTTGATAAATTTTAAATGATTATTAAACAGAAAGCACAAACTATGCAAAAGCACCAGCCCTTATGATGCGCTCAGTGACAAAACAGAAACTAAACAGAGCAGGGAAACAGGAACTAATGAAAACAAACCAAAATGTCCAAAAAAAAAAAACAGTCAACAGAGTGGGCGATATGGCTCTATATCAGCACAACATATGTATATTTATAACATAACACCATACATAACATATATATATATATATATATATATATATATATATATATATATATATATATATATATATATATCAGACCAAATCAGAAAAAGTTGGGACAGTAAATCATTTACCACTTTGTAATGTTGCCATTCCTTTTCACAACACTTAAAAGACGTTTAGGGATTGAAGACACAAAGTGATGAAGTGTTTCAGGTGTAATTTTGTCCCATTCTTCCTGCAAACAAGTCTTAAGGTGGGCAACAGTACGGGGTCTTTGTTGTCGCATTTTTCGCTTCAAAATGCGCCACACATTCTCTATTGGAGACAGGTCGGGACTGCAGGCAGGCCAGTCAACTACCCGTACCCTCTTCCTCCGCAGCCAGGACTTTGTAATGTGTGCAGAATGTGGTTTTGCATTGTCTTGTTGAAATATGCATGGACGTCCCTGGAAAAGAAATCTTCTTGAAGGCAGCATATTATGCTCCAAAATCTCTATGTACTTTTCAGTATTAATGGTGCCTTCACAGAAGAGCAAGTTACCTTTGCCAAGCGCACTGACACAACCCCATACCATTACAGACCCTGGCTTTTGGACTTGTTGCTGAAAACAGTCTCAATGATCCTTTTCTTCTTTGGTCCGGAGCACACGGCGTCCATTCCTCCCAAAAATACCTGAAATACTGATTCATCTGACCACAGTACACGTTTCCACTGTGTGATGGTCCATCCCAGATGCCTCCGAGCCCAGAAAATCAAAACGGCGCTTCTGGACACTGTTAACATAGGGCTTCCTTTTGGCACAGTACAGTTTTAACTGGTATTTGTGGATGTAACTTGACAAAGGTTTGCCAAAGTAGTCCTGAGCCCATGTGGTGATATCGCTTATAGATGAATGACGATTCTTGATGCAGTGCCGCCTGAGGGATCGGAGATCACGGTTGTTCAGCTTAGGCTTGCGCCCTTGTCCTTTACGCACAGAAATTCCTCCAGATTCCTTGACTCTTTTAATTATGTTATGCACTGTTGAATGTGAAATATCCAAATCTCTTCCTATCTTTCTTTGAGGAACATTGTTTTTAAACATTTCAATAATTTTCTCACTTATTTGTTGGCAAACTGGCTATCCTCGGCCCATCTTCGCTCCTAAAGGATTAGACCTTTCTTGGGTGCTGCTTTTGTACCAAATCATAATTACAATCACCTGTTGACATTACCTGTTTCAAATCACATCATTATTTAATTATTTTACCTCATTACTAGCCCTAAATTGCTCCAGTCACAACTTTTTTTGAAATGTGTTGCAGGTCTGAATGACAGGAAAGGATGCATATTTACAAATTTACATATTGTCTGCAATGAAATACAAGTCAAAGTAAATTTAGAAATCACTACTTTCTTTTTTTATTTGCGTTTTCTACACTGTCCCAACTTTTTCTGATTTGGCGTTATATATAAACTTATAGTTCTGTTACTATTATGGGTCTTTGAATATATGACAGGGGGCATTCGAGTCAAAAAGTGTAAGATTATGTCAAGCTACTTATGCAAAAATTACTTTCAAGAATGTTATCATTAACTGAGACTTTAAATATCCTCGAAAATACTACTTCAGTTGGGAAAATATCAAATTGACATTTAAATTGAAAAAGGATTATCGAACAAAAGGTGTAATCAAGTATTTATGAATTTCATTTAAATGTAGTCTAACAAGCCAAACAATCTTTTTTTAATTATTCTGCAATTAATCTGCAATAAAGTACTCCCCACAGTCTGATTAATGCATAGAACCCATTGTGGGTGTACTTTTGTTGTACTTTTTTGAACCCTGAGCACTTATCATGCAGTACATGGTCCTGTTCATGCAGAGAACACTCACATTGCTTGAAACCCCACAGGAACGTGAAAAGTGTTCAGTGATTTACATCACATGATACACAAATGCATCACACACTCGTCTTCTTATTGATGCCAATCCCATAAACACATGCATGCACACACACACACCCGCAGTGTCACACGCTCGGTGACAGAATGAGAGGCAGCCCCACTCTGTGTTAGTGGAACACAAGAATGAAGGGAACAGAAGAGAAATGAGCACTTTGAGTCAAAGAGGAGCTTGGGGCGTGCTGCAGGCGAGTGAGCAGTCAGAGAGAGGCTTGGCAGCTCAATGCGCCTTCTGTTGACAGCTCTCAGAGAACAGCTAAACCTAATGGCAAGAGATGGGCCCCACAACTGCTCACTTCCCTGCATTGGCTTCATCTTTTGCAACATTGAGCTGTGACTCTCAACACATTAGTAAATATGGTGCCATCCAGATTTAGGTCAAATTATGTATTGATCATGAATAAAAGCTTAATTATGACTTCTAAAAGACAGCATCTGTACCTGGCCGCTTACAAGCAAGTGAAAATAATCCTTTTTTGATTCATGATGTTACACAATTTGTTTTAACAAGTGCATTGTAATAGCTCCAAAGAAACATCGCTGGGCAACGTTGCTCAAAAAGTTGGCCCATGTATCATCACCTTTAAAGAGTTACTGCTTTTTTACAGTGGTGTTATGGCTGATATAGGTCCAACTTTTAATGGCACTTTTTAAAGTTGAAATGGATAAGTTGTCTATGTCAGCTGCAGTCCACTGAAATCAGAGTTACAAATATCTCTGTGTATATATAACTCAGGAATATATTTTTGCACTGCTACAACGATAGATTAATATAATAATTTCACTTAGTGGATTCACAAAGTTTGAATTGATACAAATGTGTTTTAACCATGTTCATCTACACTTTAAGATATTATTATTAAACCCTAATATATTAAGCCAGTGGTTTTTAATCCTGCACATCACATTTTGTATGTTTCACTTCTTTAAATGCACCGGATTCAGATCGTCAGCTGGATGTATATACAAAATGTCCAGGACCAGGATTGAAAACACTATTAAACCATAACTTGGTGATGAAGGAAATTACAAATATTGCAGAGTGCACATAAACCCTTCACATAAAGTACATTAATTTTTGCCTGAATCAAATACAATGTTTTGTGCAGCTCATGGTGATTCCCATTTGCCCTATCTACAGGCAACTATGCCTAGCCCAGAAGAGAGAAACAAAGAGCTTGTCCCCTGTCATCCTCTGGCAACTGGAGTAAAGGATGACTTTGATGGGGAATGTTGGGAGGCTTCCCACCAGTGGGGAAAAAGAGAGGGAAGCTGAGAGAGGAGAGGGACCCAGTGCAGCCAATCCACTATATGCTACTGCACCAGACCCCCGAATGAGTGATTACATTAAAGCACCCCCTACACCCCTTCTTCTTCTCCCCACCCCAAGGCCATAAGGGGACATATGAGTGGAGGTCTGGAGCATGTGTTTGAGTGAGTCTGAGGATGTAATGTAGGACCTGCTATATGTTTGATTTAGATTGTGGTAGAGGCAGAAACACAGCACCTTCAACTTTATATCTTTCTCACCTTTAGTCTTTTTCTTTCTATTTGTGTGTCCATCTATGTAACAAGGTGGGCCCTAAAAAACAAATTTGATGATGAGGATGATTTGTAGAATGTATCTATCTATCAATCTATCAGTCTATATTAGTGTTGTAACGATGTAACAAATTCGATACATATCACGAAACTGAACTCACGATACAATATTATTCTGATACTCCAAGACACATGGTAAAAGGTTAACAAATAATATACTGTTAATTAAAATGCTAAATTTGGTATCACATTGGGGTGGAAATGAATATTGGACTGGTGCTGGTGACACAATGCTCATCACAATGCTCATCACAATGACACCAGAATACAAATATTCATGATTCTAAAGCTGATTATCTGTCTAATTATTTTAGACGGATATGCTTGCACTCTGTCACTGACTAGATATACTTAAAATAATGTAGGCCACTTATAACATAAGGCATTTGACATTATCAGGACCCACAAATATCTATCTATCTATCTATCTATCTATCTATCTATCTATCTATCTATCTATCTATCTATCTATCTATCTATCTATCTATCTATCTATCTATCTATCTATCTATCTATCTATCTATCTATCTATCTATCTATCTTTTTTAAACTTTAAAAGTGAAGTCTGCTGTTTTTTCAGACAATGTGGCATTTAAACTATAGTTTATTTTTATATTATATTATATTATATTATTTTTATATTTTATATTATTTTTATAACTATATATATATACATACATCGTTTTATATATGTAAATTACCATTTTATAAAAAGTAAACATTTTACAAAAGGTTCCTTCTCTACAGTTTTTATTTTATTTTATTTAACTATAAATACATTTAGCAAATTATTCGTACAGACCCGCTAAAACAATTTCAGGATTATGGTCCAGCTGGGTTTTTAGAGGGATCATTCAAACCTATAAATCAAGAAAAAAAAATCTCATGCGCATATCAGCATTCATTCCTCTAATAACAATGCGTGTTTGCCACTGACGAGCAATAATACAGTTATATATTTCTTTATGTAATGCTTTTAATAAACATTCTATCAGAGGAAACCAAATCAACGTGGGCAGAAAGAATGAAAGGAAATCAATTAAAACGAAGTCACCGCACTGGCTAGCGAATTGTAGGTGGCATTTATTTGATATAATATAGTTAATATTCTCGCTGGGTAAATTAACGCAATTTTGCCACAGTAGATGGAGTGCAGCAGGAGTGGGGGAAGTAGGCTATGCGAGCTCCCCCAAGGCCGGACTAATAAGCGCTTTTGAGTAAACAATAGTCAGAGCTGACCGCTGAGCCATGGAGAGCCACATGGGGGGGAAATAATTAAAGCTTATAGCCGCCTCATTGGTACTAATGTAGTCGTATAGCTGTATTGTGTGACACTCTCCGTTTCAAGGAGGCATATCTAACCTAAAATCCTTCCTGCTCCATTGCTCCACACGCGTGTGTGTGCCTGGCTGTGATGCATGCGCGGTCGTTGCTCGTTTGTATTGTGTCACTCTGCTATTGATTCGGAGGAGGCTCTGGCGAGAGAGGCGGGTGGGCGGGGCGAGTGCCAAAAGGCAAGCTGGGGGGCGGTACTTAAGGTCAAAACATATTGTTCGCCCTCGTTCCCAGTCTGCAGACTGCCTGTTTTGATTGATGGAGGGGGAAAGTGGGATTTGAGGAAAAGATACAGCAAAATGGCTGACGCATGCGTTTATTTACAGGTGAATGGAGTGGTAAAATTATATGAAATTACCTGGTAAAACAAACGCTTTGTTCTCTGACTACATATCTGTTTAGGCTATACAAAAGGTTTTAAAAGAGTAAAATAAGAAAGTAATGCTTTTATTTGTCAAGTATATATTATAAATACATGCACAATGTTTCAAAAGATTTCTATTTCAGATAAGCGCTGTTTATTTAGAGTTTTTTTAAAAGTATTACATGTTCCACAAAAATATTAAGCAGCTCAATACGGAGCGCTGCACGTGCAGGAAAATATAGCAGGCTAAATCCCGCGATGAGCTAAATCGTGCGCACAATTTATAAACCAAGCGAGCAAATTAGTAAATCGTGTGGATGGTTTAGCAAGTCGAAGGAACTAGTAAATCGTGTGCACGATTTAGCAAATCGAATGAACGAAATTGTAAATGGTAAAGAATCATGTGACACTGAAGACTGATGCTGAAAATTCAGCTTTGCCATCACATAATATTTCAAACAGAATGAGTTTTTAAATATTAATAATATTTCAAAATATTTACTGCATTTTTACAGTATGTCTGGTAACAGTTAAGGATTTTTATATTCCGCTGTGTTTTCCTTAGTTCCTAGTCTGGGTAAACCCAGCCTGATCTGCCAGCGATTTGATTTCACCCTGCAACTCAGCCTGGAAACCTGTACATTCATTTCTACTGCTTCTGTTACACTGTTGTGGGAACCAATCACAGACTGGCTCATCCACCTGGCGTACTATTGGTGGGTTTAACACGATAGAGTGATGGGTTGTTGATCACACCTCTTGTGGTCTGATTGGATGAAGGACTATCCAATTGCGTACAGAGTCATTTGAATTTTGTTCATTTATCATGCCTCTTGTGGTCTGATTGGATGAAGGACTATCCAATTGCGTACAGAGTCATTTGAATTATGCTCATTGATCACGCCTCTGGTGCAGTAGAAAATAAATAGCAGACTCCCCAGACCAATGTTCAATCTTAAATTGAGCTTGGTCTGGTGATAGCCGCACAACTTGGTTTCTATTTCTCTGCTCCTTTTAGTTTT
This sequence comes from Gobiocypris rarus, assembly GCA_023029165.1. NCBI lineage: Eukaryota > Metazoa > Chordata > Actinopteri > Cypriniformes > Gobionidae > Gobiocypris > Gobiocypris rarus. Next base: position 32,570,545 of record CM040914.1, read on the forward strand.
GGTTACTGATTATATCCTCATTTGTTTTCGGTTACGTATAATCATCACCTGTCAGTCATTATGTTCGTCTTGTATTTATGCTGCCTTCACATGCTCTCGGAATTATTGTAAATAAGAGTTTCCTAAAATTGCACATGAACACCCTCCCATTTCGAATGCTTGAATGCGATGAGCTCATTAATACGACTTCAGAAGTGAGAATTATCAAATTTCCGATACCACTTGAAGGCAGCATTAAACTCCCTGTTATGTTCCGTCCCTGGTCGGTTCTCGTATGTTTGATTGGTTTGTAATTCCTCCTGTTTCCCTGTGTGTACCTGAGAATTATGAAGATTAAATTAAAATCTATTTTTAGTTACTATTTCATCTCATACGTGCTGCAGACAATACCGTTGCAGTAAGCATACAATACCCCCCCCCCAAAAAAAACAAAAACAAAAAACAAACAAACAAAAAACAAACATTAAAATATCTTACAAAGTGAAACCAAACAGGCTCATCTGAGTAAACTATAAGCATGACACAAGAGTGTTGGACCATGATTAAGACACTTAAGAAAGAGATCACAGTGGGCAGATGGGCTTCTGAACTAAATCCAAGCACACTGCAGGATGCTTCAAAACCGCCAAAGGGACATTTAGTGGAGCAGGCAGGCCACATTTTGACAAAGACAGAAGGCAATGTTTTAAAACATCTTCAATCTCAGGAAAAGTGGTTTGCACTAAACTATTATTGTAACGTATGCTAATTGTGGGATTTGATTACTAATTTTCATTATTTAAATAAATCCATCGCCATTATAGGCTGTATATTCTCCACAAAAAATTGTGAGTTTTCACCTATCAGCTTCTAACCCCTCTTTGTTTGTGGATAGGTGAAGGTTGCCTACTGAGGGTCTTGGCACATTTCTCAAATGTTACCCCATCAGCCTGCCTCTGCAAAACACAACAGAAAGTTATGTAAGTATTTGCACTCAGGGTGCCTGGAGCTAAGCGCACTGGAATTTCTCAAACGTGTGATGTACAAGTGACGTGCAAACATGAAAAGATGTGGGAAAAAAAAGATAAGAAAAGAAAAGGGGGAAAAAAAGAGAAAATAAAACAAAGAACCCAGATTGGGCAATACATAACCACAGGCGATGAGGCAAGCCAATATTTTCTACTTACAAATTGTGCTCTCTTCCCCCCCTTGTGGATCCATCCTCGTAAACGTATTGCAGATAGACAGCGTGAGGAGATCGGAGAGAAACAGGAGTAGTGGGAAACAGGTGATGAACAGAATAAAGCAGCTTTTCATATCATCCCAGGAGCGCTACACCTCAAAGAAGTGAGAGAGAGAAGAGAGACATACAGTAATGAGTGTAAGCTTGTTAAAATTCTTTAATCAAGGTATTTTGTTTACATGCCCTACAGATTTTTTTTAAAGTATTGACAATAGTAGGAATTTAGTAGCAGCAGGTCCTCAATCTCATGAACTTAAACATAAAATGAGGCCAAAATGGTTTAATGATTTGCCTATAGCAGCTGCATTTCTTGCTTTATATTTCACTCTGACAGTACTGTTCTACAATGAATCAATACTGCGAAACTCTGAATAGATATTTCTTTTAGCTTGTTTAGACAGAAATAAGTCTTTGGGCCAAGCTTTAATGTCAGCCAGTAACTGCCTAGCTGTCTCAGACTTGAAACCATGGTCAAGCTCTCTAATCTCACCGTCAACAATGAGACCTTGAGTCTTATCTCTGGACAACTTAAGAAGAAAAGCCAAACAGCTAAACGCATTTCCTCAATTTCAACAGGATCAAACTGGTAACCAAGCATCAAACACCAGTGACACATCAGGTTGTGAAATATATATTCTTTGAACTGGTGTAGGTAACAAAATGTGACCTGGTGAGACTTCTGTCCGTGATGAGCTGTCAGTCATCATTATCCTTGCGCATGGATCATTTTTATCAGGTGCCAAAACTGTCAAATGGGGCGGTAAAAACCCCTCCGTTTTTTTATTCTGTTTCCTCTGAAGAAAAAAAATCACAGAATTCTCAATGCATTCCAAGTGGGTGTAATATTAACTTTTTTCCCCCTTTAACAAAAACCAATGTAAACCAAACTACATTATATACGAAATACAGTGTGTTGTAATAATGATTTACTTTAGAATATTTTTACAGCACAAATCCATCATTTTATGAACACAGAATGGTGTAATCAATACCCAGGTGCCTCTAAAGAGATGCAGGGCTGAGCACATAATCTTTTTATTGATAAGACTTACAACTACTACTCATGCCAAATAGTAAAAGACTACTATACACTACAGCTGTATCAGTGAGCGAGAGAGAGAGAGAGAGAGAGAGAGAGAGAGAGAGAGAGAGAGAGAGAGAGTCTCCGTCTATAAGTCTGCCCCAGGGGAGGCCCACAAATTAAAGCTTATAAAAGGCCTCATTACTGGAGCAGTTCTCCTGTTCCCAGCAGCCCTCTAACACATATACACACACTCTTACAACAATGCCTCATGCGTCCTCATGTAAAGATGTTGCAAAGACACTATATTGCCAAAAGTATTGGGACACCCCTCCAAATCATTGAATTTAGGTCCAATCACTTCCAGGCCACAGTTGTATAAAAACAAGCACCTAGGCATGCAGACTGCTTCTACAAACATTTGTGAAAGAATGGGTGGCTCTCAGGAGCTCAGTGAATTCAAGCGTGGTACCGTGATAGGTTTCCACCTGTGCAATAAGTCCATTTGTAAAATGTCATCACTACTAAATATTCTACGGTCAACTGTTTGTGGTATTATAACAAGGTGGAAGCAATTGGGAACAACAGCAATTCGTCCACAAAGTGTGCAAATAAAAAATCACAGAGTGATTACTGTAACAATGCTACTAATCACATATAAAAAAAGTGTGTTGCACCATTCCTGTCGGATATAGAAGGCACAGCATTGTTTTAATCTCAATATGTGTGCAAATCCAGTATGGACAAACGATTATCTTGCTATCTTCTGCATGTTTATTGCTCGGTAGCGATTAGCTCTGTTTAGCACAATTTAGCTCCACGAGTTGGTGGCCAGGGCTACAGAAGCAGGCCTATGCATTTAGCTGTAGAGGCGGGTTCCCCATCTATTACGTCATTGATCAATATATATTTGTGAGCTTTCTGCTGGGCCTGGTGTCAATAAAAAAGCTTTTCTTTGACTAACAAGGAAGTTTTCAGCTCTGAAACTTACAGGATATATACTTACCATTAATATATCAAAGGCTCAAGGGACAGTTGATTTCTCAATTCAATTCATCACCCCTTTAACATTTCTTATTATTTTTATCAATGCTGAAAACAGTTGCTTAATTTTTGCTGATTATTTTGATGAAACCTGTAATACTTTTATCCCCAGGATCATGTGATGAATAGAACTTTGAAAGGAACCTCTTTTCATTTGAAACAGATTGTTTTTGTAACAATGCAAGTCTTTACTGTTACTTTCAAACAATTTTATCAATTCTTGCTGAATAAAAGTATTCATTTCTTTTTCCCTTTTTTTATCTTACTGACCTTAAACTAGTGAACACCTTATATCAACTACTTTGTATAGGCACTCAAATGGACAGACATAGAGCTAGAAAGAAAGAGAATGTAACATCCATGTAATAACTCCCAAAAAACCTTCAGGATTTTCTTCCTATCAAAGTGGCCTGCAGACCAAATTGGAAATCAAAACGTGTTTGATAAAATAAAATAAAAAAATCACTTTCAATGGAGGACAAATATCTAGAATAAATCTCCTGAAAATCCTTGACACAAATTATTGAGGGCCTTAGTGGGACCTCAGCATTGTAAAAAGGGAATGCCAGAGAGACTAGCGAAATGTTTGATATGATCTATTTTAGTAAAGTGATTTTAAAAATGATATTCTATTGCAGACTGCACAGTTTAGCAGGGGACTTGACAGCACAGTTAGGTAATTACACTCAAGTCTCTCTGGCAAACTGTTAACATCATAATTGTGTGCAGTTAATTCAGTTATTGCACTGGACATTGTGCATCAAACATGCAGTCAGTAGTATATTTGGAAAATATCTTTTCTTTTAAAAAATGCCCTCATGTAAGAGGCCATATAAACAAATGAACTAATGTCAGTTCTAGAACTGTTCATTTATTTATACTGTAAAACACTTGCAAGAATAACCACACAATAAACTGTATTTTGAGTCCATGGTTTTGAAAATAAGATTAAATAAAATTTTCCTGTACAGATTTATGTTAATCTATACTGATTCCCCTTAGGTATAGGGTATTTGTGCAAGAGCTCATTCACAATATGGAGATTATTTCTATTGGCCTACCACTAACGTAGATAAAATACATAAAGAAAAGAAAAGAAAGAAAACCTCTTAAGTCACAACACAACCATGTTTGTACTCTACCTTCACTCAGCTGTAATTGGAGGCATCATTCCGCCCACACAAAAAAAAGTCTGAACTTGCGAAGAGTTCTGTCTTTGGCAGTGTTGATAAAGCCTTATTTCTGTGTGAATTTGTCACTGTATTCAAACTCCCAAGCCGAGCTTTGCTTAGGGATTGATGGATCAAAGAGACGTCCCACTGTTTTGTTTGTTGAATGTAAACATACTGGAGAGTCTCCTTTTCTTTCTATCTCTTTATAGATATGTTTGGTTAGAGTCCACTCTTTAAACTCAGAGATGAGTGAATCCGTGACAGTTACATCAATTGAATCTTTAGAGATTAGGTTAAATAGTCATCCACTACATTTTTATGTTGAGTTGACGTACTGTACATTAGTGTCTGAAAGAATTTGAAGTCAGCATGAAATGGATGTTGTGACAGGTGCTACCTTATTGTGATGCATTTCAAAGTGAAATATCTATTGAAAAGTGAGCGGCATGCCTCAATGGAGGCAGATCTGAATTTGATTGGCATCGCATGGCCTTACATACGTCATAGCGATATAAGCATACTTAGTATTGTGCCAATTGTACTTCAAATTGAATTCCATTCATTTAGATGTCACATACATGTTTAAATTCAACAAAAGAACACTTTAAATGTAGTCGAATTCAAATTATATGGACTATAATGTCTGTCTTATGAGCACCGCTATGTAGCTTCCTCACACTTCCTGCCTGTCAGCAGAGCATTTTCTCCCTTTTGTCTTTCACATTTTGAGGGGGTGCCTGGCTGGCAAACATGCGACAAGTGTCTCAGATAGCGACGGTGAAGAGAAAAATCCCCTGTGAGAGATCCCGCTCCTGCCCGCCTTGCTTCTGTCAGCACTCATTTGGAGCTCTTGGGCTCAAATTGTAGCAAGGTGAGACATTTCTCTCACTATACATATATTGTTTCTTAGCAGACAGAATTGTGTCCTCTTAAAACACAGCTCAAAAAGCACCCTGTTAGCATTGTTGTCTCTTTGGGAGACGCTAATCATCATCTTAGTGGTGACTGTCTATACTGGCCTTTAACAGACAAAAATGGGAAACACCATCTCGCGGAATATGTGTCTGTCTGAGAGTAATTCTTTTTGCTTGTGGGAGAGATTCAGAGTAGGTATTACATTGTTGGCATTTAGTACTTTGATGCGTCTGAGGCTGAACGTCTAGTGAATATGAACGTGAAAACTTTAAATACTTTCTCTAATCTGATTGGGTGGATTTACAAAACTTTCCATCATATCGGCACACTTGCTGGCTTTAGGTGAAAGCACTGTTCTGACAGTGACATTGGTCATTCATGTGATTTTGTGCAAATTCAGTTTCTTGTTTTATTCCTTTCTTCTCTGTGATAAGTGGATTTTATGCAGAAAACATGCAGTGTTGTAAAAATGTAACAAGTATTACAGACTGGCAGCAAACCATATTATTCTTATTATGGACATTTTCCAAAATAATTTAAACTGCTGATTCCAATTGTTTTTCAGAAGAATTCAAAGAGTATTAATGAGTATTATTTATATTATTAGAGGTGATCCATCCATCCCTCCATCACTCCATCCATCCATCACTTCATCACGCCATTACTCCATCCATCTATCCATCATTCCCTCCGTCACTCCCTCCATCCGTCCATCCATCACACCATCCTTTTGTCGCTCCCTTCATCCATCACTCCATCCACCACTCCATCATCCCTATCACTCCACCCATCCTTCCATCCATCACTCCATCTATCCCTCCATCACTCCCTCCATCATCACCCCATCCATCTATCCATTCATCACTCAATCCATCCATCCATCCATCATCCATCCATCCCTCCATCACTCCCTCCATCCATCTGTCCGTCCATTCATCCATCCATCCATCACTCCATTTATCCATCCTTTTTCACTCCCTCCATCCATCACTCCATCCATCATGCCATCCACCACTCCATCATCCCTATCACTCCACCCATCCATCCATCCATCCATCCATCCATCATGCCATCCACCACTCCATCATCCATATCACTCCACCCATCCTTCCATCCATCCATCCATCCATCCATCCATCCATCACTCCACCCATCACTCTTTTGCATTTTACAGTTTTACGTAGAAAACATGCAGTGTTGTAAAATGTAACCAGTATTACAGATATGACCATATTATTCTTATACATTTTATGAAACAATTTCATCTGCTGATTAATTCAAAGAGTATTATTTGTATTATTAGAGATGATCTCCCTTCCCCAAACTTACATCAGCATCCATCCATTCATCCATCCATTCATCATCCATCACTCTATCATCTATTGCTCCATCCATCCCTTCATCTCTCATCCATCCATCCATCCATCCATCCATCCATCCATCCATCCATCCATCTATCATTATCTCTTAAGCTTAAGTTTTTTTTTTTGTGAATTTGACCCAAGACCTTTTGCTGTTTAGTCACACAACTAGTACTTTGATAACTAACACTCTGATCCAATGATGGGTTTGTAAATATCAGTCATGGCAGATTCTAGAAAAAAATGCAAGTACAAATGACCCACTCATGAAATGACAGTTGAGCAAAAACTGAATTTTTCATATGACAAGGTCAGAGGTCACCCGTATAAGAAAGGGATAAAAGCAGTCCAATTAGAAGGAACGTGTATATTTGCATACAACACTTCAAGAGTCAGTGGCCTTTAACATGAGGTGCACTCTAACAAGCGTGTGTGCGTGTGTTGGGGTGAGGGGAGCGAAATAAGCACCAAGTGCAAAAATCCTGGCTGAAACTACACAAGAAGGAGCGAAACATGTCTCTTAATGAAGCAAGGCGCAGTCCTCGGCTATAATTTTCAAAGGCGCGCAAAAAGATTAAAGTCAAAGGAGTCTCCCAATGGCTTCGAGCCTGCATTTCTTTGAAAAGCACCCCCAGTGCACAGAATCTCGAACCCCCCCTTCCCCAACACACGCACGACCCACCCCGCTGTCTTCCTTTCTCTTTCTCTCAAATAACTGAAGCTGCACTTTAGCCACCAAATCTCCCCCCTGATCCTATCATTAAAAGAACACTAGTGCGGGGCTTTGCACACAAGTTGGCGAGCCTGTATGGAACAATCGTGGGGCTCAGCGCTAAACAGCACCTTCTCTCTGTGAAATAGGGGTAACAGCCTTAATGTGTGTGCGGATACATACACACTTTGAAATGCACGCTCTCAAACACGTTTGCGCCCTCCACGAGACAAGCACATTCCCGACTCACGAGCCGATAGTGTATTCTATGTGTATGTTTCAGCACACTCACACATACAGGCATGTACAATAAGATGAATAATTGATTGTCATGGGGGCTTCATGTGTTAAGAACAGAGGAGGCGTGCCAGTAGCGTTTTCACTTCAAATTTGTATTGTCTTTAGTCTCCGCCAGTCATCAGCATATCTAACACCTGCCTCAGTCAGATGTCTAGTGGTGCCTAAGCCTGGAACCCGCTTTCATCTCTGCACTGTTACTGAAACACAAAAAAAGTATGCGTTGAAAAAAAAAATCATACCACCACACTGTTTCAAGAGATCATTATCTATCAAGGAAACCAGGACACAAGTTTGATAGCTCAGCTCACACCAGCTCTCTCCCTCTCTCTTTCTCTCTCTGTATAATATATATGTGGGCTAACCTTTGTTTGATCATGTTAACGTCTAAAATATTTTTCAAAAACTGAGAAAAGGTTCTTGACAGCTATTGTGAAAAAGGTGAATCAATGTACAAAAGAATTTCAAAAAGATTTCTTACACATCAGTAACTCCAGTATTGTGCAGATTTCAAATAAGTAATCATCTTTGTCCGTATGCATTAAACATTAGCAATTAAAAAGTGTAAGTTTCAGGCTATGTGAAAGGCAGACTGCGGGTCTCTCTTTTTTTTAAGGAACTGCCCCAACTTCCTTTCCTGTTTAACAGGATAAACAGCCTCTTATTTGTGCGGGAGGGCAATGGCCTACGGTGATGTCAAAATATGCAAAATATTATGGAGCAAGAAATGTTTTGTTTTTTTCTTTTCTAGATTTGTTTCATAAGCTCTTCTAAATTAGATTAAGCAGTACAGAGTTGAAAGTATTATTAATGTTATGTATTAAATCAGTACATTCAAGTCTGAAATGTCCTTTATAGCACCTGTTAAATGAATGAATTCACCCAAAAATTTAAATTCTGTCATTTACTCACCCTCATGTCATTCCAAACCCATAAGACTTTTGCTCATCTTCAAAACACAAATTAAGATATATATTTTATGCAATCTGAGAGATTTCTGTCTCTCCATTGACAGTCTATGCAACTACCACTTTGACGCTTAAAGTTTATAAAGACATTGTAAAACGATTGTGAATTGAACGGTTTAGTCCGAACAGATTTAATTAAGGCTTTTATTCAGATATAAACATTCATCAACTCACACATAAGTTGTGGTAAACGGAAGCTCAAGCATGCTTGCTTGATGTGTGAGAACCAATGAGGTTCATTCTCATGTTTTATATTAATTACAATTTAACTGTTATCTAATTTAACATATTTTAAAACGGCAGAGCTGAATTTGCAGCATCATTACTCCAGTCTTCAGTGACACATGATCCTCCAGAAATCTTTCTAATATGCTAATTTGGTGCACCATAAACATATCTTATTATCAGTATTTATTTGAAATATATATATATATAAATATAAATATATATATATATATATATATATATATATATATATATATATTTTACAAATGTAAAAGTCTTTCTATATATATATATATATATATATATATATATATATATATATATATATATATATATATATATATATATATTTACAAATGTAAAAGTCTTTCCTGTAACTTTTGAACAATTTAATGCATCCTTTGTGAATAAAAGTGTTAATTTCTTAAAAAAAAAAAAAGAAAATCTTCACATTAGCTGTGGTAAACAGAAGCTCAAACATGCTTGCTTTTTGTGCGAGAACCGATGAGGTTCATTCTCGTGTTATGCAGCACGTTTGAGCTTCTGCAAGAACCAATGAGGTTTGTTCTTGTGCATCAAGAAGGTCTGGTTGAGCTTCTGCTTATGTTCACTTATCAATGTTTATATGTGAATAAAAGCCTAAATTCATAAATGAAGCCTAAATTCGCCATATAATGCGATCTCTCCAGATTAGTTTTACAAACTTTTGAAGCGTCAAAGTGGTAGTTGAATAGACTCTTAATGGAGAGACAGATATCTCTCAGATTTCCTTAAAAATATTTTAATTATGAAGTTATGAAGATGAATGAAACTCTTACGGGTTTGGACCGACATGGGGTGAGTAAATGATGACAGATGTTTTATTTTTGGGTAAACTAACCCTATAATGGTGTTTCTTCAAATTCAGAGAATTTAATGTCCCAGATTTGTATTAAAACTAACAGATTTCGGGCTTTTTATTTTTGTAAAAAATACTTTTTAATCTTAAACTGTAAGAATCCTTCATAAAAACCAATACTTTTTATGTTTAAAACTATGATAATCTAAAGAAAGAGATAAACATTTCGATATTACAGTTTTTCTCAGTCGCTTTGGTGCATTTCTCACATCACTATTTACAATTGCACAACAGTTAATGCAGTTCTCAAAACAATTAGTACAAAATGCAAAACCTAGTTAATAACCTGCAAAAGTGTGTCACTTGCTCAAAATGGATAGCTCATTCCTCAAAAGCAAGTATTCATGTCAATGAAAGTGTCAGTGTCATCGAGATGAAAAGTCCTGACACCATTGTTTATGAACAAGATAGTCAAATGGCTTTGTCATGTTTTCATTATGACAGTTTACTCTGTAAATGTTTTCCAATGCAGAAAAAGTCAGATCTTGGTGACACTACCTGAAAATGCTCAATACAGCACTACATACTATTTGCACAGCCATTTGAAAAATACAATGAAGTTACACATTACTGTATTTAGTGAGGTAACTGAGTATATGTATGTTTCACATTTTTACTGCATATGCTCTATGCAATTCTAATTTGTTCACAGCATTTTTCAAAAGAAAAATACACCCTTATTTACAACAAATATAAACTCCCTTTGGTGCACAACTGTAAACAATATTGCAGTACATATTGGAACTGAACATACAACATACATAGTACTGTAATCATTCATGCATATCCAGACGTTCCTCTCTGTCTGGTCACATAATTTCATCTACATCACAGCGAATATCATCTCTTGCAATGCAGCGAGGAAAGTATCTCCTCAAGTTTCAGGAAGAAAAATTTGTAAAATTAGCTTGACAGATTTTGACAACTAGTTCAACATTTTTGTATGTAATGACTCAAGCAATGAAATGAGGACTATTAGTTTCATATGGAATGACTATTCAGCATTCACAGGTATAGTTCATTTTGACTGACATGACATAAACAAATGATAATGTTATAAAACAGCAGAGACTGCTACTATGATGTGCACAAATGGCTAAATGTTGTGGAGGTTGTGCAATGTAACTGTTGTGCAAATGTAAATAGTGATGTGAGAAATGCACCAAAGCGACTGAGAAAAACTGTGATTGTATAATTTTTCAGGTTTTTAAAATTATGCAGAAAGTGTAAAATATTTTTTAATTACTTTTAATTATATTTAGAATGCATACATTTCAATCTATGAAAATTTGCCTTAGCAAAAGAGTTGATAATTTTATTCCAAATGTTGTAGGCTATATGTATACGGACATTATTAGTGGACAGATTTACTTAGACTTTATTTTCTCAAACATTTTTCTGTGGGCCAAAAGTGCCACAAACACCTTTAAAATGTTGTGCAGCAAAATTATTTACCTTTTTAGTTAAACTGTGATATCAAACTCAAACTTCAAGCTTCTTGAAACTCTTCTTGAAAGTGCAGTTTGTTAAACATAGTTATAGTAAAACTAAATTCAAATGCTAAAACTTGACTCACTGTGGCATGACCTCAAACAAACCGCGTTTGCACTCCATGGACTGGAAATGTGGTATAAAGTGTAAACAGTGATGCAAAATTGAACATAGAGGCCATCGTTGAGAGTAAGATTCATCCTGCTCAAGTGTGTAGACATTTCGCCCTGGGGCCCCAAGTCCTGCCACTATGACATCACATGGGGCCTGGTAGTCAACTATCAAAGAAGAAGAGTAGGATCGTCTGGGGCCTAACGTATTCATCAATGGCAAAATATTTATACACGCCATTCCCTAAAAGGATATCTCCTTTTAAAAACCACAGCCTATTGGCACCACATGAAGAGCAACAAGCCATCAAAAAGACCAGAGAATTAAAAATACAAAACACGGCGATGTTGAAAAACAAGAAACTTCATAAAATGTGGAAATTCTCTTGTCGGAGTAATTAAAAAAAAAAAGATGCCATTGAATTAAGTTGCATGTTGCTTTTTTGACTAGGCAACCTTAGATTTGATGAAGTGCTGTCTGGCTGATCAATAGGATAGAGCTCCAGGTGGTATTCTTAATTAAGATAATTTATGAAGCTGTTACAATGGGGATGCATTACAAATAGCCCTCCAAATAGCTTTTTACTCAGCCTGCACTACAATGTACTGGCTTCAGTTTTCCACTTCAATAGAATGTATTTGATTACAGTATAAACAATCACTAACCTCCTGAAGATGGAAGTTCCAGGTGAAATTATAATGCATTTAAAGTGAATGATTTAGTAAAATCATTCCATAGTGCCTCAGTTCTCTATTCAAGGACATCTGTGATGCCTTTTTGATCCGCATTGTCTTGTCAAATTGAGTATTTCACCTCAATTCAGAGAGCATCTAACCTAACCATCAGGCAGAGTGTGTTTCCTGTACAATGATGGACTTTGCCGTTTAATTACCATAGTACGATGCATCACTGAAGAAACTAGCTAGTCACGACTGTTTCCCTAAAACGTACTGTCGCAAATTTGTTGTTTAAACACATTGGTTATATCACGCAAGTGGTGGAGTAATAACTTAATGATTTGGTTTGAGATTGACACAATGCTAGATTTGTTGCTATAAATTATAGACATAGCATTTGAGAAATCTTTGCTTTATTTCCAGATTCAGTCATAAGCTTGTTCTTGCGTACTGGTGCACATACGAACATGCACACTTTTCAAAAACGCCGCTTTAAATCTCTTGACAAAATAATGATGGTTGCGTCATTTTACGTTTGTGTTAGCAATCTTCTATCACTTGTTTCTGCTTCTACTTCACCTGTGTTTTGATCCGCAGTTTCTGTTATTGTGAGTGCGAGTGCGAGAGTGTGTGTGTGTGTGTCACTTTGCCACTTAGCATCTGAGAAAATCTAAATATGCACCTCAGCTCTCAGAACTACATGGAATAAACAAAAACAAAATTGAGTGTATTTATGCACCTGCTGCCTTTTGATAGTGAGAAGTGCAGACTAAACAAAAACGAGGAAAGAGGATTCAAACACTTGCATGCCATCCTGGTCATTTGATGGTGAGAAGAGCAACATGAGAAGGGGCTTGAATTGTACCGAAATTTTAGAAATGATTATGTAGCCTGACCCCTCCTGCGAGCTGCAGGATGCATTGCTTCTCCCTCTGACACCACAGACTCAGGAGAGTCAGATCCTGATTTTGTTGTGGCATCTTCATCATCATCTCTAGCTTCCACTGAAGGTGAGGAGAATTCAGAGGGTCCTGGATCTGGGTGGAGGGGAGAAACGGAGAAGTGGGGTTTTCCACCAATGTGGAGACAACTCCCTTTCTTCAGCCTGCCAGAGGCGTGACTCCAGGGCCGATGTGCTATGCCATCACAAGGGTCCAGGGTCCACAGGCAATGTGTGGACTCCCCTCTGGCCCGGTAGACACCAGCCAGAATCAGTAGCCCCATGTAGGCACGGAGATCTATGCTGGCCACCCGGTCCAGTTTCTCATTGTGCAGCGCCCATGGAGGTTGGCATGCTGACAATGAGGTCAATCATCTCCTCCGTAAAAAACAGATTGAACACAGAATCCATGTTCTGGACCCTTGTGATGGCATAGCATGTCAGCCCTGGAGTCACACCTCTGACTCCTGAGTCTGTGGTGTCAGAGGGAGAAGGCATTGCATCCTGCAGTTCGCTGGAAAGGTCAGACTGCATAATCTTTTCTAAAACTTCAGTACAATTCAAGCCGCTTCTCATGTTGCTCTTCTCACCATCAAATGACCAGCAGGATGGCATGCAAGTGTTTGAATCCTCTTTCCTTGTTTGTGTTTAGTCTGCACTTCTCACAATCAAAAGGCAGCAGGTGCATAAATACTCTCACTTTGTTTTTGTTTACTCCATGTAGGTCTGAGAGCTGAGGTGCATATTTAGATTTTCCCAGACGCTGGTAAATGGCAAAGGTCTCACACACACACACACACACACACACACACACACACACACACACACACACACACACACACACACACACACACACACACACACACACACACACACACACACACACACACACACACACACATACTCCATATAAAACTCCATATAAAACTCCATAGAGAAGCCAGAAACTAAGCTTTTTTACAAATTACAAATTTTACCTCTTCCCAACAGAACCATCAAAAATCAAAAATGCATGGCTATATGGTGTCAAGGCGTTGCAATCAAAAAATGTGGTTATAATAAGTCAATAAGTCATATCGGGCAAAAACAGCCACGAGGAGTAAATGAGGGACAAAAATTTAAATCTGATGCTGCGCAAAAACTAACAATGCATCAAAGCCAATGTTGTTTCTAATCTTTGACATGTCCAAAACTGTGATTAGAGGTAAAAAAAATCCAGGCCACAATTACATTTTATATTGAAAATCAGTCATTTTGTGTTTGTGTTTTTTCCCCCCAAATCAGTGACATCATTTATGAAATTGGCAATTAAAGTGTTAAAATCCTGACTTTTTTTTTTAAACATTAGGTAGTTTTGAACAGGACTGAGGTTGATTAATAGATTTATGCTAAACAAATTGAAAAAAATATTTATCTGATATATTTTTACAGCAGTTTAATTTAGTGGCGGTTTTCAGCCACAAGGGTAACGAAAGGGTAGTGAATTTGCCCACAGTGTATCTTTGAGTTTGCAAAAATATTCAAAGCATTTTCCCAAAATATGTGTAAAAATAAGATTTGTCACCAAAAATCATTCCATTTGCTGAAACACAGAGAAAGTTAGGGCCAAATTAATACTCAAAAACACCCATGTAGTGGATGAAAAGGGTTAATTATACACATAAGGGTTAATTATACTTTTAAGTATAATTCGATCAAAAGATTGAGTATAAGCATATAGAACAAATATACTTAAGTGCAATTTGTAGTATATTTCTGAGAAGTACATTAAAAGTAGGCTGTAGGCTAGGTAGTATACTTTCTTATTTTTAGTTTAAAAGAATTGTACTTGAATAAACTATTTTTTTTAGAGGGTTATTAAGTCCAAATGTCATGCAAACACGAAACTATGCTTCAAACCACAGGTCAAGAGCTGTCATTCCAACCCTAGAACTTTGCGATGTTGTTTGCAAATGTTCGTCGGAACTATGATTTCGGGAAACAAAGACTTGAAGTATGCCGATAATGACAGAACTTGGGACCAGTTGGCTACAATGCTTTTAGGAAACGCACCCCAGAACAGCAGAGGGAAAGTCATATTGGCTGGGGATAGAGTCCCTTGGGTTCAGTGACATCACTCTTAGCACTTCTCAAGCTTTATTGGCAGTTCTGACAAAGACACAATTAGCTTGGGAAGTTTCACGGATCTGTGGTCACTGTGAGATCAATGACCCTTGTGGAGACACATGTGAGCTGTCTTCAGCGTTGTCTGGTTATGAATATTCTGTAAAAGGCACACCATGTGGGCTATAATTGCTTTTTTGAAATTATATAAACACTTCGCAGTTAGCATTTAACTTGTCCACCATTTGAGGATTTTTTTTTCAAACGTTTCTTGAGCACTAAAGCAGCATATAAGAGTGATTTCTAAAGTATCATGTGGCACTGAGGACTGATGGCAGCTTTGCTATCACAGGAATTGATGACTTTTTAAAATATATTAAAATTAAGTTATTTTATTGTTTTCTAATTAAAAAAATGTATCAAGTAATCAAACGTCATAAATGTCATCTATTCTTCTGATGGCAAAGCTGAATTTTCAGCATCATTACGCCAGTGTCACATGATCCTTCAGAAATCATTCTAATATTTTAATTTCTCTTAAAAATATATATTTTACTGACCACAAACTTTTGAACGGTAGTGTAAATAAGTAAACACTGTCATATCATTATGGAAAAAAAGTTTTACTTAAAGTTTTATACGTTAAGTGCTAGATTTACAACAAAATATATAGACATTCCTGTGTCTGTGTCTGTGCCTCAGAATCACACTCTGTCACATCTACTAAATTACACTTGGCTACCACAAACCTGATATCACTTGAATCAGCAGCAGCAGCACATATAAAGGCAGGCTGTTGTTCTCACATAAAGTCTTAACCTCTATTATACCTGAGTTTTTTCACCCAGCATAAAAAAAAAGTTATTTGAAGAAAAAGAAAAAAGAAAAAGCCATCATTTCAGTGCATGACACTCAGAGACATAAGATAGCAGAGTAGGCAAGATGCTAACTGTTAAAAACTGAAAAAGTCAGTTTGGAGCGACAACACTATGCTTATGCTAGCAGAAAAACGCTTAAACGCGTCCCCATGAATATGTGTTATGTGTGTGAAGAGCCTGACAACAAAGCAACACTGTTTTCCCCCCCATTTTTTTGATGAGGAAACACAGCAGCGATAGAGACCTAACAACAAGGTGCGCCAGGATAAGTGGCTCCCAGAATGCTCCGCTGTGATTTTTCCAAATAAGTGTGCGCTGAGGGTATGACACCCATGGCATGCTTAACAGTAAAGAATCTATTCAATTCAAAGAACTCATATTTTCTCATTGTGCATAAGCTCTGTTTCCTCATCTTTAATGCCTAAAAAGGTCTCATTCATGATCATTCAGTATGAGATTATTAACCTAGTCATTATGATCCTGGCATCAGTCCATCCAGGAATGTCTGACGTTCCATGAAACAGATCCAGCGATGGCAACACTTAAACACTTCTCCATAATTGTTCCCCTCTCTTGTAACACTAACATTCCATCACTTGCCATTAGTGCCCGTCACCCAGTAAAAGCTAATCTTTTATTCTGTTTTTCAATTATTGTAGAGTGCACACTTAAATAGGGAGGCGGAGATAATGAAATTAACTTCCGAACTTAAAGCAATTCTCTGTGGCACAATGATCAGATATTCTCTCAGCCTGGAAAATATATGCAAATTTTATGCGTCGATCATTTGTTATTACCATTGCAGCAACATAAAACAGAGTTTTCTTGAACAATTAGACTTAAAATAGTGCATATTAATTAGCCAGGGGATTGCAGACATGAATATTAAAATTGTGTAATAGAAGCGCCCTGTACTTTTGACATTAGAACAGTGATGTGGGTGTGACAGAATCATGTATTTGTTTGTATTCCGAGGGCCTTGAGATCTCAAAGGCGTTCCATGTACATGAAAAGAAATATGAGCCCAACAGTTTTCATAATGGGTTATAGCTTTTGTCTGCCAAGGGAAGATAATTGCACATAGATGCTCATACATTTAAACCCCTCATTTACTTCTGCACTTCTTGTCTTGCTTGTTTGTTTGCATTCTTTTGTTCTCAAATGTGTGCAAAATATAGATTTTCCTTTAATCTAATGTGTGCGTGCGTGTGGGTGCGTGTGCGCATGTGTTTAAATAAAACTCTTGTAACATATCAAATAACATAGTCTTACATTTAAAACATTTTTAAAAAGAATCCAGTATTTATTCATTTATTGCTGACAAAATGCCCTTAAAAATGCTCCAATTTACATAAAAGTAAATAAGGTTGTTATTGTCATTAGGTTTGGTGACACATTTGAACAAATCACCCAGATTCCAGGGCCTCCGGCACAAGACGGCGGCCCCGCCCCCCCCATCCGTCACTAGCGGCAATCTCCCCGAGGGGACGCCCTCGTGACACCCATAATGGTTGTTTGATGGCCCCCATAAAAGAAGTCAATGTATTGATGGAGGTCCTTTGAGGACAAACCTTATTTGTACGTGGATCAATCCAGTCAATTCATAGAATGGAACCATAAGGAAGTGGAAAGCGGACTTCAATGATGACATTACACCTGTGACCTCACAGCTTTCTCTTCGAATTTTGATGACAGAGACAGTCTGTTTTCATGATAGTGTGTTGCATTTTTATTAAATCATTGAATCCCTCACAATCAGATTACCATCTTCCAGATTAAATTGCATTGTCTACAATTTGTCTGTGCAACCTAGGAATGCTTTATCAGCCTGTATTTTTGCTGACACAAATTTGCATCTTGAGTACATTGACGCCAATTCTAAATTCAAAACATTCAGAAAACAAAAAACAAAATAAAGACAAAAAAATGGTATGAAAAGAGCAGTACTCTGAATTGAAAAAGAAGAAATGTTATGATAATTTTTCTATTTCCATTTTACCTTAATATATTCATTTAAAATACCCTTTTCCATGCAAAGCATCATCTCAGTAACCAACTGATGTAATACTGTCTATAAATGAATAAATAAGGCCTGTGAAGGAAAGACCCACCAGACAAGCTCTAAAGGGAAGTATCAATACTGCAGAAGTCTTGAAGAGACAGAGAAGTCAAAGTTAAAGTTTCAGTCTGCTCTCCACCAAAGTGCTACGAACAACGACTCGGTTGCATCACTTTAAAATGAGGGGAGAAATCATGTCTACCTTTATTAAGAACTTCAAATGAGGCCATAATGAGAACGATTTCAAAGACGGAAAAGGGCAGGATGAAATCCAGCACATACTTACTGAAGCGGACAGTAACAAGAAGTTTGGATTAAATAAGTTTGGATGATTTCATAATGACAACACACAACTTAATGCGACATGACATAATGAACAAGGGCTGGTCAGTTACTTTAACTCCGTAGACTCAAAGTGATCCACAAGCTGCTATTGCATTAATCTCATACAGTACCTGGCTCTATGATCCTCGGCCTCAGACTTGATTTATCTAATGAGACCTCGTGATGTCTTGCATATTCTCTTCTCTCAGTCCAATCCCAACTTGATGAACAAAGCAGACCCCTTCATTTGTATGCATAGAATCTGTAACACTCTCCGAGGATGCCACCGACCAAAGGAAAGAATGAAGATATGAGAAGAAAAGAGAGAAAAAAGGTGTTGTCCTGAACCACTGACGCTTCCAGAATCAGGTTAGTATTCCTTCAACAGTAAAAAAAAGAAAAGAAAAAGAAGAAGCTAAAAACCTCAGGATTTCTTGTAGAAGTGGGACGCCAATAGTGGGGAGTCTTAGGTGAGGGCAACAGGAAGTTTTGGAGAAAGTTTGAGTGGAGTCCAAAGCAAGGTCCTATGGAAGAGAAGGAAAGAGCCCCAGTGCCTGCCTGCTCCAAAAGAGGATGTGATGAGACTGCATAGCTAATGAGCTCGCCGGCTCCAGAGAACCCCGGCTTTTCTTATTCTCGTTCATCATTAATTCAGCAACGTTGATAATTTCATTAGATTGCCACCATTTTTTTTTCCTTCGGTTATTAATAATTGATGCGCACAGCTCCTGGACTGGGGCAGTCCCTGTGCACGCTTTCACGCATGTGTGTGGTAACTGTGATATGGACACACCTAAACAGTACCTTTTCCACGCATACACACTGCACACTCCAAACACACACACATGCACACACACACATGGCCCAAGCTCTGCAAAGGCAGCGCAGGGGATAAAACATATGGCAGTCGTCAAAATGAAGCAGCGCTTCAGGTAAATAAAACAGTACCTGGCAAATACTGGAGAGTTCTCATCTGGCGCTGTGGCAAAAGCACAGAGAGAAAACCGCCAGGGCAGTAAAACAAACACAGAGCCAGACGAGCAGCCAGCCGATCTCCCTGCGAGCTTTCAACAGCCAAGCTGTGGGATTACTCTAATCACATTTATTTATTAACCCTCAATTAAGAATGGAAGTCTTACAGCTCATGTTAGTTTAGGGAGAACACTGGGACCTGCAATGCACATAATTGACAGGCAGGGCTTATTCTTAGTTCAAACCGTTTTGGCTGATTAAGTATAAGCCTTTCATCTGTAGATACAATGCTATTAATTAAACCATTAAAAGAATTATTCACTTGTGAGAGGGGGGATTAAAAAAAAAAAAAAAAGGAAAATCACATGAGAAGCTGCCTTGCAATAACTCCTGAAATATTCATTAATAAAAAAAGATTGCTTAAATTTAATGACAGGGATTACATGTGTAGAGACCGTCTCCGTTTCGCCAAGCCTGCCCCTTAACACAAACCCTCCTCCCCCTGTTTGATTACTTGATAAAGAGATTAAATAAGAGAGCGGAGCACACACATCTCACACAGGCATTGATACACAGATTGTGTAGCTCTACATACAAAGACGGTGCAGTAATATCTAAATCGAAGCACACACTAAAGAAACAGCACAAAGTTAAAGAGATCACCCAAAAATCAAGCGTAGCGTCAGTTCTGGCAGATCACGTTAGTCAAACTCGCATCAGCTGACTGTCAGCTGATCACGTCTACCTATAGGAATACGACGTCTATCACAGCGTATATATATAAGCTCCTTCAGTATTATCACCAGAGCTCATTTACCCTCCTCCATCCCCAGCTCCTCCTCTCGTCCAGTCAGGATTTGGTATTCTCTTTCCGCTTTAATCACGCTACATTCCCAAATTTTGATTTCTGTATGAAGAATAAATGTTTGGCATTCCTTTGACTGTTTTCAAAAGTTGGCAAAAGCAATATTTAATTGTGTTAATCAAACAGGACCAGTGTTTTTTTCTGAGAAGTTTCTATGTTTTGTGTGTCTCTCTAGTCTACACCATAGACTGTATAAAAATATGGACGTAGTGTCCGTGACGTCACCCATAGGATTCTGCAGAGCAGTTTTGAAGCGTAAAGTAGGGTCGAGCTGGCTGTTGCCATCTTAGCAGCAGCGTCACCACTTCGGATAACAGAAAATGGGCAAAGAGGCGGGACATGGGCGGAGCTTTGGTGACGAGATAACTAACAGACAGCAGATAAATGGCTATCCACCTACCACTCAAAGTGGCCACGCCCTTAATTATGCAGAACTTTAAAGCTTTATTTAATGTAAACGAATGAGTTATAAAAAAATTCACCCCCCTCACAGTTGTCATGAAGGGCAAAATTAGCCATTTAGACCAAAACTAGAATTTGTACCAGGCTGTAAACATGTTTTTTTCTACTGTAAAGTTGGGCATTTTAACATGGGGCTCAATGAGATTCTGCTCCCTTTTGGAGCCTGTCCCTAGTGGCCAGTCGATGAACTGCAGTTTAATTCACTTCCGTATTGGTTAAAGTCACAATTTTAAGAAATAGTCAGAATTGTGAGATATAAAATCGCATCGCAAGGAATAAAGAGTTAAAAAGATATGATGTGAGATAAAGCTGTAACTGTAAGAAAAAGGACACAATTACATGATTGCAAAATCTCACAGTTGTGAGATATTGTCACAATTATAAAAAAAAGTCAAAATTTCTAGATATGGCAACTAGATATGGCAATCATGAGAAAACTAATTAGCAGATGAGAATTATAAACCTTTCAGGCCATATGTTTCTGTATCAAAGTATGTGTGTGTGAAACACAACAACAAAAATGACCCATATTCTGCAGCATTGCACAATCCCAAAAGTGTAGCACACTGTCATCACCACGCATACGCGGCACCATTGTTTTTGAGATAGAAGATTGAACCCATTGGTGATTGTAGGATGATTGATGGCTCTGTGCTAAAGCAGATGAGACACACTCCGCCCCTACTGTAGTGAGACTGTTTGAGAGAGTGCCAGTAGCTCACCCATAGGGGGGCCTCACCGAGTTCTTCAAAAAGCTTGTGTGTGTGTGTGTGTGTGTGTGTGTGTGTGTGTGTGTGTGTGTGTGTGTGTGTGTGTGTGTGTGTGTGTCCTCCTCTGTTTGATCCCTCCGCAGAGGGTCAGGACACAGGGGATTGGTCTATAGATCAGTTTATGTGTGAATCTGTCTGGTGGTGGGTGGTTGGTGCAAACAATTGATGCTAAAAATAATGTTCAACACAAGAGTTACACAGAACTGCTATAATGGAAGAATGAAATCAAGGGGGGAAAGTGCGAGTCTAAAAGAGTTAAATTACAGTTCATAGGTTGTGTGTGTGTGCATGCTCTTAAAGCCGGTTGATGAGGTTTGTAATATTTCACAAATCCTACCAAAACCTTTGAGGCTGCAAAGACCTGGTACTCATAGTGTTGGCAGTCTATTTTCTATCAAATTAGACTGTGGGGAGATGAAAACCAAACTTCACAAAGGATAACTTTGGGTAATTGCTATGATGCTCCTGGTAAATAAATAAATAAATTGATTATAACCCCTTTTGTGTATAGTTTTTCATCAACATCTGGTATCAAACAGGCTCCAGCCATACAGATGAAAGCCATGATAGAACAATTACATGCAGATCAGTCACACAACACAGACAAGTGTTCAGTTTGGGCATTTTCTTTCTTTTCTGATTCATTAACAACATTCCCTATCAGGTTGGTGGTTAGATGATTCTCATTCTTTTTTTTTTCCGACCTGATTTATCCTAAAAAGACTTCAGTTGTTTGATTTTGTGAATTAGAGCATGATGTTTGTCAATATTAATATATATGATTATTAAATATTCATATATATTTATATTAGATTTATTTTTAATAATATATATATATATATATATATATATATATATATATATATATATATATATATATATATATATATGTGTGTTATGTATGGTGTTATGTTATAAATATACATATGATGTGCTGATATAGAGCCATATCGCCCACTCTGTTGACTCTTTTTTTTGTGGACATTTTGGTTTGTTTTCATTAGTTCCTGTTTCCCTGCTCTGTTTAGTTTCTGTTTTGTCACTGAGCGCATCATAAGGGCTAGTGCTTTTGCATAGTTTGTGCTTTCTGTTTAATAATCATTAAAAAAAAAAAAATTATTTTTTAAATAATTTAGTCAGTGGTTTGCCTGAATGCACATTCAAGTTGACTAATTGAACAAGTTTACATATAAAATATATAAAATATGAAAATGTTAATAATAACAAAAAAAGGAAGTGATTTGACTACGTACTGTTTACAGTACACAAGACAAAAAATCAAAATCTGAATTTATAAAAAAATTTACCTGTTTAAAAGTTGATGTACCCTTGATTCTTAATACTGTGTGTCGTTATCTGGACGATTAAAAAACAAGTTTTTTCTGAGCAATTAAACTACCCAATGTTCTTCACAAAACTCATCCAGTTCCTGCAAATTCTTCAGTTTTCCAGCATATTTGAACCCTTTCCAGCAGACAAGAGATCCATCTTTTCACACTGAGCTGACATACGGCTACCTAGGAATGTCTATTACAGCATACATATATAAGCTCCTTGAGTATTATCAGCAGCTGTTGCGTTTCTCCGGAGCTAATTACCCTTCTCCATCCCCAGCTCCTCCTCTCGTCATTCAGGATTTAGCATTCGTATTTCCTTTGAATCAGATCCCGAATTATGTTGTACATTAAATATTTAATTAATGTAATCTCCAAATACATTATATTGGTTCTGTTCTGGTTACCCTAAGGGGGGTTATTGCTACTCTCCCTGCTTTTATCCATGCTAGCCTGCATGGATGCGCAGGAGTTCTTATAGAACAGAACCATACATAATCAAACTATATGCTAATTGTCAATCATCTTTGACGATAATGGTCCTGACAGAAATTAAAATTATTACTAACCCCAATGTCGGTCCAACTCCGAAAGACCTTCGTTCATCTTCAGAACACAAATCTAAATATTTTTGATGAAATCCAAGAGCTTTCTGACGCCTCCATAGGCGCTACAATTAAAAACTGAGCGTGTCTGTTCAATATATTATGAGTGAGTCGATTGAGTGTCCGGCTGTCCACGGCACAAGCAGCAGGATCGGATTACATTCATCAAATGAGCTGAGGTGTCAGCGGGATTCGCGGCTGAGGCTGCATTCACAGCCCGTGATCAGTCTAGTGCGTGTTCAGTTCATGTCTTTGGAAGCTTAACTTTCATAGGAAGTTCATTTGAAAAGTTGAAACACTCACTTTAGTCTCCACCACTCCGTTTACATGAATCTCTGCAGCTCCCGGGCCGAGTGCTGTGAGTGTGATGTTGAAAACATGTGGAAATAGCGCCTCCTGTTGGCTGTAGTCTTTAGCCTCTGGACAAAAATTCCTCCGATGACGGAAAATGACGATATCGTCATCGGAGGAATCAGAAATAAAATACATAATTCTCTCGTCTCAGGGTCATATGAGGGGGGAAAGTACGATAATTCAAATATACTCCTGGGTTTCTACTGATACAAAGCTTAATGCTAATCGCTGAAGTAACCATTTAATATTTGTTAAAAATTGTTTATGGGACTATACAGTGGTTCAACCTTAATGTTATGAAGCGACAACAATCCTTTTTGTGTGCAAAAAACTAACAAACATAACGACTTTATTCAACAATGTCTTCTCTTCCCTGTCACTCTGTTACGCTATTCCAACCCATTCTCACTCCTAAGGCGTTAAAATCTGAAGCATGGTCAAGTGCCTTCCCCGTCACAATGAAGACACTTATGGTAACCCTAGGCGTCATTTTTTCAACATGCATGCCTTTGGCATCAAACACAGATGCGTTGGGCATGGAAACGTTAATGTCATTGGGGAATTATATATTGGGTTATGATTTTGCCATTATGACATGTTGGAGTGCGATTCTAAATTTAATCAGCCAGCATTATTTTATTTACATTTATTTTATTTACGCTATTTAGACACGTTTGAACACGTAACCCAACTCCATTCCATCCCTAAACCTACCCATTTGTGTATTATATGATATAAAACAGGATATAACAGGCAGATAAGCATTCCATCGGCATTGGCTCTCGTGTGTCTCGTGACCGATTGTGTCCTGCTTAAGAGTCGGGTGTATCTTTTGAATGAGTGCATTGATGGAGCGGCATGATCATCATTTCAGAGATTAAAACATTAAGATCAACTCTGTTCTTTACATAAAGATATCGAATGACTTCAGAAGAAGAGGTCAGTTTTTGCAATTATGACTACTTTTATTTGCCTGTCATGTGTTTTATATTATTTAGAAGTGGGTAGGAGTTGGGTTAGTTGCTCCAAATTATAAAAGTAGCCTATAAATATTAATAAAATCATGTCTGCTTTTACAAATGCAAAGAATATGTCTTGATCTGACACATTGGGCAAACAACCGAAATCAATGGAGTACCCAGCTCGTTGATATAGTGACACTTAGGGGGTACTAGTCTTCATTGTGACACGGAAGGCACTTGATCATGCTTCAGATTTTGACGCCTTGGGAGTGAGAATGGGTTGCTATTCATGTTGTTGAGCTATTCACACATTGCAGAGTTTCCAGGTTCAACGACAGAACGCTGGCTTACTATTGGCTGAGTACCAGATGCATGCATTGTGGTGCTTACATTAATTGCGTAGGAGAGTGACATGGAAGAGAAGAGATTGTTGAATAAAGTTGTTATTTTTGATTGTTTTTTGTGCACAAAAAGTATTCGTGTCGCTTCATAACATTAAGGTTGAACCACTGGAGTCACATGGATGATTTTAACGATGTCTTGACTACCTTTCTGGGCCTTAAAAGTGGTCGTTGTCTTCATTTGTGTTACGAAGATGAACAAAGTTCTTACGGGTTTGGAACGACATGAGGATGAGTAATAAATGACAGAATTTTCATTTTGTGTGAACTAACCCTTTAGCCGGGGGGTGAAAACTTTTTGAATTTGAAGATCGAGGTCAATTGTACTTAATTTGTCTTCCTGGAAACATGTAAGTAAACATTTCTGTTGCTTCTGAAGGACAGTACTAAATTATATATATATTTTTATATTTAAACAAAATAAGATAAAGGGACAACTTAACCCTACCCCACCCCAGCTCTTAATGCGTCAGGATCAGGGTCTTTACAAAATATGTGTTCTTGTATTCAAAATGAGCAACACAACAGAATGCTTGCCATGATGTCCATCTCACGTGTATGTCTGCATTTCTGGTGCTTTAAAATTGGATCAAAAAATCACGAAGCACCTTTTCCAAGAGCGCCACCACTAAAAATATAGACTTCAGCAGTTGACTAGCTGGTTGTTGGTTGACTAGTCCCTAAATGAACCAGATCCCTAAATTAGCTGAACCTTTAAGGTGACGTGATCAGTGTGAGTTGGAACCATCTAACACTAGATAGTCAGTGATCTCTCCATGCTGCCTCTGAGTGAATGGATCACCCCAGTCTTCCACAGACATCTCTCATCCATCCCCACTGAGACTGAAATGTGCAGAAGGAGGCCAGAGATGAGGGGACCAGCGGGTGACTGGAACTAACCTCGCTAACTTCACCGTGGCCTCTAGGGGGGTCGGGCTCACGAATGGCACTCGGCATGAATCACTCGTTGGGAAATTATGTCCACAACATTTAATATAGCGAATTGCTACTTGCGTTACAGACGGCACGTGATCATTCATCACAACTTCTCGCAGCCGTGGCTGTTTGCCCAATTCGACACCCTGCACTTCTATAATGGGTGTACAATTGAATCAGGTGTCTGGTCCTCTTAAGGAAATTAAGTCATGGCTTACGCTGCGGCCACTTAATGAGGGCCGGGCTGCGAGACAGTGACGAATGGGGGGCGATGCTAGGGTAGAGCAATATCTGCATTCCGTCGCCGTGTCGATTTTTCACCCTTCCGCCTCCCTTCTGCCATCCCCCTCCTCCCTTGAGAGGGAGAGATATCAGTCACCTGGGCAGTTATTAGAAAGCTCATATTTGAACATAGATTCCCTTCTGCGATGACAGCTAATAACAGGATTGTCGTTCATGAGCCATATTTTTACGTAGCCTTTTGATTATGATGGACATTACGAGCTTCGGATAGGTCCAACCAGCACTGCAGGTGCCTATGACTAGTTAATGGTGGCGCTTATGATGTACGGAATTTGTTTAATAATTCAAGATGGTGGGAAAGTCAACTGTGTGGTCCACATTTTGCAGGACTTTTGACAGATCTCTTTCATAATGTACTAGATTTAAATGTTTATTTAATTGAGGTACAGTCTATTGAAGCCTTTTGATGCCTCAGAGAAAAAAAATAATAAAGACACATTATGAGATATTAAGAGAGTTGTGAGAAATAAAATCATAATTACTAGAAATTAAGTAGCAATTGTGAGAAATAGTCTAATTTGTGAGATATAAAGTTACAATTACGGGAAATAAAGTCACAATTATGAGATATTAAGTCACGCTGTGAGATATAAAGTGCAGTTGTACGAAAGTCATTTGTCAGATGTAATGTTGCATTATTAAGATATGAATTCACACTGCAAGATATAAAGTAACATTGTGAGATATAAAGTCATAATCTCAGGAAATAATCACAACTGTCAGAAATAAAGTCACATTATACATATAAAGAGATATAAAATTGCACTTGAGATAATTTTATTTTGCATTTGTGAGATATGAAGTCACTTATGAAGTCAAGAATATATATATATATATATATATATACACACACACTCTAAAAAATTATAGTATATATATATATATATATATATATATATATATATATATATATATATATATATATATATATATATATATATATATATATATATATATGTATACCGGTAGTCACATTGTGAGATATAAAGTTTCGGGTGTTAGAAAATCACATTCATGAGCTGCCATTGTGAGGAATAGTCTAATTTTCGAGATATGAAGTTGCACGTATGAGAAAAAGGTGCAATTACAAGAAATAGCAATTAGCAAAATTGCAGTTGTATATAAAGTCACACTGCAAGATACAGTATAAAGTCACATTTATAGAAATAGTCACAATTATGATATAAAAAGTGTACCTTTTTATATTTTACATTTATAAAAACGTACCTCATTTTATTTATTTATTGATTACTCTGAGGTGAAAACTGGCTTCAATAAAGTAATGGTGCAATGTAACTCACACCTCACTGTGAGGGTCAGGAAAACAGACTATTCTGAAAAATAGAGTCTTCAGTGCTGACATTTACAATACTGTGAACATAACATTTTTAGGTTCTGATGTGTGTTTGTCTCAACAATTTACTCTCAAAATGGACTTTATAACAATCTTATATATGCTGTCAAAATGTCATATGATTGACTTCTTTAAAGAGCATCATGTGATGTGAAAGGGTTACTTTTCTGGACCACAAATCCATGAATGTATGAAACATGCAGGAGTTATCAGAGTGCAGAGAGCATTCAGTCATACCAACTGAAATGTACTATGACATATATATTAAATATTATATATTGTATCAATCCTACACCACTTTCTAACTACCATTTTTGACTACTGCAATTTTTTACAGCTCCTATACAACTCCATAATTTACATCAATCCCCTCAGAAGCACAAGTATCATAACCACTAAAAAGAACACGGGCTACCCTTGAGATTCAGAGTAGAACAAGCTGTGGTTTGATGTGACTACCATCTTAGTGAGGAACTGGCACTGGCAACGGCTTTTAATAACCATGACGGGGATCAATGAGAGGAACATCTCAAGATGATCAGAGGAGCATCCCAGAATGAACAAGCAGGGCTGGCCTGAGCTGAGTGGAAGCTGCTACATGTATGCCCTTTAATAACGCAGTAAGACATATGGAGCTGCATGGAACTTGGCTTTGCAGTGGTCGAACTATGTAACAAAGATGACTGTGTGTGGAACCGGGGACCCTCTCTTACCTCTCTTCCTCCATCCCAGTTGAATTGCACTCAGTATGAATTATTGACCCTGTAGTCCGGACCCTCTTCATTACTGGGGAAAATGTCAGGCCTGGTTTGCAGATACGGAGAGAGCGGCAGGCTGGGTTGGCTGACCATGTCGACGTGCTCTATCTTTAATGCCCTGAGCAAACCGGGCGGCCTCCGCGTTTCATCAGGCCAGCCGTCAGGAAGCATGTTCACGTCCAAGCCTGAGTTTGAAAAAAGTTTGGAGAGCACCACTTGGGAGCCAGCTGTGCCTCAGTATGTTGTCTTAAAATTCAGGATAGCTGAAGTGCCTGCAGAAGAGGAGATATATGTAAAGTTCCCAATACTTTTCTCACATTGTCACAGCATCTTGGCGACGAATCTGTGAAGTCTCATTGGAAGAACACGGATCTACCCACATGCAAAACTCAAAAATGTACCTATGCATACAATTCACTGCAGTGTCCAGCAGAAATGAATATTAGTAGCAGTAAAACACCAACAACTTTTGTTACTTTTCACACAAATTACTGTATGATTACAGGGGCAGATTAATGATTAATAAAGGATTGTTTTTGCACAGTTCCTTGCACAATACTTATGACCTCAAAACACTTTTACTATTGTGCATGATTTATAAACAATTACATTTTGATGTTTACTTCTCAAGTGTTAGTCCAACTTTCGCTGCAAAACAGCCCTGACCCATCGATGCATAGACTCCACTAGACCCCTGAAGGTGTGCTGTGGTCTCTGACACCAAGATGTTAGCAGCATATCCTTTAAGTTGTGAAGTGTGGCCCCCATGGATCGGACTTGTTTGTTCAGTACATCCCACAGATGCTCGACTGGATTGAGATCTGGAGAATTTGGAGGTCAAGTCAACACATCAAACTCGTTGTTGTGCTCCTCAAACCATTCCTGAACCATTTTTGCTTTGTGGAAGAGAGCATTATCCTGCTGAAAGATGCCACAGCCACCAGGGAATACTGTTTCCATGAAAGGGTGTACATGGTCTGCAACAATGCTTAGGTAGGTTGTATGTGTCAAAGTAATATCCGCATGGATGTAGGATCCAAGGTTTCCCAGCAGAACATTGCCCAAAGGATCACACTGCAGAAAACGTGATTCATCAAACCAGGCCACCTTCTTCCATTGCTCCGTGGTCCAGTTCTGATGCTCAAGTGCCTACTGTTGGCGCTTTTGGCAGTGGACAGGGGTCAGCATGGGCACCCTGACTGGTCAGCGGCTATGCAGCCCCATATGCAACAAACTGAGATGCACTGTGTATTCTGACACCTTTTTTATCAGAACCAGCATTAACTTCTTAAGCAATTTGAGCTACAGTATCTCATCTGTTTGATTGGACACCATGGGTCAGCCTTTGCTCCACACGTGCATCAATGAGCCTTGGCCGCCGATGACCCTGTCACCGGTTCACCACTGTTCCTTCCTTGGACCACTTTTGATAGATACTGACCACTGCAGACCGGGAACACCCCACAAGAGCTGCAGTTTTGGAGATGCTCTGACCCAGTTGTCTAGCCATCAAAATTTGGCCCTTGTCAAACTCGCTCAAATCCTTATGCTTGCCCATTTTTCCAGCTTCTAATCAACTTTGAGGACAAAATGTTCACTTGCTGTCTAATATATCCCACCCACTAGCAGGGGCTGTGATGAAGAGATAATCAGTGTTATTCACTTTACCTGTCAGTGGTCAGCATGTTAATTTTTTTGTGTTAAACATTTAAAATGCATATTTAAAGTAAACATTTTAACTTTGACAGCCCTAAATACACCTAATGCACGCTCACTTCTGTGACCCGCATACATAACATGGTAAAACATTTGCATAATACCCGTCTATAGTCTTCGTTGACTGCCCACGAACAAAGCCTACTTTGACTTTTACTACTTCTACTTTCTGAAGAGTGGTCAGAATTTATTTTTACAACGATACCAGTACCACAGTAGTATAATCCCAACCTTTTGTTGTGTCCCCATCATTTTCCTTTCACTGGGTTATCTGAGCAATCAGAGCACAGTAGGCTAACGGAAAGGAGGGGTTTGGAGAAACTGAGTCTTCAAACTGCTTTAAATTATTAATTTGAGAATCTTTGAGAAATTAGGTGATATTAAATGCATATTATGAGTAAATCAAAGTATTTTTTAACCTTGGATGCATGTCAACCTGATTGTAGGTGATGTCCTAAACAAAATTAGGAACCTTTAAAATAACAATTGGGGCACTTTAGATTTCCTGTGGACCCAAGTTTGAGGTGAACAAACATTTTTGAAAGTCTTCATATCCATTTTCCAAGTCTCCATACCAATTCTTGTTGAGTTCTTGATTTTAAAGTCATGATGAAACAGTAGTATCAGATGTTTTCTTCCGTATTATGACATACATCATATGGGTGTAATGGATTATCAAAAAAATGTAGGACAGGGACTTGGTTATCTGCATCAGTTGTTGATTAGATTTTGAGATATGGCATTTTTTTAAAAACCTAAATCAAATAGAGGCAGATGAACACAAGCTAGCAGGTCTAAATGATTGGAGAAGTCCTGCATACATCATCAAAGAGACATCTGTTGTTTTCACCTGAAGATCCAGTTAAGGCAGTTAGAAACAAATTGCAAGGTTAAAAACCAAATACATGGATGTATTGTTCACAATCAAAATTCTCATCCATAACATGCCTTTAGAAAATAGATTAACTTTATCATAATGAGAACATTAAAACTATTCTCTGTCACATGTCTTTACCATATGTTTTTTGCACATTTTGATCTGTGTAGCTGTGTAAAAGTAATAAATCCTCAGTAAGCAAATATTTAAATGCACAACGATTATTTGCCTGCAGGACAACACATAAGTGCCTGTGGTTTCTACATTATCTCGCTAGTAGCTTTTAGATGGTGTATCACAAGACCTACTTTGCCACAGGAGAGAAAAAATTCACTAAATGCAACTGTGCCTTTCGAGCACCACAACCTACTTGCAGCCTTTTGTTTTTATTTTTTTTCCCTGACAGTCACGGCTAAGTATTTACCTCAGCAATTACCCACTGACATCCTTCATCTCTAGCAGTGCTGTAGTCAACCTGAAAATAGTGAGATACTATAAACATGCTTGCATTCCCACAGAAAAAGCTTACTGTGATTCAAACATTAAAAGGGAACGCACATGGGCCTACGAAATTCCGGGAAGAAAAAAACACAGAGAAAATCAATTAAAAAAGTAAACAAACCAAAAAGAACACCAGCAGCATAAATGCATGATAAAATGTGTAGATATGTAATGCCAGTGTGTTTGCTTCTGATGAGGGGAGATGAAAAGACAAACATTTTAAAAGGAGACAAGAAGATGTCATCTTCTGTTTGTCTGACATATTTACACAATTACTGCACTATAAGGCTGAGCTTCCTGGATCTCTGTGCTTAAAGGTTTTAAGTTTTTGAGGGTTTTTTTTCGTTTAAATTTCTTTGGTGTCAGTAAGATTAGTCTGCAATGTGGGCAAGGTACAGTATTTTAATAAAACAGTTCGATTTTGTGGGAAGTGTTCAACCACATAAAATAGAGAACAAAATGGTAAGGATGCAAAACAACCACATACACATTCACAGTCTTCCAGACATTTCAATGGCATGGGTAATTAAAACCTATCCTACCTCACCTTACACCCTAATACATATTCACTTACCTAAATCTAAGAATTACAGTATCTGTCTGGCTCTCTAAGGTATCAGCACACAATGGTGCTTTTATTATATGCTTATCAGCATGACCTCTTTCTCTCTTTTTAATGCTCGATCTTTTGCCCTTTCAATCAGGAAGCATATTACTCCTCTGTCAGAGCAAAGCACTTCCTAACGACAGCAGAGCCAGCTGGGATAGAGGGCGAGGGCAGGAGGCCTTCGCATTAACATAATAATCCAGCCATGCTCCCACAGGCCCTGGGGCCAGACAGCATATTAGCTGGGTCCCCTTTGTGAGGGTCCTTGCAAAGGAGAAAGAGCCGTCTTATTACTTGCCTGTCAACCTGTGGAACCTTTATTTTCGGCTTTTGGAGTCCCGGTTGTTGACCGAGAGGACAATCAGGTGGATTAAAAAAACTTTTGTATATATTTGTAGACATACATATATAAAGGTCTTCTAAAAGAGCAGATGTTCAAAATGTGAGAGACCACAAACATGACGTTATAAAAATCTGATTTAAAGGCACAATATGTAAGATTTTTACATAAAAATATCCAAAAACCACAGGAACAATGCTATATATTTTGTTGATCTGTTTGCTTACATTATCCCAAATGTTTTTAACAATTTAAATCCGGAGAAATCAGCAATTTTAACCACCCAGCAGGCACCGGATGCATATATAACGTGAGATTGACGTTGGACCCCAACGTCGGACAGATGTTGCATTTTGGTTGAAAATGAAAATTGGGTTGACGTAAAACCCAATGTCAGTTTGACGTTGACCTCCAATGTCGGATATGTTGCATTTTGGTTGAAAATGAAAATAACACACTAACAGATTCCATTCACAAAAAAGATTCCAGACTGTGAACATGGGAAATCTGTCGGGAACACTGTGACTTTAGAGTTAACAAACATGGCAGACGACGGGCAAGGAGAAATGGTCAAAATAGTGTTTGGACTGCTTTTTACAGAACATTTGTGAGGGAAAAAAAACGTCAGGTCGCTTTCTGATTGAGTATCGTTTCGTTCCACATGACAATCTACAGAGTCTGTGCACGTTCAACATGTTGGATATTTATGATTTGAAATCGGTGCGGGCCCAACGTTCTACTCACCTAACTACCAGGAAAATCTGATAAGAAAATGTGTTGAACCATCAAGATAAACTTTACCTGGATTTTCGGATCCCCAACGTCGGACATACATTGTATTTTGGTTGAAAATTTAAATTTAGTTGATGTCAGAACCCAACGTCAGATTGACATTTTCAACCAAAATGCAAATCTGACGTTGGCTTCTGACGTCAACACGATTTGTTGGGTGAGAGGAAAATCAGGTGGATTTTTTTAAACTTAAAGGCACAATATAATTTTTTTTTTATAAAAACCACTAGAACAATGTTATATATTTTGTTGACCTCCATACTTACAGTATCCCAAATGTTTTTAACAATGTTTAAATCCAGAGAAATCAGCAATTTGTGTAACGCACTGTGTCATATCTGCGTTACCACCGATTTCCAGTTATACTTTTGTAGAAACCATGGAAACAAAAAAGACTTTTTAACATATTCTGTGTTTTATGAGACAGGTGAGCAACTGTTTGGATACAGTTATTAACTGTATCCGAACAGTTAAAAAATCAAAACAGTATAAAAAATCATTGTTATACAGCGCAACACAGTTTGTCTTATTGTTTGAATCACTTGTTTTCTCGATTTACCACATACCATATTTTTACCATGGCTCAGAGACAACACTATTTTGTCAAGTGGCTAATATAGTGTGAGATTTATTTTGTAATTATTTTGTTATATGTAAATTGGGGAATTTGGTGATGCATTGGTGATGTTATTAATTCATATGGAGAATTGGCGCTGAAATGCGCAGTTATTGTTAATTGCATGTAATTAAGCAAGAGTCATTTTGTCATCCAGTTTTTATTAATATATATTCTAATATTGATCTAGATCAAAGTGCAACAAGTGTCTCATACCAGTAACGTTATAACAACTTTCAACACACTCAAATGTATTTAGTATGCTTGTTTTAACCATGTAAAACAGTGCTGCGTTACCTCACATTCGCAACGAAAAGAGCGGAAACGGATGACTGCAGCATAAACATAATAAAAGCTCAGTATTTTGCACAGGTATCTCTCATTAGTATTCGTTCCCACTGCTCTCGGCCGGTCATGATCATTCACTGCGTCATCAAGCTGCGCCTTTGTTTTGAATATGTGACCTCTAGTGACTAAGACTGCATCCGAAACCTGGAAAATGCTGCCTTCAGAGGACACATTTCAGGAAGGCACCAAGCCGCATCCGAATCTAATGTTTGTTTCACTTCCTGTCTCCTGAGAGACCTTCATCTGATCCATTTTTGAAGGCAGCATACATCCTTCGCTGCCTTTGATATCCCACAATCCTGTGCTTTCCATTCTGTTGAGCTGGGGAAAAAGATGGCGTCCGGAAGTTGCGTTTGCGGGTCAGTTTGTTTGTAAATGTATGTTTTTTTACCAACATATTACACTTCTGATGTCATTTCTAGCGAGAATCACTACTGTAGTAATTAAATATGTGTTTAGTTCTCTCCAAAGCTCTCTCTATTTAGCTGTAGATCATTACACTGTTACACTGCCTTAGAAGTCTGTCCGAAATTTAGTTTCGTGAGGTGCCTTCATGCACAAAACTGTTCCTGCAGAGTCATTGTCTGATAAGGCAGCGAGGCAACTAGTCAGCTGCCTAGGTTTTCGGACGCAGAAGTACATATTGTGCCTTAACAGGTTTGTTCCCATAGTGTGTGGAGTGCCTCGATGTGACCAAGACAGCACACCACACATTAACAGATTCCATTCAGAAAAAAAGGCTCCCGACTGTGAACATGGGAAATCTGTCGGGAACACTGTGACATTAGAGTAAACAAACATGGCAGACGACGGGCAAGAAGAAATTGTGAAATTAGAGCTTAGAATGCTTTTTACAGAAAATTTGTGAGGGAAAAAAAGGAACAAAAAAAAGTTTCCATCAGCTCGCTTTCTGATTGAATATCTTTTCGTTCCACAATACAATCTACAGAGTCTGTGCACGTTCAACATGTTGGATGTTTATTATTTGAAATCGATGCGACCCCAATGTTCTTCCAAGCAGATTCAATCACTCTTAACTCACCTCACATTCAGGAAAATCTGATAAGAACATTTGTAGAACCATCAAGATAAACTTTACCCATCGGCCAGATTTTCTTGTGTGTGTGGGTGCCTTAAAATATGTTGAAGTGATGTGAATGGACACAGCTGCTATGGATATCAACAGTGTTTTTGACAGCCTGATGTTTTCTTCAAGGTCAGTTGTAAAGTCTGTTTGCTATTGCATCGATTAACATTTAAAAATGTTTTTTTTTGGATCCTTGAAACCCAGTAAATATTACGACTGGAAAAATGTTGGGATATTGGGAAAATATTCGGGTACTGACATCTAAAATAACAAAACAATCGGAATAGTTTACCCCAAAATTAGTTACTCATCCTCATGTTGATCCAAATGCTGTTGTTTTTCCAAATGTTGTTGCAATCTTCAAATTTTTCCTATTGCTCGAACTTGAGGAAAAATAACGTCAAATTGATTTGGAACAATATGAGAGTAAGTAAATAATCACATCATTTTATTAAAATAGTACTTTACCCAGTCATACAAATGCACTGGAAAAGGATTAGCTTTCCATTCCAGGTTTTCATTTCTTCCCGAAGGCTTTCACTAACTGCTGTTAGCAATATGTACCGGACATGTGATTTTATTCACTAATCTCCACATATTGTGACTAACCGTCTATTTTCTCAAGAGGCCATTGTGCGTCAAATCAAGTGGCTCTTCACACAAGCCTCTTGAAGTGCCTGAGTGCTTGAAGCTCTTCAAAAACACAAGCACTACGCACAATGTAATATGAAACAAAGTACACAAGAACAAACACTTCCATTGTACTTGTCGCTATAAAGACTCCTTAATTCAAGATTCATCAGTGGTGTTGAATTTAGATGGGCATCACAGGCTTTAAGCCCAATAGTCAATGAGGAATCATCCATGTAAGGCTTCTGGAGAGAGAGCAATGGGGAGTCTGTCAGGCCATTTAGTTTTAAAGGACCCCAGATAGTGGATGTGATGGTGTGTGCTGACAGCTCAAGAGCAGAGGAACAGATAGACAGAGGAGGTGGCGCAGAGGTCTCGCACAGAAGTCTCCAAACTTTGAGATGTCAGAGGAGGAAGATGAGGAGGCAGCAACTCCACAAACAACCGGATCAAGCCACACCATATAGGCCCCCACCAGTCAATGCCCCCTTGGGGGTGGAGCTCTAATTGGTGGAAAGGGCAGCCCGTCCGCTCTCACACTCAGATCTCTCTGAGGACGTCCGAGGCAACGTGCCAATTACTGCCAATTGTTGGCCTCGTCATTGAGATGTGGACAGTCGTCCACATGGAATATGACTGGGGTCTGAGAATATTCCAGGTTTTTTTTTTTTCTGAGGGAGGGCGGAGAGATTCGCATATGCTGAAAAACAAACTCTGGCTTATGACCCCTGCTAGATAGCGTTCATTCATGTTATATCCACAGAGACACGCAGCTCTCTCTATGAATATGCGTTGCATGTAGTAGGGTTCTTTTAAAATAATCAAAATACTTTTGCTTTCTGTTCTGATGTATTAACATCTGGTAAAAGGACAGTTTCATAGATGGGGTGAGTTAATGTGAAGTGATTCTAACTGACAAACCCTGTACTTTTCAAACCCACAAGTTCAGTCTATGTTTAAAGAGGGAATAGCCCATTATGGACTGCTTGGAGGGAGTTCAGCACACATAGTGGTTCATCCATTATCCATAAGCTGTTCATCATGGTTAGGGTCAGGGGAAGACCACAACCCTTCCCAGCAGGCAAAGAGGATACCGGGGAAGAGGAACTCCACTCTCTGGGGTGTGTACACTGTAAGAAAGAAATAACAATAATAAAAAAAGGAATTACAAATGAAAAAAATATTTTGCACATCTGAAATCCATGTAATCCCCTTTAATTGTTAGCAAAAAATCTTGGCAAAAAGAGACCATGGTAATTTTATTCTGATAAATTATTCAGCACACATTAATAACAGTCCAAGTCCAAGCAGCATAAGAGGAAGCTGTTTTAAGAGTGATGAACGGTTGGTGTTTCCAGAGTTTCTGCATGGCAGTAATTCTTTAGGATTTAAGCGCTAAAAAAAAATCACACGACAAAAAAAGAGCTTATTTTAAAAAGTTCAAAGGATGTTTCCAGTGTACCCAAATGGTATGGTGCTAAACTAGAGTATATGTTAAAACATTTGTACATTAACAAAGCAGTGATATGGCCACTAAATATTATTTATATATATATATATATATATATATATATATATATATATATATATATATATATATATATATATATATATATATATATATATATATATATATATATATATATAACATTACTGTGGCAAATGTAGGTCAATTTTCCAAACCTTATGGTCAAATTCAAACCAATCAGGATTCAATATACCATTCACAATAAGAATGTCACATAACATACACACCAATGTTTTGTCATAATGAACAACAATAAGTTGTTAGTAAATGTGCTCAGAATTACTGCTCATGTTTGCTGTCAGTCACTCTGAGGTTTATGTTTTCAAATGAAAGATGACTGTTGGGTTCAAGGCTTAATGCACTCCTTGATATGTATTTCATGTCTAATCAATCACTTCATCAATCTTTTTGCCATCTATGATCTCCATCGGGTTTGATCTCACCTATAGAATTGAACGGTATTAATATTTAAAGCCTGCTAACTAGATCTAATCACGAGAGCCAACCCTCACTACATCCTCACTGAGAAAAGACAGCATGTCAAGAGATGCCTTGCTCATCTAGATAAGAACCTGCATGATTCGCACATCAACACAGCCACTTAGTTATTCTTTTTCTTATTCATAACTAGGAGGGAGGAGGGACTCCCTCCCATCAGCCATGGACATGAAGCAATACTTTCAATGCTTAATTATTAATAAATGACTGAGTGCATGTGGTACCTCACCTCCAAATGCATACCATCTGTACATTAAACAATGGACTTGAAAGTAGACACAGAAACACGAAAATATGCATGAGTTTCTTGGAGATAAAATAGGCCGCATACTTCTGTGAGCAAAAAAGGAAGCAACAATTGCCTTCCCAAAGCATGATGCGGAGCCGGTCTTGTTTTCTCTTCCTTAAAGGCAGTGCTCTATTCTAAATATTTACCAACTGAATAGTGCACATGAGATGGAATAAGTGGAGGAACTCAATAAAAGTAGTCCAGGGCCTAAAGGAGAAAACAACAACTTCTTAGAGCTGGTTGAAAGAAACACTGCCAATGGAAGAAAAACAAATTTTCAACTTCAAAATAATTCAGAAGCAACTGAAGAACTGAACATTCTGCCACAGATGTACCCATAGCAGTATAAGAGAAGTGTGTTCATATTACAGACTGTATACAGGAGAACATTCTATTCAAACCTTTGAAATTTTGGCCTCAAACTACTTTGTCATATTAGCAGTAATACATATTAATACAAAAGTGATACATTTTAAAACAATAAACTTTATACCCCAAATAAACACTTTTCAAATACATAAATAAGTACAAGGTTTAAAAACATATAACAGGCCCAAAAAACAACACACAAGAATATACTGTATATAATTTTTGATGAGATTTAAATGGTTTAAATAATACATTATTTAATAAATTGATTTATACAGACTTTTCAACTTTTAGTTTTTAATTTTTAAGATGTTATGATTTGTATAGTTGTTACCAATGTAAATTCACTTTCATTCGAGATAATAGTTTAACTGAAGTGCGAATCAATGTAAATATCAATTAGAAGCAGATAATTGTGTATTTAATTTCTAATCAAGGTGCTACTTTGTGAAGTCCAGTCGAAAACTGTAAAAAAAAAAAAAAGTTGAGAAAACTTAAAAGTTTAAAGGCAACCAGCTGCAGAACATTTTTGAGTTTTCTCAACTTATTTATTTGAGTTATCTCACCCTTTTTCATGTTAAATAGTTGAATCAAATTTAAAAGCTTAATTTGTCATACAAAACATAAATTGGACTTTTTACAGTGTATTTAATATATAATATTTGATATATTTATATACATTTATTTTGTTTATAGAGTGCTGCAGCGATGACGTAATTTTGTAGGCCAACCCAGAAGTTAGCATCCCCGGTTCCCTCGACAAAATCCACTGGGTTTTGGATTATTGCAGAAAATGAGCTCTGTGACTAACAAAAGTTTATGATTCTTACATGTTCATCACAATAATCTTCACAAATAAACACAACTTTTATGAATTTTGAAATCTAAATTCAATCAACAGAAGTAAGAAGCTAAACATCGGTCCGACAGCTCTTTAAAGTTTTATTTAAGCATGTTCACAGAAAGTTTGAGATTATGATCACAAAACGATTATGAGCACAATAAGGTTGTAAAAACAGACTGGTGAGTAGATGAGTAAACGAGTTAACCTATATGAAGTGATGACGTGCAATGTCCTTCTGTAGTTTCATTTAGCCATTTGTTAGCAATTGCCCTTTTCAAGACAAGTAAAATCTATAAGAAAAATCCCAAGGGGATATTTCTGCTATTTTATGGCATAGAATGAAATGTGAAAATATAACCCCAGACCTTACTTCAGGCATTTAGCCAAAAAACAAAAACACTGACTTCAAGACGATGGAACTGGAACTCGTTTTAGGGTACTCTAACACTCTATTTAGGGTACATAACATATTTTCCAGAAATGTAGTTTCCATCCCTGTCATTTAAATCCCAGAATGATTTGTAAACATGATACCATTTGAGATGATATTGTGGACAGAATTCAATGAACGTGATGCAGTATTAATGAATTCTCCTGTGATACACTGCTGGATATTCTAGTGAAACTAATGTAAAAGTATGCTCTATGAGTGTACATTTTAAGTCAACAGGCCAAAAGTGCTCATAGTTTGAAGAATAGGCATTTATCACACGGTCGTGTTCGAAAAACAGAAGCTTCAAATAGTAGCATAAAATAACTTCTGCTGTAGATTGCATCAATGGCGGTACCCATAGCTCAGATTGTTGTGATTTGTTAATATACAGTTCATCACATATATAAACACATCAATTGTTTACAATCATTATATGGGTATGATGAAACACATAATAACGGTGTCATGTTATTCCAAAACATATTTCATGATTTAAAAGGGAATGCACAAGCTGAGTAGTGCACTTTAGATGAGTAAACAGTTGGGAGAATATGGGATGTGGTATCCGTGCATTCTGCCTTAAAGTGACAGTAGCTTTGTAAAGAGATTTGTTACTTTTATACAAGTATTGAAATGAGTTTAAGGTAGTCGTATGCTGGCATGTTGGATGGAGCATCACTGACTGGCTTAAACCACCATGAGCATTTATACAACAATAATAAAATAATGCATTGACATGAAAAAAAGAAATTTACTTTTGATACTTAAGTACTTTTAAAAACAAATACTTTTGTACTTTTATTCAAATAAAAATCTGTTTTTAGAACTTGTAACGGAGTAATATTTGACCAGTAGTATTTTACTTTTAATCAAGTAATAGAGTTGTGTACTTTTTTCCACCTCTGAAAATGAGCAGTATGCATTTATCTAATAACTGTGACGATACAGGCAATGTTGACAGTCGACTCGCTCACATAATGTTGCCTATTAAAATGGAAAATGTCACATATATGTTATGTATTGTGTAAGCTAGTTAAAGCCTTTGAAATGTTGATGTTTTATTGTCATGTTCAACTAAGGTCCTGTCCACACTTAGCTGTATACGTTAAAAAAATTGTATCGTACCAGTGTTTTGTCCAGATGGATCCGGCGTTTTAGAAACTGAAACTGGTATTTTTTTAAACTGGTTCCCAGAGTGGATACATCTGAAACCGACACCCTTGCGTTTTCGTGTGTACAGACAATATATTTTTTGAAACGGTGATATCATCACAGCACGTCCCGCATGGTAAAGACTAGAAGGGATATATTATCGCATTATTATGGTATGACATTGATGAACATTTTTGTTAGTTCTTTCATGCATTTAATTTTGAAAAAAACAACAACACCTAGAAGCTACAGCTACGGGCACTGGGCATGCGCATATCATATTGCATCATTTAATTACTGTATTTGCACTATTGTAAGGGTAGGTTTAGGTTGGGGTATGTGTAAGGGTTAATAAAACACAATCTGGTAAATAGCACATTTATTTATTGTTAATTTATCGTGAGATTTTGCCCCACTTCCAACCGTTGTTGTACACTTCTAGCTACAACTCTTCTTCTCCGTTTTTAGTGTATGTCTGTGGTAGAATTACAGCGTCACACACTGGTCTGGCATGTATACTACATCGTTTTGAGTCTGTTCCAGTGGTTTTCTGTGTACGCAGATATTTCTTGAGATGATAGGGAAATCAGATCGTATAGGGAAAGCTCTGGCTTCGTATGGATGTCGCCTAAGTTAGTTTAATTTTCAGAAAATGGTGACTATCTATTGACAATAATACAGGCAGAAATCGGATTACTACTTATCGGAGCCGGATGTGACAACATGTGGACTGTGATAAAGGTTTATTCCTAAAATGTATCTTTAATTTACTACAATAGACACTGAAGTTGTCCGAAACAAATATACAAATTCACTGCTAAATAAAACAACCCATATATTGCTTTACTCTATTTATTAGGATTAATATTCTTGTGATGCACGATGCATCAGAAACGGACACAAATGCACCAGAGATAATAATGTAACAAAAACAGAAATGCTTTAAACAGACTTCTGTTATAAGTAATACATCAATATGTATATATTAGATATGATTATTTTAAGGTGAATATAATAGAAAGGCAAATAAAATGAAAACATGGTGTCATTAATAATCATGGTTGTTTAATCTCTGTTTTGTTTGTTTGTTGTTTAAAACAGAGGAGGTAAAAAAATGCACCATCGGCTGATGTTGCTCTTTCAGAAAGTGCAGCATCCGACTTCTGGGTCTTCCTGCTTTTTGCTCCCATTGTGAAAAAAAGGAAAATCTGGAGAGGCCCTGATAAACCTACAGCACTTCTGCACCCAAAAGAAAGAGTTAATTAGAAATACAAATTCGCCCAGATTGTTATTAATGGGAACTGTAGAATAAGCAACACATATTTTGTGCCCATAAGTAATCTCAGGTAGCTTTGATCTCGGGCCCATGGCGGATGCTGCCGCGTACCGCTGCCTGGCTTCTGGGACTATGCCAGCACCAGACATCTGGCTACTTTGTTATCATTGGCTGATCGGATCTCGTGAGACCATTCTTGTGACACTAGGCAAGAGAGAAGAGTGGCCTGGCAACGAGAATTATCAGCACATTTGGAGTGGATTAAAGCTCCAAAGTGGTCCTCAAAGCGCGACGGGGGTCTCGCGAGCTGCCCTCCGCTGGGGGTTGGCGAAGGGGCTTGCAGAACAGACTTAAACAAGCCCGTTACGGAGATGCGCAATGCCAAATAGACTCGCAGAGCCCCAACAGAAAAGAGTCATGGAGAGGGAGAGTCGCTAATTATCTCATCTCGTCAATTCTGTTGCCAGATTGGGAGACGACCAGATCTGGGAGTTGACAGAACCTTTTACACAGGTTCATTACGCGCAGGCGCAAGTACATTTGGAAGCCTTCTTGATGTTTTTGGTTGTTGATTAGCTATTTACAATTGAAAGTGAATTATAACATTTCAATGCTATAAAGTCTCATCAGTAATTCCACTGAACAGTATTCCAATAAAAAAAAAAATGTAATGTGACGGTTCAACCAAACATTTTTATTTACCTTAATATAATTTCAAACACAAAACACAAAAGCAGGTATTCTGAAAGTAATTTACATTACTTTCATGCATTTGACAGATTCTTTTATCCAAAGCGACTTACACTGCATTCAACATACATTTCATCAGTTTATGCAAGTGAATCAAACCCTTGACCTTACCTGGTGCCATGCTCTACTGTTTGAGGGTTGATTAAAATAGGCATTGTGTGCACAATCAATCAATCAACACAAAGACATCCTCTTTATAAAATGATAGTAATAAAATGGCTGCATAGCTCATATCTGTTTGTATGAATGCCAAGTTCCTCTCTCAGAAATGATTTTCCAATAATCCTTGTCAAAGCTAGCATTTCTTTTAAATAATAAAAACATTTGTTCAGCGAAGCCTTGTGTCAATCCTCCTCCGTCGTTTCTCTGTCTGTCTCTTTATCACGACAGACACACTGTGACCCCTAAATGTTACATAAGCAGAAGCTCATGATATATTCATGTTTATTCAGTATGTGGTAGTGATGGCAGCCCTCCACGGATTGTGTAGCTGATGACAAGCTGGATATGTAAGACAAACTCCTCTCCTCACTGTACATACACTGTCCATGTGGACCCTGGCTAGGAAAGGTTACTCCCTCCCCCCTGCTCTCTCTCTCTCTCTCTCTCTCTCTCTCTCTGTCACTTCCACTCTCTATCTTTATTTCCAA
This sequence comes from Gobiocypris rarus, assembly GCA_023029165.1. Lineage (NCBI taxonomy): Eukaryota > Metazoa > Chordata > Actinopteri > Cypriniformes > Gobionidae > Gobiocypris > Gobiocypris rarus. The sequence goes on from CM040914.1 coordinate 32,614,342, forward strand.
ATAAACTGAGGGTAAGGGCACCATCTCCAGGTTTAAAGCGATGCTAGCTATCAGATGCTCGTTATCGTTAATCTCCTATTCACCACTACACTGGATGCCAGCCCATGAGATTCACACCAGCTGTGGTAAGGCTTTGAAGATATGTGCAGCAGACAGTGTTGGTCTTTCCAACACATCACACTGTGCCTTTCTTATTTTTATCTATTTAATCATTATATAGTTTCAAAAACCAGGACATTTTAGGTATTTTAGGAGTAGTGGGGATGCAAAATATAAATACATATCAGTTATCGGCCTATTTTCTCATTTTTGTTTAGTTTAACTTGAAGAACTAAAACTGAAATAAAATTAATAAGACTATATAGACATTACAAATAATGGTAACACTTTACAAAGGTTTCATTAGTTAACTACTAATAAGGAATTGCACTTCTACAACATTTATTAATCTTTGATAATGTTAATTTCCACATTTACTAATACGTTATTAAAATTTAGTTAACATTAGTTAATGCACTGTCATGAACAAACCATGAACAGCTGTATTTTTATTAACTAACGTTAACGAAGATGAACAAATACAGTAACAAATGTACTGCGCATGGTTAGTTTGTGTTAGTTAATACATTAACTAAAGTTAACTACCCAAACTGGTAACACTTTAGAATAATGGTCATTAGTTAACATTAGTTAATGTATTAACTAACATGAACTAACCATGCGCAGTACATTTGTTACTGTATTTGTTCATCTTTGTTAATGTTAGTTAATACAAATCCAGCTGTTCATGGTTTCATGTTAGTTCACAGTGCATTAACTAATGTTAACAAGATTTCAATAATGTATTAGTAAATGTGGAAATTAACATTAACAAAGATTAATAAATGCTTTATAAGTGCAGTTCATTAGTAGTTCATGTTAACTAATGACCATTATTCTAAAGTGTTACCATGAAGGGTAATTGTAAAGTGTTACCAAAATAATAATACAATTACAAAAACACACAACAAAATTACTAATATTAAACTAAAAAGAGAAAATATAAAAACAAAAACTAATTCAAACTATAAATGCAAACTATAATAGAATATCAATGATAACAACGCTCACTTAAAGTTCTTACATTTGCATATTACAAAGTTGTTACAGTTTTAGCCTCAAAATTAAAATGTTGGTAATTTTGCAATGTCCTTGTTGCACGTTAAATGTAGTTACTATAGTAATAACTATAAATGATGCATAATTACATGCAAATAACCCTAAACCAACCCATATTCCTAACCCTATAGTAAGTACATTAAGTCAATAATTATTATTACTCAGTACTTAATGTATAATTACACTGTAACAGACACCAAAAAATTTTTTTACATATGAATGAATTTAGACAGCAAACATAATGTACAATACTGTATAAAAAAGTAAATAATGCATTCATTGGACTTTTAATATCAGTGCATCTATAAAGCTACACCTTTTTAAATAAATTAAACCAAATCAATCATCACAAAGATTACGTGTTTGGTAGACGTGGTAGATTTTCTGAGGACTGTCATCAGCATGTTAGAACAACATCATGTTGCTATATTATCATGCTAATAATGAGCTTATGGAGGGCTGCAAAAGACTGGGCCCTCTGTTCAGAGGATGAGCTGGATATGGAGGGGGCCCTCTGACACCTGTCACCCTACAAGCCAAGCACAATTAAGGCTTCTCTTGGGGGTGGAGGGGGGACTTGCCTGGAAGTCATGCAGCTCCTGGTGCAATGGGGAAGCGTTTGAAGATCATTAGTGTTACAGACCCTGTCTTCATGGCCCTGACAAACCTACTGAATACTGTGCTTTGATCAGGCCCAGGCATTTTTGTCAATAGCAAGGGTACAGTGCATACATTAGAAAGTTACTCACACAAAGTCAGCAGGTAAAGTGTCACGTTTAATAAGAGTCCATGGATTGTACTGATTGGAGCTAATTAGCATCATTTCTGTTTGGACACCCTGGCCAATGAACAAACTCGCACGTCGCTGAGTATCAATGCATTAACTCATCAATTACTTGCTTAACCAATACAACATGAACTCGAGGAAAATTCTCCATTTATTGACTACCGTGTCCATGTTGTCCTTTTCAAGAACTGTGAAGTACTGCGTCTGAAATAAAGGCAATAACTTTTAATTAATATCAAAGCTTTTGTATGACCTGCATCATTAATACCGCATCACGTTCATTGAGGTTGACCCTGCCGGTGCTGAATTATAAAACACGCTGTTGAAGTTCTGAGTTTTTATCTTATGAAATCCTACTCTACCAAGAATGAAGCAAGCTCAATGTATTTTTGTATAGTTCTGCTCACCTAACTGACATATTAATAAATGTTTCATTTTCTGAGAAGTGGGATGGGAGGGGAACTGTCAGAATACACACTGTTCTGTGATGTTTCAATGACTAAGAAACCAAGCACTTTGTTATAAAGATGAGATTCATCACAAATAATGAGATGTGAGGGAGAAACATAGGGGATTCATACGACTGTAGCAGAGGCTTTAGATGAAAAAAGAGCAGTAATTGACCAGTGTAATCTTGTGTGCGACTGGTATCAACTAAATTTGAATATTTTCCAGCTTAAAAATACTCAAAAATACGAAAAACTCTATAATGGAGATAGCACCGTCAGCAATAGCTAAAGATGTCTGATAATCATAGTTATGTGCTTCAAAATATTAGGTCCTACCTGATCTTGATCTCCATTTCGTAGATGTCAGGAACGTGAACAGTTTTCATTTACACATTCAGTGAGTTAGCAGTTAACCGGCGCTAGAAACAGCTAGACACCCCCCCTAAAAAAGTCAGGATCTGCAAAATCTCAGATACCATAACATAAGGTACTTCTCCAAATCATGTCACACAAATACAGGCATGTTGCACCTCAGTGTAACTTTAAATAGTGTGTTTGGCAGGCCATTGGATGAAGGGGGGAAATGATAATTATGGCTGATGAGCGGGAGGCTGCATGCAGTGACAGTGTGACAAGCGAGAGCTCTTTAATTTGTTGGATCAGATAGTGACACGCTCCATCAGAGGAAGGGGAAAACCTTTTCATTTGTGCGAAAGAAAGGCAGAAAGGGGGTCAATTAGCATCAACCATTAGACAACCCATGACATGCTATGTATTATTAGCTACCTGGTACAGTCAGATTAATGAGAGAGGAAGAATTTTCAACTGTATTGGATTGAATTCAGAAGCAGTACATGAGCAATCATAAGGAAAACAGTTGACATACCTGCACATTCCTCAGCAGCAAATGATGTGCTTTAGAAAGCATTATGATAGCAGATATACGTACATATACAGTGTGTGTGTATTGTGTATTGATACAGTGTATATTACCCGGCGTGTGTGTTCATATTTTTCTATCCCGGTGAGGACTTCAACCTGAATGCACACAGACATATGGGGGACCTATATTATAAATAAAAATATATATAAATGCACAAAGTTTTGTGTGATGTAGGTTTAGTGTAAGGGGATAGAATATACAGTTTGTACATCTATGAAGAGTCCCCACAAAGACAGTGAACTAGACACTGTGTGTGTGTGTGTGTGTGTGTGTGTGTGTGTGTGTGTGTGTGTGTGTGTGTGTGTGTGTGTGTGTGTGTGTGTGTGTGTGTGTGTGTGTGTGTGTGTGGTATCCCTACGTTATGAGGACAAAATGTCCCCACAAAGATGGCAATATCCAACATCCTTGTCCTTGTGGGGAAATGTTTTGGTCCCCATGAGGAAAACATCTTATAAATCACACTAAGTGATGTTTTTTGAAAATGTAAAAATGCAGCATGTCTCCTGTGATGGGTAGGTTTAGGGGCAGGGGCAGTGTAGGGGGATAGAAAATACGGTTTGTACGGTATAAAAACCATTACGCCTAATGTCCCCATAAAACATGGAAACACAACGTGTGTGTGTGTGTGTGTGTGTGTGTGTGTGTGTGTGTGTGTGTGTGTGTGTGTGTGGACTGGTAATCCCTACGGTATGGGGACAAAATGTCCCCACAAAGATGGCAATATCAAATTTTTGTCCTTGTGGGGACATTTTTTGGTCCCCATGAGGAAAACATCTTATAAATCACACTAAGTGATGTTTTTTGAAAAAGTAAAAATGCAGCATGTCTCCTGTGATGGGTAGGTTTAGGGGCAGGGGCAGTGTAGGGGGATAGAAAATACGGTTTGTACGGTATAAAATGCATTACGCCTATGGAATGTCCCCATAAAACATGGAAACACAACATGTGTGTGTGTGTGTGTGTGTGTGTGTGTGTGTGTGTGTGTGTGTGTGTGTGTATATTATTCAGACACCAGATATAATTTTTTACTAGTGGGTGCAGGATACTATAGTTCATTTATGTAAGTGAGGATAGCAAAATGAAGTAAACTGTGACATATTATACCCAAACATATTGAGAAAATCGCCTTAAAGTTGTCCAAAGTCCTTAGCCATGCATATTACTAAAAATAAAAATGTATTTATACGGTAGGAAAGAAAAAAATATCTTCATGGAACATGATCTTTACTTAATATCCTGATTTTTGGCATCAATAATTATATATACTACAATTAACTGGGAATAGTTCAAATCAACTTTTTTTAAGCATAGAGAAATGACATACATGAATCTCATCCATTTATTTATTTATTATTGTATGGTGGCTTGAACTCCTAGATTTACAATTAAATAATGAATAATGCCAAAAGGGAAGTTGATATTTTTCATATCATCCAGTGAGACCAATACAAAGCCACGATTCTTTACCAGTGCCTTATTTGATGCAATGACAGGTGCAGTGAACCCCTCTCCAGTATATTGATTTGAAGGACCTAGAGGTATGTGACATCATTATGAGGATTGACCTTCTCCTGCTCTGCCCTGAAGTCTTAGAGTAGATGAACATTACTGAGATCGAGACTCTGGCTTCGCTACTAGGCTGGTAGTTACTGGTGTCATGGAAAGATTTTTGGCATGTAATCTGCTTAGACGACGTCCTGTCTCTCAAAGTCAAACTGCCTGGTTTTACTTACATTTGAGGAAGTATATCTTTCTGAAAGCCTCCAGTCAGCGCAGTAATGCTTTACTAGGCCTCTTCCGTTTCAAATCTGTGGGAAAAAGGACAGAGAGAGGTCTAATGCTGCTTATTTGGAGCTAATTACTAAAGCCATGTCCTTTTCACATTCACATGCACGGTTCATAGTGAGTGTCGACAGCAAATTGAGAAAGGCTGCTGTGAATTAAACTCCTGCTACTGGGAAACAGGGAAGAAAAAGAGAATGTTCTCTCTTTCTTACTCTCTCACACGCAAAAACACATTCTTCTCACACACACACACACACACACACACACACACACACACACACACACACACACACACTACACACACACACACACACACACACACACACACACACACACACACACACACACACACACACACACACACACACACACACACACACACACACACACACACACACACACATATTCTTGATTCCCCTCTCTCTCTAAATTTCCTGCACAATCCCACATGCATGGCAGATTCGCAATCTTTCTTTTTACTCTTTATCTCTCCTTTACTTCATCTCAAAATTTCTCTCTCCCTCTCACATTTCGGTGATGCATCCTTTGTCCCTGTGTTCTTAGAGCAAGCTGCAGTGACTGTGTTGGTGGCACAAAGGAGCGGTGGGTATTAAAACAGCTGTCTCTGGTGGTCCGGATGTAATTGGGATTGTTAACGTGCTCGGCTCCTGAGGGATGCTCATGAGAATGTCTTTGTGTAAAGCACACAAGCTCCACAGCGGCATACCTTGATTTTGATGTACGTCAAAAAAAGCAAACAAGTCACCTGAGCTACTGTACATCAAGTCTGGCTGTTATTTTTTTTTCCTCCTCCTTTTTTATCCTCCTGTTTTGGGTTGTTGCTACCGGTGCACTGTTATTTATATGTAAAAGCAAATGTCTATGAAGCTCAATTTTAGTCAGAATTCCTATGAGAGCACCCTTTCTTAGTGGGGAAAATAAAAGTGTGTTTATGAGTATGCGGACACGGCTTTTGAAGGAGGAGGAAAATCTTTGCAAACCTAGCTGCTGAAAGCACCTGTCTGGTAATACAAATTGAAGCACAATATCATCAAATAGACACTGAAAGAGACACAGGCAGAGAGAGAAGAAAAATAGACAGATGAAGGGGGTTGAGGAAATTCCTAAAAAAAAAAAAAGAAGGTGATCATACAAAAAAATACATATAAAAATATACGTCAGTGATTACTTGTATGCAAATCAATTTCAAATCGATGTATTATTTGTAGATTGTGTACAGAATGCGCAGCGCACGTGCATGTGCAAACGACACGTGCACTGACGTGATTGTGTGTTTTATTGAGATCAGTGGTCGGTTTCAAACTGTTTGGTCTTACAGGTTAGTCATCTTTTTTTTTTCCTTTAAAAAGCAAACAAACAAAAAAGTCAGTTAGCTACATGAAAAGGTAGATTGGTCTATTTTGAATCCGAGAAGTAAAACTGATTAGCCCTAACTTATTACTAACTGGTCAGACGACACGGTTTTAAATTAGCGGTTATGTTTATGCAACTGGCCCCAGATTCCTTTTTAACCTGATGTATTAAAGATGAGCACTTAAATCGCCCTGATAAATACGCTACAGTGAGCAAAAACTACTCCTCAAACTCAATCGCCTCAAAGCGGAGCCCAATTGATTTATTTGACGTTAGATATACTTTTGTGTGCTTCATTGTGAATGAAAATTTCATTTGCCGATTTAGGGGTGGTGAAATATAAATGATTTCGTTAAAGTTTCATCATAAATCAGTCTTTGGGTATATACAAGGAGACATTGATTGGGCCTTGAAGTCTCCTGAGCAGGCGCGCCAGGGGTGGCCCTCCCTTTGGAGAGGTACTGTACCTCTCAAGAAACGCGTGGCTCCTGCACCACAGTCAAAAATGGTGTCACTGCCATGGGACAAATTTCACGTCGACACACATGCTGTACATAATCCGCGACAGTTTTTTTTATTTTATTTTTTTATAAACATCTGAAACTATGACTTTTCTTCATTTTGTCCATTTTACATTGTCCGTTTATATTAACTTTAGTCGGAGAACGACTTGTCATGTGTTATTTCTTGTATAGACGGCGTGTAAAGGTGCGTTTTCCACAACACAGACATGATGCACTTGCTTTAATTTAATTTCCAAATTAGTATGAATTTGATGTCAAACAACCCCCTTTAGACATTGATAAAGATTCATATACTGATTCATATTCAGTACACAGGCTGCACTTACGTGAATATGTCACAAAATCACAAAAGCCTATTTTAATGTTGGTAGGCTATTTCTCATTATTGCTTTTCTATCAATTTCCTTTACCGTTTAAAATTTTACTTTATTTTTTTATGCAGAAATAATAATTGAATGCATGTACATATGTTTTAGCTCAAGTTCAAATTTGCATCTCGCGTTATCTGTGCACTTTTACATGCGAGGCTACTCGGTCGCTATGATGCATCAATTACCCCATCCAGTGGACTCGAATAGATTAAACAAATTAGACTTGCCTTGTTAATTAGAACATGATTAAAGGTTTTTAATTAAATCACTGATGAAGTAGTCTAATTAGAACGAAGATATGATAATAGCCCGCTGCGACGAGTATATAATTGTATTGGGTTTGCAATTAAATCCTAAAGAGTTGTAAAAAATCCGCTTTTCAGTGTCATTAATGAAATACTTCACATTCTGTTGAGACATCAAATTCATAATACACGCTCAATGGTAGCTAACTCATATGGCTTTGCTATCTATGATTTCAATAACCGGGAAAACTAATAAATTCGTCAACATTATATTTTCTAAATAAAATCAAAGCAGGTTAATTAGTGTACGGTTCTCGAATAAATATACAAATGAAATTTGAATTCAATATGTCTAAATCCGACTGGACATAATTTGTTTAATGCGTGTGGGTATATCAAATTATCTCGCTATAATGGAATGATAGTCGTGCGTTTTACTTTGATTTATTTCGCCCAACAGGGACAGCAGATGATGGGGCTGTCTGTGGTGATTTCTTCATATTCATCCCCGTTTCTCTGAGACAAAGCTTCTAGTTGCGTTTTAAATAGCACATCATCTTTCTAATATATATCTTTTTTTTATCATAGTGAAAGTCAGCATGTCACAGGATAATCACACATGCAAGTCTATGCAACATAAACGAATAACATGCATTTTGTAAACACATTTCTAAATATATTTTTTTAGTATTATTGAGTAACATTGAAATATAAAATGTTTAATTTTAGAATACAACTCTAAAACAACTTTTATTCATTTAACCATTGTGGTTTCCTCAATAACTTTGTTGAAGTATCATACAATACCAGCTGCAGTCATTGCAACTGCCCATGCGCAGAGTCCCCAGCGGCGCTGTGGCTAATGAAGAATAATAAATCATGAAAGGTTTTTCAGGTACAGCCGAGAGAGAGTGTGTAGAGGAGAGGGAGTGAGAGAATGGGCGAGCAAGGGAGAAAGAGAGAGAGAGAGACGCAGCCTGCCCTTCGCCTTGGAGCACAGACAGATCGAGTCCCCGCAGCATTGAATGTAGTCGACTGTCACCTTTATCCCATAATCAAATTCAACACGAATCGGGATAAAGCTTTACGAGCGATATTGTTTTTTTAGCAACGTCGTTTTGGAGATTTGTGCGAAGAGAAGAGAGAAGAAACTTTTTGCACTCGTTTTAAAAGCGTGCGCAAAGACAAACTCACCAAAGACATCAGATTCCGCTGTGACAAATGTGCGATATTTTGTAGGGGCGGAGGACATTTCTGTGGAGCGTTTTGAAAAGAGTTGGCGTGATCTTTGAAGGAGTTTACCGACAGGTTGCATGGCTTACTGGTGCTCGCGACACATCTCAAGCCACGGCACGCGACGGAGCGACCAAGAGAGCGTTGTCTGAGAGCGTTAGGCAGCACTACATGAGCTATCTAGAGACTTGGTGCATCATCCTCTTCACGTTCGTTGCAGCGCCAGAGACTTGAGACATCCGCGCAGCGACTGGGCTTGAACTCCAGTCGAAGAAGAAGGCGGAGTCTTAACTTATTAAAAGGAACTCGCCAAGGCTCGGTCGCAAATATGATGATGATGTCTCTGAACAGCAAGCAGGCATTCGCCATGCCCCACACTAGTTTGGCCGAGGCAAAATACTCCAGTTTGCATTCCTCGTCCTCTTCCACTTTGACTTCCAACGCGCCCTCGTCCTCCTGCTCGTCGTCCAGACACAGCAGCACGATCAGCAGCAGCGGCATCGGCAGCTCGGAGGCGATGCGTCGAGCATGTCTCCCAACCCCACCGGTACGTATTCTGCATAATCACCGCTTAAAGGCACATTTTGACAGCCCACTTTTTCTGCTTGATGTTTTTTTCATGCCTGCACAGCAAATCACCCAACACCTCCATTTTTCCCTCCCAACTTATGTATTCAGCCGGGTTTGCCTTTCGTATTAATTTTTATGACCTGGGATGTTGCATGTGTCTTGTTTTGTGTGTTCTTTTTTAGGATTTCTTTTTTTACATGCTGGAAATGTTTTAAAAGCACGGAGTGGAGCGCGAATTCCCTGCTGACAGTTATGTGTGCATTCTATTTGCAATTGCAGAGCAATATATTCGGCGGATTGGATGAGAGTTTGTTGGCCCGCGCGGAAGCTCTGGCGGCGGTGGATATAGTCTCGCAGACCAAAAGCCATCATCACCCACCTCATCACAGCCCCTTCAAGCCGGACGCAACCTACCACACCATGAACACGCTTCCGTGCACCTCGTCTTCCTCGTCGTCGTCCGTGCCCATCTCGCACCCGTCAGCTCTCGGGAGCCATCACCACCACCACCATCATCACCACCATCACCAGCCGCATCAGGCACTGGAGGGCGACCTGCTAGATCACATCACCCCGGGACTGGCACTTGCTGGAGCCATGGCCGGGCCAGACGGCTCGGTGGTCTCCACGCCTGCGCACCCTGCCCACATGGCAGGCATGAACCACATGCACCAAGCTGCCATCAACATGGCTCACGCCCATGGGCTGCCATCCCACATGGGCTGCATGAGCGACGTGGATGCAGATCCCAGGGACTTGGAGGCATTCGCTGAGCGCTTTAAACAGCGTCGGATCAAACTCGGCGTGACCCAAGCGGATGTAGGGTCAGCGCTGGCCAACCTGAAGATTCCTGGCGTAGGCTCTTTAAGCCAGAGTACCATCTGCCGGTTTGAATCTCTCACGTTGTCCCACAACAACATGATCGCCCTGAAGCCCATCCTGCAAGCCTGGCTGGAGGAGGCTGAAAAGTCGCACCGGGAGAAACTGAACAAACCCGAGCTCTTCAACGGGGCCGAGAAGAAGAGGAAGCGGACCTCCATCGCGGCCCCCGAGAAAAGGTCCCTCGAAGCCTATTTTGCTATTCAGCCGCGTCCATCCTCAGAGAAAATCGCAGCAATCGCAGAGAAGCTGGACCTCAAAAAGAACGTAGTGCGGGTTTGGTTTTGCAACCAGAGGCAGAAACAAAAACGCATGAAATACTCGGCCTGCGTCTAGCTCGAGCAGAAGACCACCACGACGTGTCGAGAGACTCCTAAAACTGTTTAGAGACGATTTGTAAAATATTTCTTATCTCACACCTTTTTCAATCATCAATAACTTGTGCATTGAACCAGAATTTCATGACATTCAAAAGAGACATTTGAAAATACCAAATCACTGTCACGTATTACGCAAAGGGGATGTGGAATCATTTAAAGGATCGTTTGACTGATCAAGTAAGACCATTCGTTTTTCCTCACTTATTCTAGCACACTTTCTATATCAGAGGAGCAAGACTCTTTAAGCCTCAATCAGACAGAATAACATATTTTAGTCATTTACCAGAAAGTGTTCTGTATCAAGCTACACACAACACCAGTAATTATAAACTAAGGGGGGAAAACTTCAGGTCAAAAGGGTGACAGTGTCTTGTCAGTGTTTTTCGTTTGAAATGATTCTTTCTCAGCATGTCACGCTTCAATCTGGTGTTACTTCAGGGTTCATTAGAAAAAGAACAGGACTTCACGAAGTCCACGAGCGATTCTGCAACATTATTAGATAATAAGTAACCAAAACAGCTCCTTGTAAATTATTGATTTAGCTGTTACATGCATAATTTTGTCTGTCGTCTTCGTAATTACACTTCTGTGATTTTAATAATGATAAGCCTAGCCTACAATTAGGCAATGGGTGATGGGAATATCCATATATTTTTTTCTTGTGAAGGCATATGGATTTAGGACGTACATTTGCTATAACTGACCTCTTAGTTATTAAAATAGAACATACTGGATTTACTGAACACGAGGTGAGGTTCAATTGTTTTTAGTAATGGGATTTGTTCAGCCAAATATCTGTTGCAATACGCCTGCGCTCTGGCTATGTTTCTTATGAACTATTTATCATGTGAGGTAATGTTTACTTCATTACATATTTATTGGGATTCCCTCCACGTTTTTGCTTGAGAAAATCATATTGAGACAACAAGGAAAACGTGGCCCTCTGCAAATGGGGAAACTGCTTGAAACAGGCCACTTTTATTTTCTTCTTTCATTGTTTCGAGAAGGCACAATCGAGAGATATATGAGAACATTTTCTTTGGAATTATTTTCATGTATGTTATCTGCTTATTTATTTGTATAAATATACGCGTATAATTATGGAGTCGTTGCTTGTTAAATTCACCATGTTTAGTAATGTTTTCTTAATGAAAAAGATGAGTTCCATGGAAGCATTCACGTAAAATGTAAATATCTCATTTGGACATACACATAAAATATCCGTACAGGTATTTGCTGTATTGCTGTTTTAGCTGCGGTAACTGTAATGTCTGTTGCTTTAGTTTTAATTGTCGGATCAATTCATTCATTTATTACATCAATGTATATTTAAGTTACTATTTGATAATTGAATTGAACTATGTGTTTCATTAAAGAACAAAATTTTAACATTTTATGCAACGTTCTCAATGGGTTCATTTATATTCAAAGGCCTAAACAGAGAAAATCAGTGTAGCCTACACATTTCATGGACTATGTTATAAATAATTTGTAAATGTTTGCACTCGCTCATTGTATGTGTGGATTACACGTGTCTTTAACACCATTTTCTTATTTCTGTTGCAAGACACAAATGTGCACTCAGATTAGTTTAGTGTCTTGCTGTTTGCTTTAAAAAAGACGTCTTGACATCTTGAGCTGTAGAGCTACGATCGGTGTTTTCACGAACGACTTACTGCTGCTAGCATTCACAAGCCTTAGAAGCCTACCTGAGAGCAAATGCTAATATTCTATTAGAGTCTAATCATGAAGTCTATAGAGATCTGGGGAGGTCCCTCGAGCACAGCGCTGCCAGATGTCAGGCCGCCAGAAAAACACCTCGCCTGCCAACGTGCCGGCCTCCATTTAAATCCACAGTCGATGGTTCTCGTTCTTCTGCCGACATAGGCAGCCCTTTGAAGACTGACTCAGTTCACTGTTAGGCCGTATGAAAAAGAAAAAAATAAATAAATAAAACAGAGACGGGAGTGTCATCTCAGTAGCGCCGCTCATGTCATGGCATTCTAGGCGTACCAATTGCTTTCAGCACCACGGACAGCCGCCTGAACAGAGGAGGTTTCGCCATTGATGTTTCCTGCCGATTTTCAAAGGGATTTAACAGATGACGAATGCAATTTGCATTTCGTTTTGTTCTTCCGAAAAACATGAACGTAATATTTTTTAGCAGACTTTTTTTTAAATAATATTTTTGAACGCCTTTGGAACATGAACACGTAGTTACAAAATATTATGACTATTTTTTCCACTACTAGGAAAAAAATCTATTGAAATTAAAATTCGTAATTTTTGTTCAAACCTCGATAATGTTACGTAGACTACTATTCCAACCCTAAACATGTATTGAATCCGCAATTATTAGCATGCGTAAGTGTGAAGCCTTATAACAATCATATAAGTACTATTCAGTTTGGTGCCATGGGTGATTTTTAGAAGCTCCCAAAAGTTCTCATCAATTCTAACCTGCTCCAAAGAAGGAAACCTGTTCTCCTAAACGAGCTGATCATTTAACACGATAAAATGAACGAATTATTAAATTACACATGGAATTAAGAAAATCAGATAATTACTAGCGCTAAGTAAGTAATCATTAAGTGGAGCTGTTAATTACAGTCGGTCGTGGAGGGCTGTGCGTGGAGTGGCTCGTCGGGAATGGAAATGAATCTCGTTGCTTGCCACTTATGGACGAGAGCTACTCTTAAACTTTCAACAAGGTGCGAAAAATATCGATCGGATTTGATTTATTTTTTAACCAAATCAGTCATGGGGAAACAGAGAGGTAGAGTAAAATATAGAATGATTCAATACACACTGGTGCGCCTAAATGTATATTTCCAAGAAAATTGAATGTGTCAATTTATTCTACCTTCCTTTAATAGACTGATCCAAGAGGGGGGCACTGACCTGTTAGCGGTGTCGCATACATGTGATTCTCATACTTTAAAAACCATGGTGGTCACACTCAAAAACGAAAGGGCAGCGCTGTTTTCCTTTGTTATAATTAGGTCTTCTGTTTTCTTTCTCTTTCCCCTGAACATTTCCCCCCCTTTCATAGGGATAGTGATGAAATTTTAATGAAGCCAGGGACTGTCGGTGCTCCGCCTGGGGACCTACGAATAGAATATTTTAACTGTACATTTACCCCAAGTGTCTGCCATCAAAGCACGTTAAGACAAACCACAGGCCTCTGACGTGTTGGAGCCCCTTATTTAGCACTTGGACATTTATTGTATTGTCACTGATGCCCATTGCATTTGGATTTTTTTTCAAGGGCAGTAGGAGATTATTGGTATAATTCTAGGAATTTCGTTCGTTCAACTGGGGCAAATATATGGAATTGCATTTTAAATTAAATAGCCTAGTGTGGATAAACGCCCCCACATTTTTCACAGAGGTGTAATAATCGTAAAACACCTTCTACAAAACAAATCACATATGAACGAATAAGTTCAGTATGTCTTGACCTCTACTTACACACACTCGTGCCAAAGGCAATATGCAGGTATACGCATACTTGATCACATGGGAAAACCAATAAATGTGATGGCAATAAGCGAAATAGTAAATCTAGATTTAAAAAACCGATAGTTTAGACATTTTGAAATGATTAACAAATACTATGGTCCCACTTTATATTAGGTGTCTTTAACTACTATGTAGCCTACTAACATTAATAATTCCATGCACATTGTCTTCATGTTTTTACATTGTACGTATATTACAAAATACCTGCATGTATTATATATGTAATTACTTTCTTCTATTACATTTATAATTGCTCTGATGACCTTTCCATTACACCTTAACCCACCCCGTTAACAGCAAAAGTGTTTTGCAATACAACATGAGCACAATAAGTACAATGTACTTATCTTTTTGATGTAAGTACATAGTAGTTAATTACCACTAATATAAAGTGTGACCAATATTATTTGCGTAAAAATGAAAATTAACAATAATAATACCAAAAAAGAAAAGATAAATAATAAATAAAAGTTATAGGGTAATTAAATAGTGCAGGTCTATCTCGTCTCACAATATTTAGCATACCTGTCATCATAATTACTCGAAATTTTGCTCATTATTTTTAAGACTTGCAGAAGTTAAGTTTTTACCTGTCTTTACTTTTTTCATTATGGAGCGTATTATATTTTAACACATGCTAAATTTAAATAGATGCCCAAATAAATATTTAAGCACCCAAGCCATTGCAACAAACTATTGTAAAAATATACATTTCTAAAATTAACGAAATGTGATAAGCGCCAATCTACACATCATTCGCCCGAGGGTTTATTTGAAATTGAACTATAGTATAAAATATGAATCCAATTCAATGTATCATACAACCCAATAACCTTCAACTGGTAGATTTTGGGTTAGGTTCATAAAAAAAAATAAAAAATAAAATTTAAACACATACACACACACATTAACGAAAGAGTAATTTTTCTTTGAGTAGTTTTCTGAAGCTTATGGTAGGACAAAGAAATGCACACAACAATTGAACATCATTCTTGCTGATGATTCTTACCAAATCAGTTTGGTATCCTTACGCTGTAAGTACAGATTGTGGCATATAGCCTACTGTTGAAATTTGTGTCTTCAAAAGAGGCCTATGGTGATTAAATATTAAAGAGCCTAGGATGAGCCTGTATGTTTCTCGCCTAGTTCTGGGTTTCTTCCTGCACGCCATGAAATGCATTTAGGCTTTAACGCACAGCACGTTGCGTTCTCTTATTCTCAGACACTGTTGCGCCGTTCCAAATGAGCAAGTCGCAGTTAGATCGCGCATTTGGCAATAATGAGAAGGTGGTAGAGCTGTCTGCTGGATGTGTGTGTTCATTGAGGTTTGACAGCCGTGCTCCGCTGCAGATCTATTCATCATACCCGCAAGGACTGCCTCTCTCTCTCTCTCTCTCTCTCTCTCTCTCTCTCCTCAGTTTATACAGAACAGAATCATTTACATAAAGTCCTTAAGGCAAATAACTGTTGGGGGCTCTAATTTATATCTGATCGAAAATTAGCCGTCATTATGCGCCCCATTAGCCGCGTCTTTAATG
Source organism: Gobiocypris rarus (assembly GCA_023029165.1). Lineage (NCBI taxonomy): Eukaryota > Metazoa > Chordata > Actinopteri > Cypriniformes > Gobionidae > Gobiocypris > Gobiocypris rarus. Next base: position 32,630,100 of record CM040914.1, read on the forward strand.
TGCTTCTAAGCACCATTTGTCAAGCAGCTTGTTAATATCCTTCAAGTCTTTAAAGTTGAGAGCTCATTAAAAGACTCTGCGCCCTGGTATTGATGCTATTTTATAAAATTATGCAAAGCGTGAAGGACCGTTCAAAAGTTTTCTCTTCCTCCTATAACTGAATGATGTATGGTTTCCTGAGCAGCAGGATGAATGCGCCATTGTTTCCAATTGGAAAGTTATGTTAGTGTACGTCTTACGCGCTGTAGTCAACAAGACAGGTAGCGGGAAATCACATCTAACCTAATCTTTCGCGTTGTTAAGTAAAATTATGAGGATATAACAAAATCATGTATAGGGTAATTGGGTTCTGACAGGTGAATTAAGTCGTAACATGCAGTAAAACCGACATGCTGGTCTGCAAAAATGATTTTGGACCTAAATCACTAATTGCATATCAAAATAATTACGAAAATCACCCTTTAAACAGATGATACATCCTAAAAGTCGTGCAAATCCAAGAGTATATATTTTTAATAACTAATGTTTGAATGGGGGGTGGGGGATCTAATAAAGTGTAGTAAATATATTTAACTGATTTGTATGCCTAGGCAAAAATATATACTATATAGGCTACAATAAATAAATAAATAATAATAATAATGTCATTTTCAAACACATTTTCAGTAACCAAAACTGCATAGCCAAGATCGTATTTTTAACCGCCACCAAACACACCGACACGATTTGTCTGTCGAGGTAGCCTTAGGATCATAGCACGGTGCATTGTATAGGCTATAGTCTTTTATTCGTCACTTTATCACATATTCATACAATATAGGCCTATAACATACACCTTTTTCCCCAAGGAGCCAAGCATATTCTGAGCCTTATAGATTTCCCTTGACCCCCTGGAAGTCACTGAATAACTCGCACATTGTCAATACTATTAGGTAATGTGTTTCTTATCATGATCTGTCCTCCATAATTAGGCATGTGCTGTCTGCCCGTGGGTGGGGACTTAACGGGTCCTTATTATTAGTTAAAAACGCAAGCGTCCCGTCGTTGCTTCCGTGGACTCCTCCAGGCTAAAGCAATAAAGTGCGTAATTAGAATGCTAAAGACAGATGTAAATAAAAGCAATGAGACAGTGGTGAGAGATGAGGCGCTGGGGTCAGGTTCTCATCAAAAACCCAGTTGGTGTGATGACACGACGCCCGGCCAAGCGCCAGAGGCCCGGGGCTACAGCGACAGACCACAGGCAGAATGTACTAAATGACTTCGATGGAGTGCCATAAAAACCTAAAACGTGTTTAAAGCATTTCTGACTATATTGCATTATGCATGCATGCAATGCGCCGCGCGAAGGAAACTATAGGGTGGATTCAGGTTGACTGGTTTACCCCATCTCGATGGCAATTGTCCCAATCAACCTGGACCCGTTTTAATCACACTACAATGACGCTATGTCACATTGAAAGTGAATATTTTATATTAGATTTTTGTGTTTACTTCTCAAAACCTTATTGTTATTATTTTAGTTTTCTTCAAAATAATTAGGCTACTTACAAACAGTTACGTTTAAACATAATTTTGCACGCTTCAGTGGTGAAATTAGACTTTTTTTTATTTTATTTAAATGACATCTAAAATGCATTAAAAAAAAATTCTCTCTTTTTTTAAATATTGTTTTAATGTCAGAATTTTGAGTAATTCTATTCTGTTGCATATTATATATATATATATATATATATATATATATATATATATATATATATATATATATATATATATATATATATATATATATATATATATATATCCCTCATTTAACCCTAGGGTGCAGACTATAAATAATAATAAAAAAACAAAAAAACATCAGTTTGGTCACTTTTTTATTCAGTTAACATTTTTGCGCTTTAATTCCTTCACAATATAGCCTCATTGTAATGTCACACCCTCAAGTGATGTAATTGTTTTAGACACTGGGGTTGTGTTTTATTCAAGCTCAGAGAGCAGAGATCTAGGCCAATGAAACAGACACAGAGAAAGAAAGAAACAGAAAGAGAGAGAGAGAGAGAGAGAGAGAGAGAGAGAGAGAGAGAGAGAGAGAGAGAGAGAGAGAGAGAGAGAGAGAGAGAGAGAGAGAGAGAGAGAGAGCTGCCTTGTTTAAAAAGCTTTCACTTTTCTGTCTGATCCTTCTCTTCACTAATGAGATGTTCAGTAGAGGTTTACCTGGCTACCCATTAGCCGGGCTTTATTGTACCCCAGCCGCCTCTCCCCTTGTTTTCTCTCACTGTTCACATCACTAATCACAGATGCTGGAAATGCTGACTACAGAATACGGAAGGAAAACATGCCACCATTCACTAACTATAGCCTAAGGGACAACATTGCAGCTCTTTGTGGAAACTGAAGACATCTCACTTATTAAGAGAGGTGTATATTATTATTATAATTATAATTAATTCATTATAATAATAAAGCAGAATACTACACTCTGAAGAAAAATGGTTCTAAATCTAAACATTTAAGGATTCTTTGGTTTGTAACAAAAGCAGAACCTTTTGTTGATGCTAAGATTCCATAAACAACCTTGCTTCGAAAAAACATTTTTAAAAATAATTTATTATTATTATGATTATTATTATTATGTATGAATACTAATATCTACCTAGTCTTATAATATTATGTAGCTTGGGTTCTAAAAATAATGAATGAATGAATGAATGAATGAATGAATGAATGAATGAATGAATGAATGAATGAATGAATGAATGAATGAATATTGTAAGTCGTGTGAATATAGGTACTTTTATTTTTATTGATATGGGAAATATGGCAAAAATGACAGTGCTCTAACAGTAGTTTTTAGCTACTAAAACTCTACTTTAGAATACATTTATAACTGATAATTGATATTGAACTTGAACAAATACATAACGAATTAAAACATAAAATAGAAATACAAAATAAATGTAACATTTCATGGCCACCCATCAGTTTCAGTGTAACTGAGCGGTGGTTTCTCTCTGCAGATGAGGAGGTTGTGGGGTATGACAGAGAGTCACAATGTGTCTCTTCCATTTGTTTAAGCAAAAGAAATGAAGTTAACAGGCCAAAAAGTAACCATTTTGTGTGGACAGTATGTGAGCCCTTCACAATGGTAAAAGAAAACAAGTCATTCTGAATGTTTCTTGTGACTGCATATACCCAAATAATAATTGAAATCTTTTACAATATGGTCATATTTTGTTACAATTTGAAAGTTAACATTTATAGACATTTTAAGAAAGATATCAAGTATCTGACTGTTGAGAGTGTGTTGACAGTCTGTGTTGGATGGTTGTGCTCCAGGAAATCAACAAAAAGGTGGCGTTGAAAGGATTTTTGACAGTTCTTACACAAAGAACCATTTTAGAACAGGACAATATGGTTCTAAAGAGAACTGTTACTGTGTGTAAAGAACATTTTAAGCATCCTTTATTATAGTAAAGAGCTCCTATAGTGCCCCAAGCTCTGTGACAGGTACTGGAAAAAAAGACTTGTAATTAAAAATAAACGAATCTCTATACTTGAGGCAGCCGATTATTACGCTGGAATGAAGTTTGTTTACCTCAATGCACGAGTACACAGAACATTTGCACACAACAGGTTTATTAATAAACAGGTGCTTGTGGTAAAAGCAGGATATGATCTGATAAGACATTTTACGATTATCAACACTTAATAAATTTGAGATATATAGCTTAATAATTCCTAAATTACATGTAAAGCATCGTTTTAAATGTACTACAATACACAGTTAAATGCAAACTAAGCAAACAATTCCCTTTTATAATTCCACAAATGCATGCAAGATTACAATAGATTGCTTCTAATGTCCTCCCTATTTGGATAAAAGCATCTTCTAAATGATTAAATGTAAATGCAATATGTCATCTAATGTTAGCCTTTTACCCTACATTAAGATAACACAGAGGTGATATTTTAGAAAGAAAAAAAATGGAGTGTTTTATACTGAACTACATCCTTGTAGCAGTAAGAGTCTCCAAAGTGTAAAAGGTTGATTACTGTTAGACATACATCAACCGATGGCTGCGGGCTAACAAAGCTAGCGCTGGTGACTTGTACTCAAGGAGATTTTTGCAGTATCATTACATATTTTGGAGCAATTCACAATCATGATGATTGTTATTCCTCGAAAATAAATCACAGACATTTGGAATTTTTCTGTCACGTAGAAGGTCTTTGAGAATTATAGTGTCACTTATTCGGCCATTTTATCTGTGGCAATGCCACACTAACAATCTTCTAATGAAAAAGATCATTTTGCCAAAGGTCCATTACAGTTTGGAGCACTTGGCCCACTTCATAATGGGGGCCACAAATAATTTTTGCACTTGGGTGCAACATTGCCTTGTTTTGCTGCTAGTTTGAGTCACATGAAGGGACACAAACAGCTGTAAACAACAGAGCAATCAGTGTCCCATCTGCTGCTATGGCCCACTTACATGAACGTATGTCGCCACTTCTTTTACCCTGTGCCAAGCAAGTGCCTGAGGACACGAGTCCCCAAGAAAAGGACCCATTTTCAGAGGAAGAAAAATGAAGAGAGAAAAAAGTTGTCACGGCAAGAAAATGGCATGGTAGGCAGCTATCTCAAAGACACGCTAGTTTAGAATTCTGTCTCATTGCCTCACATACAATTAATGTGTTACACTGAAAAGTTAAAATGAGAACATCTGTATTTTTAATATCAACATGAAGATATACAAACTTTGCTGCATGTCTTTGGCACTGTAAAATCATCATTCTTAAAAAAACCAAAAACAAACAGAGGAAGTATTGGTTAGCAGTCAACAAGTCGAAGCTGGCAGATCAAATTTTGCAGGACCGAAGAGTGTTACAATTCAGAAGTGGGCAAAGATAAACCATCATGCCTTTGAAAAACACTTCAGGGAGTCACTTTGAATATAGTGTCTGCCAAAGGATACGAAACAAATACTTGAGCAAACAATCATCCAAAAACACAATAAATTGTTCTTATGAACATAATTAAGCACCACTTTGTTATTTCTTCTCACACTAAACAGTACTTAATTTCAGGGCTGGAAAAAAACCCCAGCAATCATTAATTATGAATTGGCAGGATGATACAATGAGCAACCCTAGGAGAGGTAAGCTCTGCTCTCTATTACTTAAACAGCAGCATCCACTGGGAGAGGAGATGTAGCCCATGGGGCAAAGATGTACTGCTGCATCAGTTCATCTGCTCTGTTTGCCACTATTTGCTTTAAATTACTGACATTAGGTATGTTTGTCACTGTTAATCAAGTGCTAATTCTAGATCATTAAGGTACCAGAGACTTACAACAAGGTCCCATTAGTTATGTTAGTTAATGCATAAACTAACATTGAGCAATGCATTTGTTACAGCACACATTCATCTTTGGAAATGTCATAAAAAATACAACTGTTCATGTTAGCTCAGGTTCATTAAATAATATTAGCATGAAATACTTGATTTCAATAATGTATTAGCAAATGTTAAAATTAAAGGGATAGTTCACCCAAAAATGAAAATTAGCCCATGATTTACTCACACTCGAGCCATCCTAGATGTATATGACATTCTTCTTTCAGATGAATACAATCAGAGTTATATTAAAATTATATTTGAGCTCATTTAAAGTCCAACTATCCATTATAAAAGTAAACCACACGACTCCGACTTTCTTTACTTTTAGCAAACATTACTGGTCTTAGGGTGAACAATTAATCAGTGCAAGTTAATACACCGAAGAAAAAAAGTTTGCCGTGTTAATCTTTAATCAAAATCTGAAAAGTAACTTCCGGTCTGGAATGACTTTCCTTCTCACTTAATGTCACTTTGACGGCTTGGGTTTGAATATCATATTTAACACGTTCTAAAGCTATAAGTAATATAGCTTCCGGCGGAATGCCTTCTATATTCAACTTACGAAAAAGCGATGATGACGTTGGCATTTTGAACTGTGAGAGGCGCTACACTTTCAATGAAAGTTGAATACGGAAGGCGGTCAGCGGGAAGCTAGATATTTAACTTCATATTGTGTAAAATATGGATATTTTTCTTACAAAAACGCATCGCTTTGCTTTAGAAGTCCTTTATTAGCCCCCAACTAATGTTAACAAATTGAACCTTATTGTAAAGTGTAACCACATTACCTGATTAAGGTTAATCCATGCCATGTTAATCATCTTCGATGATTGAACAGAGATATATGATTTTTTTAAAACAATAATTAGGTTACAATGAAATGGAAGTAGCAACATAGCTTTTCTTCTGGGTTTTGAAGTACAGTATAACCAAGTGTAACAGATTATCAAAAAAGCCTAAATGTAGGATTTGGTTCTATGTGTTGGTTGTTAATTGTATTTTGATTGTATGTGGGCATTGCATTCAAAAGTAAAGGTAGACGAACACCAGCTTGCAGGAGCGGAGTTTAAGCCTGGGCCCACACTAAAAGATTTTCAAAACCTTACAAGATTTTCAAAATGGAGAGACCGCAAACATGGCGATAAGAAATCATAGATTTTACCACTTCTCTAGTTTGTGGAGGGGTGCGATGTGACCAGGACACCGCACATCAACAGATTCACAAACAACCAGAGTCCCACCTGCATACAGTACGTCAGCAAAGAGAAGCCTGCCGTTTTCACTGAAAGCTCCGGTTATGATATTTTGATTAAACATTACAAGGTCATCAAAAATAATATGAATAAAAATGAAACATGCATGGATGAGTTGTGGTAATTACAATGGGCTGTTTTCCCCACCAGATTTCACTTATGTGACTGCACCTTAAAAGTGTAATACCTATGGAAATTGTAATTAAAAACTGTCAAGCCACCAGGGGTGCCTTGAGACCAATAAGCCACTGCTTAAATATTTTTCTCTCCTAATAGACAGACTGCCAGTCTGTGCATTAGTGGTGGGCTTTTAAATGACTCTTACATAGATAGAGCAGTATAGATGGCAACAAGCGATCTTTATGAGTGGGTCATTGAATTATTAACTCAACTGATTCATTCAAAACAGTGATTCGTTTAGAAATGAAACAGTGAGCCAATAAATCATTTACTCTATTGATTAGTTCAAAAACATTGATTCATTTAGTTGCTTGGAGATCACCCGCAATATGAGCATGGCTGTGACTGACTGCATATTTGTGCAAATCATACTTTGGGACAGCAGCACAGCAGGGATATATATATATTGCTGCAAGTATCTTAATCTTTGATTTTTTTTTTTTAATTAATTAAGAATTTCATTCAAAACTTCAAACAATTAATCAAATCTATTCATAATATTTTGTTCATGAAAACCCTGAAATCTATCAGCCTCATTAGGTGTACCATCAAATTAGCCAAATCTGTCTGGCGAGTAGACCAATAGGCTCCACATTGTTTCACTAATAACCATTATACCATTAAATAGATCCCACTTCACAGGTGAAGGATTATGAAAGCAGAGAACTAGTTGAGTAAGCCTAAGGTTTACAATGATTTGTGGCTTGAGAGTCTGTGCTCATAATGACAGCTCAAATACGCTTAGTGCCTAAAAAACCATCTGGTTCCATTATTTGAGCAGGGGTCAAAGGGACTTGTAGTCCTCTGGGTGGAATTCTGGGAACTGTGGGATATTTGAATCAGGTAATATCCCCTTTTCTTTCGCAAGGGCCTCAAAGACTCCTGTCTGTTATTCTCGCTCTCTCATTTACTTCACTGCCGCAACAATGTAATATACATAATTCAAACAACCAGGGAATGGCTGTGGGCTCCCAACCACCTGCTGGCTTTTATTAGCTAATTAATGGTGATTTATCGTAGTTGCTAATTCGAGTGTAGCCGATTGCCTTCAGGAGTCTTTGAACACCATGTGAATTCTGATGGTAATTATGCTTATTTGATGGGCAGTCTACTAAAACAAAAAGTTCTGTCTCTCGTGCCCCACAGCAATACAATTTTTGACTCTTACGGAGATGACCTTGTGTGTTTTTTATTTTTTGGGTGTGTGTTGGGGTGGGGGGTTTAGGTCTCATTAGCACTTTCCTTATGGGTCTGTTTTAATACCTATTTATGTGATTTTAAGATAATAGTAATTGTATTTATTTGTAGTATTTTTATTAATACAATTTTCATCTGTTGAAAGGTCGCAACACTTAGCACTTTGCTGGCAAAATTGTTCTCTGTGTTTCAATCATTTCAACTGTAACAGTTATGTTCTGTATAGTTATGTTTTATTATCATTGTGTTTTGTTATATGTTTTGGTATGCATGTGTTCCCATTGTTTATTAGTTTTCAAATTAGTCACGCACCTGTTTTTTTTGTGTTAAATTTCTTGTCTGTTTATTTATACCCTTTGTTTCCTCAGTTTATTGCTCCGTCAATGTTAAAAGTGGTTGTTTTCTCCTGACTGTTTCTGTATAAATACAGTTTTTTTCTCTGCATCTCCTGCGTTGTGCGCTTCATTACAGTCACCAGTATGCGACAGAACATGGAAACAAAAGACAGAATGGACTTACCAGCCATCCGCCCGTCTGTTTGGAGCAAGGAAAACATAATCTTGGACCACACCAGGGACTTCTTAGACTTGGCGTGCCTTACCACCTTCCCTGACCGTTTAACTTTTAATCCTGTGTGTGTTTTTTCTAACAAGCTTAAATGAGCAGGGTGAGGCACACCTGCCCAGTGTTTGTCCTCTGGGGGATTTTGCCAGGTTTGTGGAGAGCGTAACTGGCCAACAACGCCTCCCAAATGACAGTCACCCTTGTGGATGTGGACCTTGTGGATGAGGCCAGCCCCACTATGAGCCTGCCGCGATGAATGAGCCAGTAATAAGGACTGAGCCAACTATCACCTGGGAGTCTAAGCCCGACGAGAGGTCTGACCAGGTGTGTGAGCCGGAAATATCTGTGTCACTGATTGTACTTGTGGAATTCGAGGGGATGGAATGGAGCCCTACCCACACTCCTGCTACAGTGAGCTACAGTTGGCCTCTGCATACTGTTATGAGGATTTTGAGGAGTCTCCGCTGGTTCCGCCCAGCTCCAAGTCTCTGCTAATCCCCTGTTTCTCTAAAGATCCCACTCAGCCTCCCTCTCCCACCTCCTCTGCCTATAAACGCTAGTTCCTTGGCCCTACCTCCGCTGTTTTCCTTCAGTTCCTCAGTTGACTCCACTCCGCCTCCAGCCACTGAGCCCAACGCTCCACCTTGACTCGTCGACCTGTTATCACCACCTTGGCCCCTCCCTCGGCTCCACCTGGGACCATCGTCCTTATGGCTTCACCCGGCACACTCGTCCCTCCGAATTCGTCTTAGTCAGACTTTGCTCTGCGGCACGGACTTCCAGGCCTTCAGCGGCATTTTTTTCCCTCCGCCCCTTTGGCTGCATCGTGCTCCACCTTCCCTCCGGCTTCGCATTGGTGCTAAGTCCCACCGGCTTCTCTTGCACCTCCTCGGATCCACCCACTCGTCACTGCAGCTCCGCCTCGGCCTCCAGAACCATCCATGGTCCTTGGCTCACTCTGGGTCACCTGCTCTCCGGGCTCCACCGCTAGTGTTGGGATGTCTGACTCCACCCTGGCTCCTTCCACCATTAGTTCCGCTGTGGGCCTTCATCCTTGCTGGGCTTTGGCTCATCCTCCTGTCTACACCCTGACTCCTCCCACCTTTTTCTTCTCTCTGGTTCTGCTGGTCTTTGTCTCCATGGTGTCTTCCTTAATCTACTGCTTGTCCTTTTCACTCCCTCACTTGACTCTCTCTCATTGGAGAGGACATACCTTCCGGTAGGGGGGAGCGCACCTATTTCAGTTTTTTGTTAATTAGGCCTATATAGTTCATTACAGGCACCAGTATGTGTCATCAATATAGTCTAAAGAATGAGAAAAACAATACTGTGACCCAGTATTTCAGAAAATCAAATGGCTGTTATGACAACTGGGGGTTTGTGAGTTTTTTTGTTTGTTTGTTTCATTAATCAAAACCAGAGAACCATGGACATGTGAACGTGTTGTTAGATTACTAATATTAGGTTAAAGGTGCACTATGTAGGATTTTTGCAGTCAAATATCCAAAAACCACCAGGCCAGTGTTATATATTTTGTTCAGTTGAGTTCTAACAATCTCCCAAATGTTTCCAACTATTTGTAAATTGTGAGAAAATCGTTATTTTAACCAAGGAACCGGGACGTGTGAGGGAGTCGCCTGTCAATTGCGTCATATGTGCGTTACCCTCGGTTTCCGGCTTTATTTTGCAGAAACTCTTTACTCTAACTGCGGTGCGCAACAAGTGTCACAGCAGCCGCCGAGTGGACGCACAGAGTAACGTCATAACATCATTTTATTTTAAGCACACTTAAATGTATTTAATATGATAAACAGAGCTGTGTTACCTCATACTCATGACCGGAAAAACGGAAATGGCGCCGTCGACCCTTCATAATAAAAGTCCCTCGTAACAATCGCTCCAGCGGCCTTGCTCAGCTCCCTCAACACTCGGCCCGGCTCTGCTTCATACTACAGTAACGTTAATAACCGCATCCATGAACATGATTTCTGCCCGAATCCTATCGATTATTTTCCACCAGCTGTGAGGTGAAGACCACATGTCCCAAGTTTCTGCGCTCAAACTTAACGTCATCAAACTATGCCTTTGTTTTGAATAGGCGCCTCTAGTGGACGGAAAAGTCACATAGTGCACCTTTAAAATGTATGTAAATATTTAGGTCAAGTTTGGGAACCCCTGAATTAAAGTAAGGACGATGCTTGGCTTCTCATTGATGCCCATTGTCATTCCATTTAAAAGCATTCAAACAGCAATAAAGTTATAATCATACAGGATACCAAACACTTAATTGTGATTTCAATCTCTTGACGTCTGAGAAAGCTATGCTGCGAGAAGTACATATAAAATGAGACGAATGTCTTCAGGCTGCTCCTATGAGTCCTTGTTGTTGTCTTGGTGAGCTCATGCAAAATCAGTAGAAATATGTACTCAAACATCCTCTCCCCAATGTTCACAAGATTGCTTTCAACAGGGACAAACGTGGGGTGACACTAGGAAATAGCCTGAAGGGCCAGGACTGGTTTCCTTTCAAATAAGGTATTTAAGTCACAGTTTTCAAACACAATATATACACAGTATATACACATATGTTATACCTGAAGTTCACTTGATAATAAAGGTTATCAAAAAACAAAACAAAAAAACATTTCCACTTGTCCCCCCCCCTTCCTTCTTTTTTTTTTTATGAACAGGGCAAATCCATAAACAATAAAATAGTCACCATTTAAAAAATATAAACAATGCATAAACACATAAATAATATGTGTTTGTAAGTGTTAAAAACTATTTTTGTGTGTGTGTGGTTTTTGTGATCACAATGACTCCATTTACCATTGTTGTGCCTCAGCTTATTTTCAATATTTTAACGAGTCAAAATTATTATTTATGTGATAATCAACATTACGCTACAAATGGTGTTGGTTAAGCTTAATCAATTCACAATTCATAACATTTTACATGAATTGGTGGCTACTAAATTGTACAATCTCATTGGTATGTTTTCATACAAACTTGCTTATGCCTCAGGTTTAGGGGTGGACCATCATGCTTACATTATTTTTCTTTGAATAATGGCACATTTCTGCATTAAACAAATCATACAAAGTATGATATACAATTCATCACTGCATAAAATAGTTGCGTTTTCTCATGATATCGGGTTGACTTGTTCCATTAAGAATCACTAACTATCAGCCAACAAATCTCCTCATTGCTATAAGTGTTATCCTGTTTTTAGTTCATATTTGTCTTTCAAGATGAAGATGTGTAGTACTAAAGTGATTCTAGTTAAGTCAAAGCTTTTAAAAAACATAAAACATAAACTGATCTGTGTACAGTAAAATTCACCTACACCAGCCCAGCCTTCTGACATCAAATCCACAATGCCATTTGACATCAGATCCACAAAGGCCTGGGATCTGAACGTTCAAAGTTAGCCTCTTGATGTTTTCCACCCACTTGCATGCATATCCTTGGGGAAAACGCTTTTTTTATATCCTGGCACAGGTTTCCTCCCAAAAGGCTTTCGTGTAGTATAAAGCACTGTGTCAAGTCACCTGGCAGCTCTCAAAAGAGAATGTTAGTCGAGGAAACCTGGGGTTAAACAACGACTGCACACATACACCTTGACTGATCCTTTTCATCATAATTCAAATTGAAATTCTAACCATGTGGGGGAAGAAATCTAGCAATATCACAATTTTGAGACAGTGCCTCCAGCGTTGCGCGCTGTTAACAGAATGTTTTTCACAAGATACCTCTGTTCTTTCAAATCATCGTGGGTGATGTTTACACATGGGGAATTGAATTCACCTTCATGTCTGCATTTAAAGGTGTATGAGATGCTTTTCTCTGACTATGTTCACTTGACAGAACATTAAGAAAAAACAAATACAATTTCTGACACTGATATATCCCATTATGTAAATGACACTGTACACGCAACCAAACCACAAACACTCAACATCCGTTCTTTTGAGCATATCTACACACCTACAAACAGCCAACCTAAGAGGACAGCTTATAAAAAACTAAGCTTTTAAGGTTAATTTAGATTCATTAACTCAGACATGATCGGGCCTACTTTGATTCAAACTGAGAGAGGTTAGTATTTTTAAACATTGAAACAATAGAAGGACTAAAGAGGCCTTTATTCTCTAAAGGGAAAATGCCTGAGCCCGTATATGCTCAACAGATCTCATGCTCAAATGGTGAAAACCGCCACCTAGACAGCACTGAATAATATCCACGATCCCTTTTTGGTCAAAGTAAGACTGAGTCTGATGAGGGAATGGATATCCAAGAGTTATTGTCCCCTGAAATGCAGTTATCATTGTGTAGTCTTTGAATGCTCCAGGGAACCCTGAAACGAATAGGCGCAATAAGTTCACTTTGCAGAATTAATGCAGTAATTCTTTATCGTGGGCAAGAGACAGAAAGTGAGGCCAGTATTACCTTGGATTTGGAGTTTAATGCAAATGGTGTGAGGCTGATCCTTTTTTTTCCTTCTGTCTCTTTCCTCCTTTTTAATGATGGCCCTAATTTGTTAGCTCCTTCTAAATTATTAATCTCTTTTATATTCATGTAGTTATTACATGTCATAACTGTGTATCTATGGGGTGAAATTTAATAGCATCTGCTGGACCTTCGGAGAGGGCCCAGTGTTAGAAAACGGCATTAAAAATGGATAATTAGCTAAATATTTGCCTTAGCACATTTTCTTAGCAGCTCCTCTAATTAGCGGGCTTGCAGCTGCTGTGGTCACTTAGTGCAGGCAATATGGTATTTGCATTGAAATACAAGGACAGGACTATTTAATTCAATTATGTAGAATTAGGACACTGGCATCATACAGTCAAATTACGGAACTCTGTGCATTGCGAAGAGAAAATACATGAGCAAATCAAACTTGGAGGTAACATGGACAGGTAGGAAAGAGGGAAGAAAGAAGAGAGGTGGAAAGGAAAAGGGATCGGGACAGGGCACATAAATGTCATATGAGGTGGCGTGTTAACTCAACAGCAAAGCACTGACCCTTGAAGTGGTACTCCTGGAGGGGGGCAGGGCAACTCCACTGAGTCAGCCCCCACAGACAGTCTCATGAGTGGGCCATCTGCCAGCCATCTCTCTCTCTCTCTCTCTCTCTCTGGGCTTGGAGCCACCACCAGCCAGCCAACAGGCTCCTAACATTAATATGGAGGGTGTGTGTGGAGATTACTCAGTAATGATAGCTGGTATTGAAACATAAAATGATGTGCTTTAAAATGACCGCAAGACACTGATAAGACGGGAAGGTAAAACGCTGGAAAGCACACAGCATTCAGACAACAAGATCTCATGAATTACACCCTTGCATTATTTTCCTATCAATTGTCCAATAAATATAATTGTTTTAACTGTAGCAAATACTTCATTTAAGAACAGGCTTAACATGGTTGTTAAAAGACCTAAACTGCTCTAAAGGCTTTTAATTATTTGTACACATAATTTTAACCTGTTTACACATGTACAGATTGCTCATTCTTGTTAGTGCCTTTTGTGACTTTCAAAAAATAAACAATTTAGTGTTGTAATTTAAGGAAGTATTTCTATAAAATGACATGTTGGACTTTCATATCTGTCCTTTGGTCAACCTCAGGCACTCATTCTAACTTAATTATTTAGGCAATGGCCAGGAAAAATGAACAGGGTGCCTAACAAGACGGAAACAAGAAGGCAAAATGTATCAGTGAGGGATTGAGAGTTGAGGAGGTCAATTTTTTCCCCCATTGAAATTTTTATACTATCATTGTCATAGTTGTTTATGCATGCAAATGTATGAATAGTGACAATGTTTAAAGTGAGACAAGCCAATTAATACTACAAACACTGCATAATTCAGACATGTTTATACATTCAAATAATGTATGGTTGTTTCCTTAACAAAAGACCACTTCTGGAGACAATACAAAAGACTAACCTATTAAATGACAAATTATTACAAATTTCAATACTAGATTTTTTGTTGTTGTTGATGAAACACTTCATAGAGAGAGAGAGAGAGAAGGAAAGAATGAAGGAACACAGAGTATTTTTAAATAAATGTCAATTTTCAAGTTGTAAAAATGGCAACATTCACTCGAAACCAAAATAGTGGATTATTTAAAATGTACTCCACCCCCCTTTTATTGTGGTATTGTGATCAAATAAATGAATTTATATCATTTAATAGTTTGTTATTTTTTCAGTATTTAGATATTTTAAGATATGTGATGGTGACATGAAATGTATAACAGGATTGACCCCCATGTCAATAGATTACAGATCCGATGATCTAAACCTTATTATTCACATCTATTGCTTCGAACATTCAATTAGCGCTTCCTCTGGCTGTAATCTGGTCTTCAGAGATCACGGAAAGGTACCGGCAGGAGCGTATTGATTGGGAGGTGTCATATGCGAAAGCGTAGGAGAGGGGTGGCCTCTGTCTGCTTAATGGACTGAAATAAAATAGGTGGGAATGGACTTTAATTAGGGAACAGTTGCTCTGTATCCTGCTTCCTCCGCTCCGGCACCACACACATTCGAACACAAACAGTTATCTACACTTCATCTTATAGGCCACCAGCTGTTGGACTGTCTGCATTTGCAAATCATTTGCAGCAGTGTCTCTAAAAATACAAAGGAAAGGGAGAAGAGAGAGAAAGTGTGTGTGTGAAAGAGAAGAGGGGGAAGAAAAGAGAGCAACTGGGGCTCCGGGGTCTCAGCTGCTAGGGTACTGCTTGCTCCTTGCAATGAGTTGCAACTGTCAGGTTATTTTATCTCTGGCTTTTCATCATGATGCAGAGCCCGGCTCGGAGGAAGCCACCTGAGAGTGCAAGGAATTTGTAGGCTACAAGTCATTAGCAAGGCCTGCTGAGAAATCGAGGCCAGAGATCCACTGAATATTGCTTCAGACAAAGTACATCTTAACCCTTGACGGTCTGACAGGTAGGGTGGTTTCTCAGAAGTGGCGGCTTTCATATATGCTGGTTGCTGTAATACATACTGTATGATGCTAGGAAAGACCACAACACCTATTGATAGATCTCGCGAAAGCTAGAACAGGTTCCTAGGTGGTGAAGAATGTCAGCCTTTGATTTATGAGAAATGGAAAACGGAGGAACAACAGTCTGATGAAGAATTTCTAATGGGAGAAAGAGTATAGCAAGTCGTTTGATACTTAGCGGCTACCACTTTTTAACGACAGAACGCATCTTTGGAGGAGACTTTTAAATATCTATTTATAGTATGCCAAACTTTCAATATAATATATAAGATAGCCCATGTAAAATATCCAAAAATAATCTTGAAACTTACCTAACCATTATAGAGCTCATGAGAATGTTTATCTCAGAATGTTCATTAATTCTGTTGATCCCAATCTGTAACTAAAACTAAAATAATACAAAAATGTATTTTTCGTATAGAAATAGTAATCAGATAAAATAGTCTCAAATCTATACACAACAGTAGGCTATTTACCGCAGTAAAAACACTAACACTTGCTTTCAAGATGGACATCAATGAAAGCAAATGAGAAAACAATTAAGAGAATCAGACATTCAGTGCACAATCTGAAGAAATCCATTAAATAAAGGATTCATGAGACTTTGAGACTTATAAGAGAACAAGAGTCACTTGTTCATGAACCGCATATCGCACTACAAGGTTTGCTCTGTATTTTCCTAAGAATCATTAGTTTGTGAATCTACTACACAGTTGTTATACTTTATAATGTAATTAAAAGAATGGCTTATTTGCTCAGAATGGACTACATGGACAACTTAAAAAAGTAAGTTACCTGGTTGCCTTAAAATTTTGAGTTCATTTAAATAAAAATGTTGAGTTAATTCAATAAAGGAAATTGGTTTAATAGAAACTCAAAATATTATTGTACCTGAACCACATAAAAAAAAATTGTGATGAATCATGAAAATAGCATGTTTTTTTGGCATGTTTCACTGCATTATAACAAATAAAACAAAATTACACAATATGTTTACAAAAACTTTTAATAATATTTGAATAAAGGGTGATGCTGATTCTGAAAAATGTTCATTGTATTAACTCAAAATTTTCATTTCAATAAACTCAAAATTAAGGCAACCAGGTAACTTACTTTTAAAATATAGATTTTTTTTTACAGTGTGGGCTGTTTAAGACTCACTTAAAAGAGTTTATATCTTGCAATTTTATGAAGGTAATTGTGACTTTTCTTCTCACAATTGTGAGTTCTCAGTTCTGAGGAAAAAAGTAAGAATTGTGAGATGAGTTTATATCTTTCAATTAAGTCTTTATTTCTCTCAATTCTGAGTTTATAACATGATTTTTTTTTTAAGAATTGTGAGATGAAAAAAATTGCAATTACCTCTTTATTTTTTTATTCTGTGGGGGAAACAAGCTCCAAAGCAAATTCTCTTTTGCCATGGCACTGCCGATTTAAGCGACGGAGAAAGGGAAATACTCCATGAATAATAATGCACATGCGCATACATGACCACGGGACAGCGCGGGCAAGAGGACAAAAAATAACAAAAAAAAAGATGTTTCTTGTTTGACAGTATTTCTCTTTTTTAAGGTCACTGCTTTATATTGTGGGCAATAAAGGTTATAAAGTAACTTGTAATCTGAATACGGTGACTGGAAACATAAGGGCTGAATACAGTTACTTTCTAAATACATAATGCCTATGTAACTATATATGGGGAAGTTTTCAATTAATTTTTAAAAAAAGTAAAGAAAAGAAAATACTTTAGCTCAGGACTAGGCCTCAACAAACTTGGTTATGCATCAAATAAATAATGCTATACACACAATTCTGCTATCCAGCTTCCTTTTCTTGTGAATTACTGAGAACATTCAGGACAAGCATTCATTAGATCTGCAAAGCACAGTGCAGCTGTGGCAAGAGTCTAAAAGAGAAAATAATCTGCAACATGGGCAAATGTTCTGCACTAACGTGTGCTGTGAACGGTGACTTGAGGTCCGCTTTTGGATCGGTGGACATGTCATTCCCAGTCTTCTTCCATGCCACTGACTGCTGCTTATTGACATGTCCGGGTTTGCCTGTACGAACACTTCACCATGCACAGTCACAACTTGAGCCAGCGGTCTCCATCTCTCTTTTCTGTCGAGGATCTCTGCTTTTCACATTCACTAAGTGAATCCCTTCCAAAAACCCATCACTGTTTAAGCCAGCTAGTATTTGACCACTCTCTGCTATTGATCTGTTTCAGTGTCTTGTTGAGTACAGGCATTAAGAATAGATGTTGTTTAGGGTCAGGATTGTGGCAGCACCAGCCCTCCCCTCTTCTCCAAGCCTGGCTGACCAATGGAGTATTTGCATTGCGCCGCAGGAGCGCGCACCTTGTAAGTGAATGTTTTTTGTAATGGGAAAGCCCAAGAGTGGAGGCAAGGGTTAGTAAGCGAAGCTGCTGTTTGATTGCCCGAGGAGAGAAAACAGGAAAGCGACCCAGTATGCTTTGGGAATAGCTATAAACAAGCACAACTGTGGGTGTGTGTGGGAATCTGGTATTCTAGGTCAGATCTCTATGTTTGCCAAAAGCCGTGTCAACAGATAGGACGTGCGTTTATAGAGATATTACACATTGTCAGTGTCTGTTCCCCAGCGTTCCTGTTTGACTGAATGGGTTTTTTGGGATGCAGAAGCATAACCGCCGCTCTTGTCCACACATCTCATCAGAGAGCTGATCCAGTGTCAGGTCAGCTCCGCACACATGTTTGTTTTTCATCATTAGAAAGCAAACCAAGGAGATTCTTGGCATCCATATTAGCGGTGCAAAGTTTACTTTGGTTTGATTAGAGCCTCAGAAGAAAAGCCACCGCGAATAGCTGCTGTGATGGTTCTGGAAGACGCCAGTGAGATACAGACATGATAAAACACTGTAATATTTACTAGTGCAATCTGGGCCTCAAAGGAGCAATGTTTTATCCTTAACTTGTTGTCTCTATTGCATAAAAAGAGCCATGTGTATATATGCAGGTGTCTGTAGTTGTTCATCAGGAGGGAGGCCCACCTTTTCCCCTGACAACTGCCCAATTATGTATCACCCTTGGCCTACTGTTTGCGCTAGGAGTAATCAATACAGGACGTGCTTGAGCGCACCCAGATTTCGGTCGAACAAATGCATGAAAACTTAATTGTGTGCTGCTGCTGAAAGCAGAGAAATCCAATGTGATGCTGGATGGAGACTTGTGTGCAGTGTTGGGGGTAACGCATTACAAGTAACATGAGTCACGTAATTAGATTACTTTTTCAAGTAACTATTAAAGTAACACATTACTTTTAAAATTTACAGCAAAATAGCTGTTACTTTTTCACATTTATTTTACTGACCGTTCTCCTGTCCCCATTTTGAGAAAAATTGAGAGTAAATGCAGAGGTGTTGTGTGACAGGTTAATGTAGTTCTAGACTAATTGTGAGCATTTACTAATCTCATTTGTGCAAAAAAAGATTGTCTTCCTAAAAATGAATAAAATCAGTCAAATCCAAAATCAGAATACTATGCAAACCTCCAATAATTCAATATTAAATAAAACAAATAGTTCTGTCAGGACCACTATCGATCAAAGATGATTCAATATTAGCATACATTTTGGATTGGCAGTATGGTTCTGTTCTGAGCCATAACTCCCTGCGCATCCATGCAGCCTAGCATGGATAAGAGCAGGAGAGCAGCTATAAGGCAGGGTAAACAGAACAGAACCAATATAATGTATTACAGATATCATTAATGTCGATATTTAATGTACAAAATAATTTGGGAATTTAGTCTGATTCAAGGGGAATCATTCAGAATACCAGATCCTGACTGGACAAGAGGAGGAGCTGGGGATGGAGGAGGGTAAATGAGCTCTGGAGAACGCGAGAGCTGCTGATAGTACTGAAGGAGCTTATATATGCATGCTGTGATAGTCGTAGATAATAATAATAATAACAATAATAATAATAATAATGATTTTTATTTGTAATGCACTTTACATTTCTGCAATCTCAAAGTGCTAAAGATGATCTCAGGTGTGATCACATGACAGTCAGCTGATGCGAGCTTGACTTAAGCCGGGTGCACACTGCGATTTTGGCCACGATTTGGTCGTCTGAGACAAATTTTGCAAATCCTAAAAGATTCCTCTGATTCTAGGCTAAAATCTGACGTCTTTGATCGTTAGTTTGACATGTTCACCGACAGCCGATTAATGACCGCTGTGTAGCACCATCACAATCCCATGTGTATGCAGCTCACTGTCACCGAACACGTCATTGATTAATGATATAAAACTACGGATGAGTTTTCTTGCGTGCGCCCGTTTTTAGCGCACCTTAACTATCGTACAGTCTAACATTAATGGCAACTGAGATCTTACAGCGTGACATGGCTTACAGCAGGGATCATGTTCGTACAGTCTGACAAGGAACAATAGTGAAGGACTATTATAAATCGCACAGTGTGCACCCGGCTTAACATGACCTGCCAGAACTGACGCTACACTTGATTTTTATGCATTTAATATCATTTTATTGACCAATGTCTTGCTGCTGACCTTCGATGATTCAGATTTTTAGTTGTTATTGGTGAAGTAAGTGTTAAACTTATTTCTCCTGCGTCCTATCTATTATCCAGAAAGGCAGAAAGGTTTGTTTGAGCTGCGCCCTCTACTGTACACATGTGAATTCGCATTTTTACCTCAGCCTGAGGCTTATTATTTCAATTTTGGTGTGAAAAGGTCTTTACATTTGCTCAAAAATTGAATGAGCCCAGCCTGGGTGAGAAAAAGTAATGCAAAAATAACTTTTCTTAAAAACGCAATTTCTTAAACGCAATTAGTGACTTTTTAAAGGGGTAACGCAATATTGTAATGCATTCCATGCATTACTAATTGTAAGTAAATAATGTGTTTATGGATATCTTGCTTTTGTAGGTTTTTCTTAATTGTGACAAGTGCCAAGAAATGTGTAGACAACCATGTCTACCATATACAGTATTAGCTTATTACATTTTTTTTTAACCAGGATTTTTAAATTGATTAAAAGTGACTTACATTACTACACATAATTTCACATAATTATTATTATTTTTTAAAGTTTGAATAAATTTGTATAAAGGGTCACACATTAGATTAGGGTCAAATTCTCACTATTAGCTAACGTTTAACTACAACCTTTGCCTGAGTAAACTCCTAATTACTGCTTAGATTACCTTAGTTGTTAAGTTTAGGTATTGAGTAGGATAAAGGGATGTAAAATATGGTCATGCAGAATAAGGCATTAATATGTGCTTTATAAGTACTAATAAACAGCCAATGTCATAGTAATATACATGCTAATAGGCATCTAGTTAATAGTAAGAATTTGCCTTAAAATAAAGTAACAAATCTGGGCGAAACACATGACTATCATACCTCACTGGCCCTTATGTTACCACTGACTCCATCTTCAGAGTGTGCAGTGCTGGGCTGCAGCCTTGCCAATCAAAAGGGCGACAGGTGGAAGTCTGGCGCGTGGTCTCCTTTTCATGAATTAATATTAACACAATCCATAAAATTACAACGCTGGTCATTTTTAGGGGCCTCCTTCCCCAACCAGACTCTCACAGGTCCAATCTAATGAAAACGCTGAACTTACTGGTGCGTTTAATTGTATATATGGGGAAGCCAAATGCTTTGGGTCGGATGTGGGGGCATGACGAGACGAAGGCCGCTGGAGTGATGCAGCGAGGGAATGAAAGCAAGCCTGGCCCTACAAGTGGAAAATTTGATTCAGTTTAAACATAGCATTTCATTTATTGATCCATTGTAGAGGAGGGGAACATGGGGTGAGAAGACAAGGAGAGCAGATGGATTCATCTGAACATGTTATGAGGGAACAGGATTTTGGGGGAGGATATCGAATTGGAAAACCCCAAGATGGTGTAACAGATCAAATGGAAATGGTGCTTAAAGTATGATTACATTTCCTGAATGCCACAGGATCTGTCTGTCCGCACGTGCCTGCTCACAGAGCTACTGAGGAGACCTTGAATTAAGGATGACGACAATTCCACTTGGCTTCATTTAACTGTGGATTTAAATAGCAGCAGATATGCAAATAAATAAACTCCACATCAAAAATGTATTAAGCACTTTTTCCATAGGGCTTGTAAGTGCAGAAAATTCCCAGAGGAATTGATTTGCACACTTTTTTGCAAAGTAAGCATTGAGATTTAAACAAGGGAATTAAATTCACACAAAATTTAGCTCCGTGTTCTCCATATTCTTCATATTATTTTTCTGTATTGTCACATACATATTTATCCGAAATTTACAGACGGAGCCACGGTTGATACCCACATATGATAGGGGCATATAGCCGAAAAGATATGACATATCTCTTTCTATTATCACAGCAAATCAATAATTCATGTGTCTTTACACCAGACACAGAGGAGCGGGAGGAGCCATGCAAACACACACAGGAAGCTGAAGTCAGCCCACAATGCAGCAGCAGCAGAAGTACCAGCGGCTTTGGATGAGAAAACAGAGAGAATGTGAAAGAGAGTGAGAGAGGGAAGGCAAGAAAAAGAGGGGGAGAAAGGGAGGGAAATAACATGACGGGCATATTCATTATTCCTGTGACATTCTCATGTTGCTCCTCTGTGAGAGGATAACCTTTCTCTCCTGCAGTCCCAGAGTGCTATTCACACAATCACTTACAACATTAATCAAAGCGTGCCGTCTAATGGTTTTTGACGTGCAGCCCCACTTTATGGGCTGCAGTCCAACCCGCGCCCACTGATGCATCTGTTAACGCTACTCTAGCAGCACTTGGCTAATGCTAATGGCAGCACAGACGCTCAGCCATCAAGCACTTAAGGACATGGATGCCATTGTGTGATGCATGAAGAAAGCATCTTTGATGGCATGCAAATGCAGGGGGGGGGCATCTGAGGAGGATTTAAGTAGTTATACTGCAGAGGCTCCACCATGTTATGGCTCACGTGATTTGCAAACATAAGATGATTATAATATGCTGTTGACTTTTTGTTGAATTGCGGATCCTGAATAATATCTTAATTAAGAAATAATTCACCCAAAAATACAATTTTACAGTCATTATCATCAATTATTTACAGACTATCACAGAATACTGAGAGATTGATTACTGTGTGTCAGACCAGTGGAGTCAATTCACCAAAAGCCAAGGTATATGGCAGACTCTGATGACGCCATCCGATCTTACTCCCTTGACGCGACAGTTCGAAGTGTTTTCGAAGATTAATTACTCTGATCGTAAGTTTCGCAAAAAAACATTTTCTTTGGCTTGCAAATGAAATTACAAAGACAACGAAAAGAACAGAAGAAGCTATCAGTCGGTTCAGAGCTAGTCTCGCGTAGCCAGACCTTCAGACTGACGGCAGAAGGTCTGGACTCTATTGATGACTTTCATTGGTCAAGGATCGCCTAAGAGAACGTTTGACTGACATGACAACTGTTTGTTTTGTTCCGCGTGATGTTTAGGGCGTTAAGTTGATGTCCATAATAGACCGGCGTGCATCTAAATGATTAATTCTTGAGCGCTGTGCAAATTTACTGAAACAATGGACCCGCAAACTTCCAGCGTTTAGTCGATCCTGGTAAGCGCTCATTGTCACAGTTGTAAACATGACGGTGTTCTTCTTTCACGAGGGAGTTTAGAGTCACAGGAGGCGACCATTTAACACACACGTCTCGCAGACATCCCTAGAATTCAACCAATCAGATGACGACTTCGAAACTCCTGAAGTGTTCCCAGATAAGTGTGCCATCTGGCATAGAATAGTTCAGCGCAAACTTGAGTGTAAAAAAATCCTGTTTTAAACAATAAATCTGACTAAACATCACAATAAATCTTTTATTTACATCGTGTCTCCGCTTTGTTGATTTTAATGAGAGGATTTGTTCGTAGAACTTAGTAATCTTTCGCTAAACAAACTCATTCAGCATTTTGAGCGATACTGAGTGGGTTCTCACCGTAACTTAAACACCTCTGATTGGTCATTCTTTTCAACAGAAATGCTTGTGATTGGCTACAACGCTGGAAAATTACTTTGTAAATAGACACATTTAACAGTGCTGTTAAACTCACATGACACAAATATAACACCCGGATCGCTATTCTCTTTTATTAAACAATTATATAACAAATAGTAATATAACTTAATCTGCAATAAAAATCTATTACTTTGCATTGACCTGACCAGGGAGCCAATAGCAGCCACGATACTAATTGACACCCCTGAGTCAGATGCTGTAAAATTATAAAAATATATTAAAAAACGTCACTAGATTCACAAATTATGCAAAAAACTACTGAAACGCTTCATCACAGTGTGTGAAAAGAGTCCAATGTATTTGTTTAGCTTCAAAATATGACTTGTGTGATGAAGTTATACACTGTTTGTTTGAGGAACAGACTGAATGAAGTCATCATTCCATCAGTTGATGAGTTTGATTTGTGAACGAATCATTCAGACATGTTTTAAGAGTCTATTTAATTGAACAAAATAGTTTTAAAAATATAAAGTTCACATATAAAATATTTCTACCGAACCTTGAAAGCTCCACAGTATATATACAATGAAGAAAACATATTCAGTTCAGTTCAATTACTCCAGATACACGTTTTGTTGATGAACTACTTTGTGTCCAAGATAAGTGCTCTTGATGAGATTACACTGGAAAGTGATTCATTTATTTCCTCATTTGTTGTGATCTCCAGGGAATTTAATTTAAAGACTCTACCTTGTGTTAAGTTAATAAAAAACCCACAGAGAACAACAGGGCTTGAATTCCCATGAAACTGATAGTCTGTGTAATTTGAACATGTTGCCTTGTACAATGCAAATGTGCATTACTGCAGTATTTTAATTTAACACAAATAAATGTTATACAAGTAGATGTTATCTGTGAAGTACTGTATTTGTTTGCCCTCATGGATTTCCTCAGACCTGTTGACTGTTATTGAATCTTATTCTGTTGCACTATCAGTGCTCCTCTCCTTTTATGATCACAATTTTTTTCCTCCAAACTTAATGCAAATTTGCATCTATGTCTGATTTCAAGCTTGCATCACTGTTTCTTTTATCTCTCTTACAGAAGGCTGCGATGGGCAAACACGTAAGCACAAGCATATTAATAATGCAGTATGGTGATACTGACCTTACTCTAAGCCTTTCAACCTCAGCTGGTACCTCACCGAGTGACATCTGACTGAAACTACACACACGTGACAGCAACTGGACAAAATGAGAAAACTGTCTGAAATCAGGTGAATGCTAATTAGAGTATTTCATGATACAAAATTAAACAGAACTTCATATCAAACATTGTTACATAAAGAGCTATCAACTTTAAAAATAGAGGAAAAATATAATTTTTCTTCACATTTTTAAATAATTCCTAAAATGTACAGTAATTAATAGATCTGAGCATTTCCTTAAACTCTGTACTGTATACTAAAAATGTTGACATTTTATTGAAGCTTGAGAAAACTGCATGACATTTGCACTGTCATGCCTGGTACTCAATCATCTCATAACTACCCGCTGAACACACACATACTGTACATAGAGCCAAGAGTGCACTCGTTAAGCTTTGTAGGTGCATGAGCACAAACAGCCTTGGAATTATGATAATGTGAATTTTGTTTATTATTATCTAAAGATGGAAAGATGATGTAGAGGAGCTTACATGTTGATTAATTCTGTTAAATAATGCAGCACAGCAGAAAAGAAATAGAGACATGCTTAATGCTGAGTCGTTTTGCAGATTGTCCTATTACACTGTAATTATATGAGGAATGCTGCTGTTAAATAAAAGTCTTATATAATGCTGTTCATTTGAACTTCCTATTCATCAAAGAGTCCTCAAAAAATGTATAATGATTTCCACAAAAAATATTAAGCAGACACATTTATAATAATAATATTAATAATAAATAATAATACAAAATAAAAAAAAACATAATAAAAACAGCAAATCAGCATATTATAATGATTTCTGAAGGATCATGTGACACTGATGACTAGAGTAATGTCTGCTGAAAATTCAGTCTCGCCATCACAGGAATAAATTACGATTTTAAAATATATTAAAGGGATAGTTCACGCAAAAAATTTAAATTTAAATTAGCCCATGATTTACTCACCCTCAAGTCATCCTAGTTGTGACATTCTTCTTTCAGACGAATACAATCAGAGTTATATTAAAACATGTCCTGGCTCTTCCAAGCTTTATAAATGGCAGTCCAAAATTTGAACCCCAAAAAGTGTTCCCATCCTTTATAAAAAATAATCCACAAGACTCCGGGGGGTTAATAAAGGACTTCTGAAGCAAATCAATGGGTTTGTGAAAGAAAAATAACCATATTTAACACTTTATAAAGTAAAATATCTATCTTCCGGCAGACCGCCTTCCGTATTCAAGGATGGCTTAAGGGTGAGTAAATTATGGGATTACTTTTCCAATTTCTGAGTGAACTATCCTTTTAAAATAGAAAACAACTTTAAATTTAATAATAATATATAACAGTATTGCTGTTTTTTTTTTTACTGTACTTTTGATCAAATAAAAGCAGACTTGGTGAGCATAAGAGACTTCTTTCAAAAACATTTAACAAAATCTTACCAAAACTCCAAACTTTTAACAGTAGTATATAATATACAGGCATAACATTATGACATTATTAGGTGAAATGAATAACACCGATTATATCTTCATCACGGCACCTGTTAGTGGGTGGGATATATTAGGCAGCAAGCGAACATTTTCTCCACAAAGTTGTTCTGTTAGAAGCTGGAAAATGGGCACTTACATGGGAAACACATGGCACCAGGATGCACTATGGGAAGAAGGCAAGCCGGCAGAGGCAGTGTGATGCTTTGGGCAATGTTCTGCTGGGAAACCTTGGGTCCTGACATCCATGTGGATGTTACTGTGACACGTACCACCTACCTAAGCATTGTTGCAGACCATGTACACCCTTTCATGGAAACGGTATTCCCTGGTGGCTGTGGCCTCTTTCAGCAGAATAATGCGCCTGCCACGAAGCAAAAATGGTTCAGGAATGGTTTGAGAAGCACAACACAGAGATTGCGGTGTTGACTTGACCTCCAAATTCTCCAGATCTCAATCCCAATCGGGAATCTGTGGGATGTCCGATCCATGGAGGCCCCACCTCGCAACTTACAGGCCTTAAAGGTCCTGCAGCTAACATCTTGGTGCCAGATACCACAGCACACCTTCAGGGGTCTAGTGGAGTCCATGCCTCAATGGGTCAGGGTGACCAAATATAATATTAGGAAGATGGTCATAATGTTATACCTGATCAGTGTATATATATATATATATATATATATATATATGGTGTATA
Source organism: Gobiocypris rarus (assembly GCA_023029165.1). Taxonomy (NCBI): domain Eukaryota; kingdom Metazoa; phylum Chordata; class Actinopteri; order Cypriniformes; family Gobionidae; genus Gobiocypris; species Gobiocypris rarus. Next base: position 32,657,120 of record CM040914.1, read on the forward strand.
TATATATATGTATATATATATATATATATATATATATATATATATATATATATATATATATATATATATATATATATATATATATATATATATATATATATATATATATATATATATATATATATATATATATATATATATTATATATATATTCTTTTTAGAGCAGTACTAATAAATTCACTTAAAATAGCTGGAACTGACACAATTTAACATCTGTTAGTTTATGTCAGTCTTTACCCATTTAATGCCCCAAGTTACTTAATTAATTAATGTAGGCCAATATTTGCAACCTAAAACGCTACAGTCCCCTGTCAAAAGTAGCGAATGCCCTCTGATTTATTTTAAGCTCAGTTCTTTTTTGGGGGCCACTGCTGGACTGAAGTCCTGGATTGAAGTTCCAAGTAGTTGGTTGCTGCTGGCAAAGTCCTATGCCTCCATCTGTTCCTCCCAGAATCATATGAAAGGGTTGCAGCAGCATCAACCGTACACTGCTCATGCATTTTCCAATGAAACAAAACAATAACTAACCGCCACACGTCTGCCAAAAGCCCTGATCATGAGCTTTATCACAACCAGTAATACCTGTGAATAATACATGGCCACCAGCTTACGGGGGACCTCGGCGGCACTGCTAAACAATTTAAGGTGCCTGCTGATGGGTGTTGTATTTTCTTTAAGAGGAATTCCCTCATGGCTCTTCCCAGTCAAGTTTTTTGGCCGGACGATAAACAACAGTTTAATACTTGATCTAATCCCAGCCACGAGGTGAGTCCAAACAGCGCACGCTGCTGCTTGTGCAGATGTTCACATCCAATAATCTATCCATAATTGATGAAACAGGGAGGTCAGATGTAATGGCTTCTGCCATTGCGGCAACAAATAAATGATTATTGACAAAACGCAGCCAGTGTGGCACAGAGCGCCTGTGAGACAACAAGCTCTGAAGAGAGCGCCGTGTAAGGCACTTCCATCGGTCACTGCACAAGACGAAGCATAAAGTCTGGGACGTGAGAACCACGAGGGCCCCTTTACTGCGCTGTAAAGAGGGTGTTTCCTTTAAAAGTGACAAAAGGAAGGAGGCAGAGGACACTCGGAGGCGAGAGGTAAGTGAGCTACGGAGAGCGCACCAGGCCAGCTCAGTCCTTTCAGCTTTTATCTGTGGGATGGATGTTGAATGTAGAATGCATGACATGTATGACAGTAAGACTGAATGCGTGATTAATGCATCCTCCATCCTGAGCTGTCAGACACAGCTGCATGGCACAGAGATGGGCTATAATGCTCCACAGCTGAAGGAATGCACAGTAGAATGCTTATATTTTTTTGTTAGTTATGTTGATATCCAGGAGAATGAAAATTCTGGGTTCATTTCTGTGTTAGTCTTTTTATTGGAGAGGGTTATGCAAATGTAAAATGTCAGTCAATAATAAATCCAGTCAGGCAACTAGTTTGTAATTTTTAAAGGTCTTTCTTTCTTTACTTTATACAGATATACATATATGTAAATGCATGTGTATATAAAATTAATCATTTAAATTAATCATCTAAAATTTAAAGTCCATTGAGTCCATGTTAAAACGTGTGTTTGTGTGTGTGTGTGTGTGTGTGTGTGCGTGTACCTAATTAACCATATTTTGGGGACAAACTTGAACACAAACTAACCCTGACAAAAAATGGCATAAAAAAGTAAATACATTTTTTTTTTACATTGTAAAAACGTAGAATGTTTTCTGTTAGGGTTAGATTATAGTATTCATAACTAAAAAGTATATGCAATGTCCCCATTTAGATAGCTAAACACATTATGGGGACAAAGATGGCAATATATGAAATCCTTGTCCTTTGGGGACTTTTTGGTCCCCATGAGGAAAAAGCTAAACAAAACAAAAAGCTAATAAATAATACATCATTTATTTATTTTTATTATATATATATTTTTTTATGTAAAATTGCGGAAAGTTTTGTGTGATGGGTTATTGGGTTGTAAGGGGATAGAATATACAGTTTGTACAGTATAAAAACCACTATGTCTATGAAGAGTCCCCATGAAGAGTGTGTGTGTGTGTGTGTGTGTGTGTGTGTGCATGTGTGTGTGTGTGTGTATGAACTTAAATATCCATCAGCTCAGTTTTTAATACTTTAGTTTTTGAATATACATATTAAATATACTAAAGTATTAAATATGATGAATTAAATGTATTACATTTGATCAATATTTCATCAATTGAATACATTTTTAAAACAGTTTAAATAGTTTAATAGTATCAGCTTAAATATATTAATCATCAATTGTTAGTTCAGTCACTCATATCCTTTTCATACTATATATATATATATATATATATATCACTCTGTGATGATATATATATATATATATATATATATATATATATATCTATATATATATATATATATATATATATATATGAATATGCTTTCATATATATATATATATATATATATATATATATATATATATATATATATATATATATATATATATATATATATATATATATATATATATATATATATAAATATATATGTATATCAGATTACATTTCAATTAAGCTCCACTGATGGCATGCTGTTCATTATCGCAGAAAATAATTGATAACTTGTCTCAGTTTGTAAACAAAAAAGGAAAAAAAGAGGACTTGCCACATATAAACTTTCATTGCACTTCTGTCAATATATTTGTCGAGTCCAAATAGTTTTTTGTGGTGAGCAGCATGCCACTTCAATTAGCCTGGAATATTTCTTTAAATTCCTCAACAAAGTGGGTGTAACAGCCCTTGTCTTTTTTCTTTCAGTTTTTTTTTTTAAAGGGAACGGGTGCCTGTTTCCGCCCATTCTGCCTCTGTTTGACTCGCTCTCTCACTGAGTGCCCTGTTAGCTCTTAATTACTGGATGAGATCATAAATATTTTAAGCATATGTTTTCCCGCTTTGTCACTGGAGCTCACAACTAAGAAAAACAAGTTCATCTGCATATTAATTGGGAGAGCGGGGCGGCAGATAGTGTCTGCGTGTGTGAATTAGGGGGGCCTGGTAACCAGAGTGGTGACAGCAGGAGGAAATGGCACTCTTTCATAGCAGCTGCTCTTTTAGACACCCACCCACTTCTCTCTTTCGGAGGAGGAGGAGGTTAGCCCTGAGGAGACTGGCCCGTGCCACAAAGGGATAAAGGAGAACTTTGGAGGGGTGCGCGAGACTGGGGGACTCGGTCTGGCCTCCCAGCAACACCCGCCCTGCATCATCTGGGAACCCCAGGAGCCCCTAACGTGTGTCAGGACCTTCACGGCATTCTTGATGCCTGCCGCTAAACTGGAGAATTAGCGATGAGAGGCCAAGGGGAGGCTGTTATGGGGGACTACGGGTGTGGGTCTGTTCACGGGATGCCCCCTTCTCAGCTATTTCTAATGACTAGTGGATGTCCTGTGGGAGAAGTGCACTGTGATTGCAGTCCTGTAAGCATCTGCGGCCCTTACGCTTGAGAAAGGTGCCACTGAACTGACAATATATATGGAAATCCCAGGCAATATTTCTTCAAAAAGTCTGCAAACCTCAGGCTCCGTCCCATCACATGGATCAGTGAATAACACATTAGAGGACAGGATTAAATAGCGTCTAATTGAATTTATGGACCCTTAAACTACCACTTAGAGCTCTTAGCGCTCTGTAATGACATGCTTTACTTAACTTCTCTAAACAAAAACATTAATGATACACTGCCGGCCTAATGGCATTTGTTCATGCCTGATTTCACAGAGTGTGACACTTAACACTTTCAAGGGCCATGAATCTGGCAATTATTTCATTAATACTCGTTCAATGATAAAGAAATAATGAAACAGCACTCATTTCGCTTTTTTAACTTTCAAATAAAGCCGCTACATTCAAGTTCAAAAGCAAAGCTAATTAGTTTAACCTCTTCTGTCATAATTAGCATGCATTTGGCAGGAAAACGAGAGGCAGCTCGGCTTCTCCAACTATCTATTATCATGCAAAACCAGGTCATTGAGAGGTTGTGCAGCTTTGTGTGCTTTTCCTATACATGTAATGGGTGAAATCAACTATATCTTTAAGATCAAATGGCTTTGTAAACAAGTTTTGTTGAGAGGAACAAATATATTCCTAGCCAGATTAACTTTTTTGGATCTAAATTGACAAGTGTATTACTCTTTGAAGAGAAGAAAATTATTAAAGGAATAATTTCCCCAGGTCCGATCGTATTTGTACCCCAGTGTTCTTCAAAAAAATCTTTCTGATATAAATATCTATCTGTTTTCCAAAAAAGAAAAAGAAAAAAAGTAATAAGGCTGAGTAAATTATGAAAGAACCTTTATTCCTTTGATTTACCTTTTTCCCGTTCATGCACAATATTATATCTTATGTCTAGCATATATTTAACTCATAAATAATACATATTTTAAATTATCTTTAATAGTTATAATAGTTTTATACCATTAGGGTTAAATATGTCCATCAACAATTTTTAGCTGACACTCATTTACTCATTTGTACATAGCCTACATTAATCTATAAAGATACTCATTTCATACGCTCTGATTAACCATTTCCATATTCTAGATTGTCTGCACTATTTAAGTATTTCAGAACTCATCTGCTTTTGAATGTGCTGTTAAGTAATGCTGTTGATTATCATGGAAATGATTTTTCCTCCCAGTGACAAAAGTGACATCGCCATATATAAACTCCCATCGCAAGTGCACTTCTGCCAATGCACTTTTTGTTTACAATACGTTGTGTAAACAAAAAATAGATTTTGTAATTTACATAAATTGCAGGAAAAAGGGTTGTGATATGCTTCCGGAAAAAATAGGTGGATGAATCTTTTAAATCAATCTCATATATTCGTGGTTATTTTTATAAGCTACGACTGCTTGATTGGAAGGGATTTAATGATATCTATGACATAAATTCTCCCAGCGGGCAATTGGCTGGCGATGGCGCACATTCATTCTCTGGCCTTATTATGATCTCCAACTCATTTGAAGCACCAAGCCCTATTGATGTATGTTTCCAAACAGGATTCACTCTCAGAAATCCTGCGCTTAAAAGACAAAAGGGGCAATTAGAGAAGGTACTGTTGTTGTGCATTAAAGGCTCTGTCCTCTCTTGCTGTCTGCTTGTGGTTGGATTATTACACTTTCAGTGGAGGATTTAACCAGAGGCCAGTTGGGCCATTGCCTGAGGGAGGCCCCCCTTGTTCAATGCACTCGAGATGCACTCCCCCCCTCTGCTTTTATTGCCTGCCTTTCATTCTGCCAGGCAATCCCTCTGCAGTCAGTAGGCTCACAGGATAACCTGCCTCAGGCGGTCCCCAAAAACCCTAAATCAGCTCGTCTTATATGTATGCAAGCCCAAAATGTGCCTTGCTGCCACCTGAAATAACTCATGCTACAAAGAAATGAGAGCTTGTGTCAGCAAGTGATGTCTACTGTTCTAGTAGCATGGAAAGAAGTTCAGTGGTCTGGCAGAGGATTTACAAATGTTAGCATGGGACATGACATGTACTCAAAGAGGTTTTTGGGGAAGGTGTGAGGACTTTTGAATAAAATATTTGGTGAAATATTCCTACAATACAAAACCAATATGTTTTAATTTGACATAGATGTGTGTGCCTTATGCAAAAAACATGAAGGTTTTGAACTCACTGACGTCAAACGATATCAAACATTTGTATTGGTCCAGGCCTCTGCATAACAGAGTGCACCATTCAGAACTGCATTTAGAATTTCAGTTCTTGAGAATGAACTGAGGTAGCAAACAGGATGCAGAATTGAATTTTAATGTATTGAAGAAGAATTAAAATAAATTAAATTTCAAAAGAATTTCCATAATTGTTATAGCAATGATCTCTGACTGGACAACGCCTTGTTTGAAAGTTTTACAAAAAAAGCCTTTAAGTTTAAAGGTTTATAACCCTTACAGAGATGAGATTAAATAGATAGATAGATAGATAGATAGATAGATAGATAGATAGATAGATAGATAGATAGATAGATAGATAGATAGATAGATAGATAGATAGATAGATAGATAGATAGATAGATAGATAGATAGATAGATAGATAGATAGATAGATAGATAGATAGATAGATAGATAGATAGATAGATAGATAGATAGATAGATAGATGGATAGATGGATAGATAGATAGATAGATAGATAGATAGATTGATTTATTGATAGATAGATAGATAGATAGATAGATAGATAGATAGATAGATAGATAGATAGATAGATAGACACAAAGACAGACATATAGACAGACAGACAGAGATAGATAGATAGACACAAAGAAAGACAGATAGATAGATAGACAGACAGACAGACAGACAGACAGACAGATAGACAGACACACAGACAGATAGACACAAATACAGAGAGACAGATAGATAGACAGACACACAGATAGACACAAAGACAGATAGATAGATAGACAGACAGATACATAGACACAAAGACAGACATACACAAATACAGACAGATAGACACAAATACAGACAGACAGACAGACAGACAGATAGATAGATAGATAGATAGACAGATAGACAGACAGATAGATAGATAGATAGATAGATAGATAGATAGATAGATAGATAGATAGATAGATAGATAGATAGATAGATAGACAGATAGACAGATAAGCAGACAGATAAACACAAAGACAAACTGATAGATAGTCAGACAGACAGATAGACAGCAGACAGATAGATAATTTCATTTTAACGAATCATTTCAGAATTACTTAAGAAATAGAGGTGTTAGAGATATCTGTCTATATTGAAATCTATAAATAGATACTTAAATAGTAAATACAATGGAACTTTTCCAAAAGTTTTGTCAAGAGAAAAGTTGTTATTCAGTCTTTATCCTGCTCTTAAACTTATAGCATAGAAGTTCCCCAAACCCAAAACTGCACCCTTCCTCATGAATATCAAATGAACATAATATATTCATATGTTAAACTTTTAGAATCCACCAACTGTTTCCCCTTTCTTGGGTTTGCAAAAACATCCCTTGTCTGTAAATCTGTAGTACAAGATGGATTGTCAAATCCCCATGTGTTGGAATGGCTGATTTGGGTTGATGGTTCTATTAAAAGCAGTTTTTCAGGGCTGCTGAGTGACAGGTCTCTGCCAAGCTGGCTCGTGTAGAGGGTAAATATTGCAGGAGGCCAGAGTCTCAGGAGCATGTGTGGTCGGGAGCTGTGATCTCTGATCTCAGGGATAGCACACAGCAGGACGTGATTGCTCGCCGCTGCTCAGTCCGACGCTCGACACGCGCGTTTCACACTCTCTCTGCAACCCCAAACCTCTCCAGCTCAGCTTTGAATGTCAGAAACATACTCCAGGCTCCCGTTCAGAGCAGCACATCACAGCTTTTAGCTCAAACAACTGCTTGTTGCTGATCACTCAACTCTCCCTGGGCTGCAGGTGAAAGTTTCTACCGGCATAGAGTGCTGCAGTGTATTGCTGGTATTTCGGGGGCCCTGTATATCAGATTTAGAATACTAAATAATGTGTTGACACGAGATATTCGCGAGTCACTAAGCATGATGATTGGAATTCATTATCTGATGGATGTATAATTGCTGATACTGAAAGCTAATTTTGAGCCACGGTTCATTATTGTTGAAAAAAAAGTCAACAAAGCTTTTTGACACATTACACTCTAAAAAATGCTGGCTTGTTTTAACCCAATGTTGGGTCAAATATGGACTAACCCAGCAATTGGGTTGTTTTAACCTTGCGGTTGGGTTAAATATTTTTTTAAGACAACTTAAATGCTGGGTTAAAACAAACCAATTGCTGGGTTAGTCCATATTTGACCCAGCATTGGGTTGTTTTTTTACATTGGGAACAATTTTTTTTAGAGTGTACAAAGACATACAAACCAAATCAAAAGAAAGAAAGACTTTTAGTTTTACAAAAAGAACCCCCAAAAGTATATATTATTATATATATAAATTATATATATTATATATTTCAAATAAATTCTGTTCTTTTGGTCTATTCATCACAAAATATTGTGAACAAATGCATCGCTGTTTCTACAAAAATATTACGCAGCATAACTGTTGTCAACATTGATAATAATAAGACATTTTAACTTAAGCACCAAATCAGTAATTGCTGCTAAAAATGTAGTTTTCTATTTGAATGTATTTTATGTAATGTATTCATGTAAAGTCAAGCTAGTTAGCTAGGTAGATATATAGATAGGTATGTAAGGTCAAGCAATTAAAATGCTTTACTGATTACATGATGTGCTGTTTAATTAATCAAATCAACTGCAAATTAATCGTCAATTTGGCTGAGAAATCATCAAAATCATTCAGAGTCATTCTTGTGTTAAATGATAAAAGCATCAAATACACAAAAAGTAGCTTTCGAAATAAATACTTTGATTCAACATAGAATTTATTACAAATACAATATTTGTTGAATATTTCAGACATTCGTTCAACCAATTGATTCAAACGGCTGATTCACGTGCATGACGAAGCAAGTGACCCTCTTTATGAATGGGTCACTGAATCAATGGCTCACTCGATTCATCAAAAAATGCAGATTCATTCAGTAATGAAACACTACGGTGTGTTGCTCAGAGACACAAAACTGCACAAAAAGTTCTGCTGTGGCTTTGTTTGGAACTAGTCTATTTTAAGTGGCAAAACTGCACAAAAACAGACAATACTATCTTTTATGATATAAATATAGGACAAAAACAGGGTATTTTTGCCTTCTTATCTTGCATTTTAGTGGCATTTTAAAGGGGTGATGAATTGAGAAATCAGCTTTCCCTTGATTCTTTGATATATAAAAGTTCATCGTGATATATAAGAATATCCTGTATGTTTCGGAGCTGAAAACGTCCTGGTCAAAGAAATGGAAGCGTTAGCTTAAGTTCTGCTGGGAAGACTTAACTATTTCGTCACTTATTACCTTCATCTCTATCCAATCACATCTTCATACTTTCTGTATAAAAGTCGTACTCATACGTTTGAGTTCGCAGATGCCGACGCGACAACAGCCTCCACCCTCCCCACCACCACCAGGATGGTTCCGTCCATACCTTCAAAGGGGGGTCGGCTGCGCCCCTGCCTACATCTTCAGGTAGGAATATGCTGATCTGTTCCCCTCGGATGACAAACTATGGACGGGGCCTATGCCAAAACTTAATTATGTTTGCTGGGCTGTCAATAAATGCATGCTTCATACATCATTCTATCTCCCGAGTCTTTCTGGTAGAAAAGCTTTTATTGACACCTGGCCCAGAAAACGCTTAATCTCAGAATATGTCGACCCTTGACGTCATCGAGTGGTAAAACACAGCCTCAACAGATAAATATAGGCCTGATTCTGTAGCCCCGCCCACCGACTCGCGGCGCTAAACGGATCGTGCTACCGAGCAATAAACATGCCGAAGATAGTAAGATATTGTGCTGTGCCTGGTTATGGAAGCACACAGTCGCTTCATAAGCTTCCTTCAGATTCTAATATTAGAAATGAGTGGTTGAACTTTATTTTTAATGAATATCCAGCTCACGTGGGGAAGACATTTTTTATATGTGAGTATTGCATTGTTACAGATCGTTTTCGGTTTCACTATAATATAAAATTTGAAAAAACAGATACATTAGAAATAAACCTAATAGCTGTAATATCCTTTCTATTTGAGGTGATCTTGGTTTGTTGGCCTGCGATTCAGGATCAGACGTTTTCAAAACAATTGCCCACACGTACTGACGGGGGAATCGAAAAGCATTATAATATGCGAAACTGTTATCCAATCATATCAGTGGGCGTTAACTTCCAAGTCTTCAGTGCGTAACGACCATAAGAACCGAGGATTCAGGAGAGAGGCTCAAAACCAAGGTAAAAAACAGCCTATTACTTATTCATTATGATGTTTTTGAATGTAAAAACCACGCGAATGTAGTAAGTTGTAGACAACAGTATAAAATAATAAAAAAGCCAGTTCATGACCATCAGCATTCTAATAGGCTTTATCTGGGCTGTGCATTAAAAGCATTAATCATTTTAATGCACTATTTTTCCATAATTAATTGCATTAAATTAACGCATTAAATCGACAACTCTATTTAAAATATATAAAAATAGAAAATTGTGATAATATATTACAATACTGCTGTTTTTACTGTATTTTTCAACAAATAAATGCAGCCTTTGTGACCATAAAATATTAAAATGTTACAGACCTTAATAATACATTTATAACTAAAAAGGACTGCTGTATTATGATTTGAGGCTGACAAAAAAGAGGATAAAAGCTAAAGGCGCTTTTAAGAATATACACACACGCTTAAAAACATTAATGTCACAAAAACAGACTAGCTGCAAAATTAATATTACTTGGGGTGCCACAGTTAAGCTCAAGTGAAAACGAGGGGAGTGATTAGGCACAGGAAGAGACAGAGAACAAGCCACTTATATTTACCAGCCAAAAAGACACTAACAGCAGCTGAGCTGATAGTAAGACTGACATGAAAATAGGGTGAGAATTACTGCTGAATTTCAGCATTTTTGCATCATTTGCTGCTGGCCTGCTGGTAAGACAAAGGCCTTTCATAACATGACGATGGTGGCACTGACAAGCTGCCTGTGTTGCTGTGAAGAACGTCTCACTCTATCACTTTAAACCTTTTTAAAAGATAAATAAAAGTGGAGACGAGTGCCAGAATTACACAATGAGTTCAAATGTAAACAAGGGAGCCAGACACAGGAGGTGAGAAAGAAAGACAAAGAGGGAGAGTGAAAAATAGCAAATGTATTTCTCCTCCACCCCTATTTTGATGCCCGTTTTTTGAGCGCATAAATATTTGATGAAATGGGCCGAAACCGAAGCCATATAACATTCCTGCATTCTTGAAGCTCGCTACCCCCGTAAGCCATAAACATTAAAGGCATGATTGAGTGCATTAAAATGAACTCATTGGAACAGCACATTGATTACTTGATGGAGAGTCCCCCTACTCTAATACAATAAATAGGGCCAACAGTATATTGCCCATTGCGTTTGCATATGGGAAAGGACATGGTGTAATGGGGTTTGTAGGTCCAAACGCATGCTTTTCCCCAGTGTAGGCCCAGGCATCATGCTTTGTCCCCTCAAATCTATCTTTTTAAATGATGTGTACATTTGGTCTCAGTGGGAAGTTAATTAGGTCCATAGATTGCTTCAGGTATTGTTCAGGTAATTTAAAATGTCAGAATACGCAGGATGCCTGGTCTGACCCAGGCACTCTCTGTACCTCTGCAATATCGAGAGTAGCTAATTATTTTCCTTCTTTTGGTTGGCAGATTTGCTGGTAGAAAGAGAACAGAAAAGGAATAATAATTGGAAATATTAATGAGGTGGGTTTGTTGGACCCAAAAGAATTTTGTAATATCTCACTGCCAGCAGAATGTTTGCACTCATGGTGAACCTCCAGATATTTCGGCTAGAATTAACTGAGGTTGCTGTAAAAGTGTCACCGCTACAATAGTCGTGAATTCTGCTGTCACTTGAGTGGAGAGTACGGCTACTACTGAACAACTTCATCCACAATAAAAATTCTGTCATGCCTGCATGTATATTACTTTCAAAGAATCTTCAGAATTTTCTGTTCTTTTTACATTTTAAGACACTAAAAAGTTCATACTGATCGCAAGGTGGCAAGCTCTAATAAAAGGCACTTTAAGGGTACTAAGTAGTCCATTTAACTAGGGTGCTTTATATTCTTAGTCACCTGTTTTTTTTTAAGCTCCAGTGGAGGGGACAGTTAGTAACTACTGTAATGGTACACACACTCTAAAAAATGCTGGGTAGAAAAAAAAACCAATGTTGGGTCAAATATGGACTAACCCAGCAATTGGGTTGTCTTAAGCAAACATTTAACCCAACCGCAGGGTTAAAACAACCCAACTGCTGGGTTAGTCCATATTTGACCCAACATTTGGTTAACTCCATACACAAAAATATGACTTGGAACATAGTTACGGGTATGAACAACAAATAGTACGGGTTACACCATTCAGATGTTTGGAGTTTGGAGATTTTGAAAAGTCTCATGCTCAAAAGTCTGCGTTTTATTAAAACAGTAATATTGTGAAATATAATTCCTTTATTTAATAGTTATTATTTAAACGATATACATTTTCATAAAATGTTATTTATTCCTGTTAAATATTCCTGCTGAGTTTTCAGCATCATTACTTGCTTATATATCATTATTCATGTCACATGATCCTTCAGAAATCATGGATGGACTGCATTTATATAACGCTTTTAACATACCCATGGCCATCCAAAGCGCTTTACATATTGCCTCAAATTCACCCATTCATACACACAGTGAAAATATATCTTAAAATATGTCAGTGCCCTTGTTGTCAAGGCATACTTACACTGGTCAGGCATAACATTATGACCACTGACAGGTGAAGTGAATAACACTGATAATTTCTTCATCACGGCACCTGTTAGTGGGTGGGATATATTAGACAGCAAGTGAACATTTTCTCCACAAAGTTGTTGTGTTAGAAGCAGGAAAAATGGGCAAGTTTAAGGATTTTAGTGAGTTTGACAAGGGCCAAACTGTGATGGCTAGAAACTGGGTCAAAACCACAGCTCTTGTGGGGTGGTCTGCAGTGGTCAGTATCTATCAAAAGTGGTCCAAGGAAGAAACAGTGAACCGGCGACAGGGCCAAGGCTCATTGATGCACGTGGGGAGTGAAGGCTGGACCATGTGATCCGATCAAACAGATGAGCTACTGTTGCTCAGATTGCTTAAGAAGTTAATGCTGGTTCTGATAGAACGGTGTCTGAATACACAGTGCATCGCAGTTTGTTGCATATGGGGCTGCATAGCAGACCAGTCAGGGTGCCCATGCTGACCCCTATCCACAGCCAAAAGCTCTAACAGTGGTGAGCATCAGAACTGGACCTGGTCTGATGAATCACGTTTTCTTTTACATCACGTGGATGGCCGTGAATCGCTTACCTGGGGAAGACATGGCACCGGGATGCACAATGGGAAGAAGGCAAGCCGGTGGAGGCAGTGTGATGCTTTGGGCAATGTTCTGCTGGGAAACCTTGGGTCCTGACATCCATGTGGATGTTACTTTGACACGTACCACCTACCTAAGCATTGTTGCAGGCCATGTACACCCTTTCATGGAAACGGTATTCCCTGGTGGCTATGGTCTCAATTAGCAGGAAAATGCGCTCTGCCACAAATTAAAAATGGTTCAGGAATGGTTTGAGGATCACAGCAACGTGTTTGAGGTGTTGACTTGACCTCCAAATTCTCCAGATCTCAATCCAATCGAGCATCTGTGGGATGTGCTGAACAAACAAGTCCAATCCATAGAGAACCCATCTCGTAACTTACAGACTTGGTGCCAGATACCACAGCACACCTTCAGGGGTCAAATGGAGTCCATGCCTCTATGGGTGAGGACTGTTTTGACAATAAAAAGGGGGCCAACACAATATTAGGTAGGTGGTCATAATGTTGTGCCTGGTTGGTGTAAATGTCCTAATTGAACTAAAGTCTAATCCTGGCAAATCTAAACCAGGCTGTGAAATATTTAATAGTGTTTAGTGTACCTTTGACAGAACCTGGTTACTATGAAGTGTGCACAAATGGAAAATATCTTTGTGAAGATATATCTGATCACAAATTGATCTATATCTATCAATTTTTGGGGAAACTTTACCTTTAAATAGTCATTTCTTGTTTTCTCTGTCAGTATAGCTGATCATAGCATCCAGCATGCTAAATGCTAATAGGATGCTCACACTGAGGACTTTCTTTCTTTTCCTTTCAAGTACACAGTTTTGTTTCCTCTGGTGTTTCTGATTTACATTTTGTCTCACAGATAATTATCAAGGCACTGGCCTCTGTCAGCTGTAAGGTGCCTGTTCTGTATGTTTCCAACAGAAGCAGACATGAAGCTGTGGCTGGAGGATGAGCCCGAGGCAGTGGACACTCTCAAAGACACAACAGCTCCTTCAATTCAGCTCACACTATAGGTCTGCACTTAAAGTAAGTATAGACGCTATAGAACAACTCTGATATACAAAGCGCTATCTTTCTTTAGAGTCACTATGAAATAAAAATTGACTTTTTTTTATTCATGGAATATAACAGTATTTGTTATTTTATCTGTGCACATCATTATTTAGGGATCTAAGCACTGAAAGTTTGTCCTTTTCTTCTTCTTCCTTTTTTTCTGCCCTAAAAGTGTATGAGCGTCAGAGGTGTAAGTCACATACAATCGTCCCAATCGTGCACTGCCACTCAAACACCCGCTTGAAACTAGGTGCTGCTATTATAAGGCAATTTGTGTTTTGGATCATAACTTTGGAACCCTAAAAAATTAATAATTTCCCCCAAATAATCCTTTAGGCAAGCCCTGCAAAATGTATATCTCAAGATTAAATTTAATTTCCACAGAAAATTTTCTGCCACTTTGGATTTTCTTAAAAAACGTTGTTTTTGCCGTTGTCTGATCTTCACCAAAATAGGCACACAGCAGCTAGGGACAGTGCTGGTAAAAGGTTTTCAAAATAACTTTGAAGCATTGAATCGGGAAAGGACTCGGGCAGAAATTATGTTCATTGATGCGGTTATTAATGTTACGTTTGAAGCATAGCAGGACCGAGTGATGAGGGAGCTGAGCAACAGGACTTTTATTATAATGGGACACAGTCGCCGGCGCAATCTCCGCTGAGATAACGCAGCTCTGTTTATCATATTAGATACATTTGAGTTGAAAATGATGTTATGACTGTGTTCGCTTGGCGGCTGCTGTGACAATTGTTCACACTCCAGTGAGAGTAAAGCGTTTCCGGAAACGAGGGTAACGCAGATATGACGCAATTGAGAGGCGACTCCCTCACACGCTATGCTCACACGTCCCGGTTCATTGGTAAAAATAGCGATTTCCTCAGAATTTACAAATAGTTGGAAACATTTGGGATATTGTAAGAACTCAACAGAACAAAATATATAACACTGGCCTGGTGGGTTTGGGATATTTGACTGCAAAAATCCTACATAGTGTACCTTTAACTGCTATACTAAAATTTTAAACAATAATTTGATACAATGCACTTATTGTGCACATGCATGTTTTTACATTGTACTCACATTAAAAAATTACCTGCATGTAATTAAATCTGCAATTCATTTCTGTAGTTACATTTATAATGACACTGTTGACCCTTCCCTTACACCTAACCCTACCCTTAAACTTACCAATACCACCACACCTGTCCCTAGCTTTACCCGTATCCCACCTTAGTATCAGCAAAAGTGTTATGCAAAACAATATTAAAATCAATACGATTTTTTTATTTTATTTAAGTACATAGTTAAGGCCACCTAAAATTGTACGAGATATGTAATTTCCATAGCATTGTGTTAATAAGTGAAATTGATTTTTAATCGTACTGAATTATAGATCCACTGTGTGGAGTAATGCACAATAACAGAACTATCGTTGTTAACACTATACTTATCTTCCCATCATCCTGACCACTTTCTCAAGTACAGCAATTTCTTCTCACTAAGACACTATAATGTGGATCAAAAAAGCTGCCCATTTACCGTAACAAAACCTACATGATCATACATCGTGATAGGTGGATGACTACACAATCTCCTCGTTTTAACCTCTTTTTTAATGTCTGCATGAGAATTCCATCGGCATAACAAACAAAAGATCAGCAGATGGTTAACCCTCCCATTGTCTTCTCTGTTTAGTGAGGGGAATACCTATTCAAGAAGCACATTTTTGATCTACAGAGAGAAATTGGCAAAGATTCTTTTATATTCAAATGAGAACATTATCATAAGGCGCCCGACAATAGAAAAGTCCCCTTCTGTTAGTGTCTCATTTGAATAGCTTATATCTTCAAGACAACTCGTCAGGAGATTCATTTGGGCTTTCGTCCCCGGCACGGGACACCTCTGTAGCTAAGAAGTGTCATGCGTCCAACTCTAATTCATCACGAAAGGGCTCCTTTCAAAGATGAGCGAAATAACTGTCAAGGTGGTAATGAGTGATGTAAACACGGCTGATTAATTAGGTTAAATAGACTCGTACTTGTGAGTCAAATCACATCATCGGGGCATATAAGCGTGCCTACTGAATGGTTTTTCCTGTCCTGAAAGGGAAAAAACTATCCATCTTTCGTCAAAGGTTTCAAAATGGGACTGATCTGAGGGAAGTCACCTGTGGCAGTCTCTATGAGAGTGTGCGTTAGAGACAGAGACAGAGAAGCCGCCCCCGATTAGAGATGGAGACCAAAAGAGGATCAGACGCAAACATGTCAGCATCTTTTAATGTGTGTATCAAGTCTTTCAGGCATCTCAAGGAAGCCAAACAAAACAGAAATGACAAGCTGGTGTTTGGCAACTCGGAGAGTGAGGAGGCAGGGGTGAGGGGCTACAGAGAAAACTTTTATTTCTCCAATCATTCTCCGGAATACATTCACTGCACTGTCATCTTCTTAGTGAATTACAATTAACCTGTCTTTCTTTTGCTTCTTTTTCTCGTACGTTCCCTCCTCCCTCTGTACGGCTGGGGACTCATTGAGGTGTTTCCGTTTGGTAATTTCATTTAAACACTATAATTAATGTACATGATTTAAAATCACTAATTATAGTTAAATGACTGCTGCATCTTCACAGCGTGTCTGACATGAATACTTGACCTGCAGATTGATAATGCAATCAGCGGAAGGAAGAGATGGGGAAAAAAACTCAGATAATGAACCAACTGAGAAGCTGCCAAAAATATCCATGCACAGATACCGTTTCCTAAATGAATACATGTCCTTTATCTTCAACATTGAGGGTACATTTGCACCTAGTATATTATCAAATATAATGCTTATAGGCTCATTAATGTATAAAACAAACGTAGACTCAAAGTATAATATGAGTGAAATAATGAATTAACTTGTTGTGTTTGACACAAATGAAAAATGGTTAATTGCTAAATTCAAAATAGATTTTAAAAAAAATCCTTAGTTTTTTTAAAATAAGTTCCTCAGACATAATCAAAACACGTATTATTTTATACTTTAATATACCTAAAATCAGACATTTTATGGGGGACAATTACAACATATTAAACAAAAGTACACAATGAGATAATACCAATTTAGGTCAACCAATGACCAAGCAGTGCTTAATTATGTCCAGTCTGTGGTGTAAAAAGATCGCATGAGCAATTAAATTTGATAAATAAAAATTGATAAATTTGGTCCCAAATTGTTATAAATTTTATATAGTGTTCTGCACCCACTAGTAAATGAATATATCTGATGTCTGAATAATATTTGGTTTGACTGCATATTTACGCACAATTTGACATGATTCATTGCATTATCCCACAACTATTGACTCAAAAACAATTGACTCCAAGCACAACTACGCAATATGCTTAAAAAATCTTTAACACATTTGTAATCCTTTGAAATAAGGGTGAAGATGTCAATTTTCCTAGGCTGGACAGCATTTTTGGCTTCACTCTCTGTTGATCTAACCTCATTAAGTTGCCAACTAATTTATTTTCATCTGGTTTTAGAAATACATTTTATAAATACATTTTAAAGTGCGTATATTTATTTATTGACTTATATGTTATTTATGTGTGTGTTTATACACTGTCAGAAAAAAAGGTACAGTGCTGTCACTGGGGCGTTACCCTAAGGAACAAAAGTGAAAAGGTACATCTTTGTACCTTACTCACCCCTAAATGGTACATATTAGTACCTTAAAAGGTACATATCAGTACTTTAAGAGTGCATAATAGTACCTTAAAGGTACATATTAAAACCTTAAAGGTACATATTAGTACCTTTTCGGTTTCTTACAACAAATTACCGCTTGTGTTGACAGCAATGTACCTTTTTCTGACAGTGTATATATATATATATATAGTATATATATATATATATATATATATATATATATATATATATATATATATATATATATATATATATATATATATATATATATATATATATACACACACACACATATATGTGTATGTATTTTTATTATTATTATTTATTAAATCAAATAAAGTAAAAAAAAAAAAAACGTATTTTTAGATTAAAGTTCATTTATTAAGCCACATGAAAATGTGTGTACATTGTGGCAAGGTATTTTTCCTTTCTTGACAATAACATGTTCCTTTATTTTATCTGTTTCCTTAATTCCGGTTCCTTTGATTGAACACACCTTCTCACCCCTGTGTCCCTCTTCCTAACTTGGCTCTCTCTTCCTGTGTTCTGTCTGGGCTGTCCTCTCCATCAGGAAGCGGTGGGTCTGATCCAGCCTCATCAGGC
This sequence comes from Gobiocypris rarus, assembly GCA_023029165.1. NCBI lineage: Eukaryota > Metazoa > Chordata > Actinopteri > Cypriniformes > Gobionidae > Gobiocypris > Gobiocypris rarus. Next base: position 32,675,526 of record CM040914.1, read on the forward strand.
TGCTCCTCCAGGGCTGTCATGGAGGGCGGGGCAGGGCACTCACACCATATGGCTGACCGAAGCCCCGCAGCCTCCCCAGGGGCGATGAGAAAGCTCGCTCCTGATCAGAGCTCAAAGAGGGAATCAGAGAGAGAGAAAGAGAACAAGACAGAAAGAGAAGACACAAACTATATGACTATTCACTGAGGGGTTTTCCACATTTTCAAACACATCATGATCTATTTCATTATATTTAGAATTTTTGTTCAGTTTACTAAATGCATTTATTTACTAAACACTACTTTCAGTAAAGCTCTTTCGCATTAATTCGAACTTGTGATGTCTTGTCCGCAATCATTCAGGCAGCAAGCTGTTCCCTCAGAGAGCCATAACGAGTAAAGTTAGGGACCCTTCACCGTCTGGGAGCCACTCAACAGGCAGCGGCCCATCCCACTGAATCCAGCTGTTCAGAGATGAGCCACCTTGCCAGAAAATAACCACCCTGACATTTTGAATATGCTTCTGTGGGGCTTAGCAGCACACCAAATATTTGCATGCCTTTTGTCTCCAAAGGCAAGGGAGGTAGGAGAGAGTCAACAGCGTTCTCCTCCTGAGATAGACACGTCTAAATGGAGCTCACATCCCCACACCCCCGACAGGTCTCTCATCGCCCCGTGAAGCTCACCTCCTGGAGGGCCCAGTGATTGAGAGGAGCCCTTAGCCCAGCTCTTTTATCCTGGGAACGCTGCTCTGACCCCCCTTTTTTACTGCCGCCACTGAGAGAGAGAAAGAGAGAGAGAGAGAGAGAGAGAGAGAGAGAGAGAGAGAGAGAGAGAGAGAGAGAGAGAGAGAGAGAGAGAGAGAGAGAGAGGGAGGAAAGAGGTGGGCAGGAAAACACATTGGATTAAGTGATCAGGATGTTATGAACTCAGAACATGAGCACACTGTCATATTAATGTATTATTATTATTAATTTATCAAATATTAATTTATTATTATTCATTTGAAATAATAATAATAATAATAATGCTAAATTCAATTGAAATTATTATTATTATATACTACTATATTATAAAATAATAATATTATCATTATTATCATTAGTACTAGAAGAAGTAGTAATCTGTTGAACTATAGTTAATATATATTAATATATATATATATATATATATATATATATATATATATATATATATATATATATATATATATATATATATATATATATATATATATATATATATATATATATATATATATATATATATATATATATATATATATACACCATTTTTAATTAGTTAATATAATATAATAGATCATAAAGATTATTTTATTATTAGACTTTTATTAAACTACTAAAATACTACTAATTATATGTAATATATTTAATATTAGGAGTAGTAGTAGTATAGTAATATTCAGTCAATATTAGTTTATTATTATTGCTGCTATTAATATGTTACAAATATTACTTGTACTACTACTAATGATATTACTAACAAGGTATTAATATCTGTGTTTTAATTTAATTAATTTATTTTTAAATCAAAATACATGTTGACAAATGACACCAGTTCTTCATCACAGAGACTGCTGTAGCATTAGCATTACACGTTGAATCAGTGCTGGCAGAGAGTAGTAGGGCTGAGATTGGGTGCTAGTATTTGTATGGTTTACAGGGACACCTATTGGCCGGACTGTAGAAAAATATCACAAAGTAGACTGCATGTCTGTGTCATGAGGGACCAGAGGGAGACAGTATAATACGACTGTGAGAATCTTGGACTGTATTTTGCTGTACATTAAATGTAACTAGGTTTTTTTTGACAGCCCTAGATCTCTAAAGAATTACATTTATCTTCTGCTGTTGATACAATATATCTCATACAATTTGCTCGATTTGGTTCTATATTGTTAATTATTTCTATAAAATGATTTTTAAACATTTTAAGGGATTAAAATAATACAAACAAAAATAAAATACTGCTATATTTGATATCAGTTATATTTTTTTAGGTTAATAAATGAATCTGACAATATAATAGTAGACCACAAATATTTCAGGAATTGAAAGATTGCAAAGCAGAATTGTATGTGTAATTCAAGACTGTCAGGCATTAATTTCAGATTTAGGTTTGTGACATGAACATATTACCATTATATAACTGCTGTAAATGTATTAATTAATGATTGTTGTGCTTTATGATATATATATATATATATATATATATATATATATATATATATATATATATATATATATATATATATATATATATATATATATATATATATATATATATATATATATATATATATATGATATATGATATATTATATGTCATGAAGCACAACAATCATTAGCAAATCTCTTTAAGGACTGATTTCTTGAAAGAGAGCATCACAACACACACATACCAAAATCCTTGGCAGACATTAAACAGCAAATCCATATTTATACTATTGCATAAATATTGCTATTTAATAATAGCACTGAGCCTGAACGTGCCACTAATGTGAAAATAAAAATGTTACAAAAATGGAATCTAATGTAATCCAACACAAGACCAGGAGCATTGAAGTTCAAATTGTAAAAGTTCAATTGTTAATCGTTCAATTTTCAATTTATTTAATACAACTTACTTTAAAATGATTGTTAATTTATTATTACTATTTAATTAGATTTGTATCAGTTAAAACACATTATTAATTTTTATTTTATTTATTTATAAAAATGTAATTTGAATTGTTATTTTCAGTTATTACTTTTGGTAACATTTGTATTATTGAATCACTCATTGATATTGTTTACAGGGGATATCGGGACTAGCTTTAGATTGTATCCCTGACTTGAGTTTGTTTTTTTCACATAGAGTGAAATGGGAACAAAAAAAGCTTTCAGAGAGGGAAGAAACAGGCCACTTTTTCTATGCGCTCTTTTTTTTTTAGGAATGTTCCTGTGCCTGTTTTGCTCAACAGGTGTCATTTGCCACCTTATCACCCACCTAACCGACATAGACTCTTTACATGTTTCATCTTCACCTTTCTTGGACGTGCTACCTCAGAAAACAGTGTATACAATAAATGGAATAATTCATGAGTTGTCATTAAAAATGAAACTTTCTCTCACTTTCTCTGCTTAGACTGGAGATGAGGTTTGGAATTCAACATAATGGACTCAAGATGCTCTGAAGTTTCCTTTCCTGTACCTACTCATCCCCACTAGCGATGATGGAAGCCGGCAATTCCCGTTTGCCTTTCCTCAGAAAAAAAGAGCCACCTTCACATTAATTGCAGCGAGACATTCTTTCTTTCTGTCTTAAACCTTCTCATCTTTTTTAGTTTGACACTTTCGTTTCTTGCTCTCCTTCCTCTCTTCCTCCTTGATATTAACTGACACACCAGTTGTCCAGTTTTGAAGCCATCATTGATAATGTAACCAAGATTTCAAAGCCAATCCTACTTCACTAATGAAGAAGGGGCAACACTTTCCCATTGGTTAACAATGAGAAATTGTTTTAGTATTTAGTAATCTGTAAGTAATAAAAATACAAATGCTCATGCTTATAGTTCATGTTAGCTCAGACCCTTTAAATAACTATTAACTATGACTTTTGCCTCAATATAATTAATATTAACTGAAAGGCCTACCGTTTTCAACTAGTAAATGTTGAAACTAAGGATTAACCCTTATACGCCTCGGGTCTTTAGTGACCCGGGACGTCATTCAGTACCCTCCTCCTCATTCAGTTTTTAAAGTTAGACATCAACCTTCTTAGTATTCCTCAATCGATTCATTATAAACAATATAACAATAAAAAATAAAAAATAAAAAAAATAATGCCTGCTTTCCCATTCATTTTTTTGTAAAAACTGTATAGGGTTGCTAATGACCCAAGGTGTGTAACAGTGTATGTATATTTTTTTCTGAACAACAATAATTGAGTTGAAGTGCAATTCACCTTTGTTCCACAAGGTGGTACTGTCTGATACACAATGATGAAGTGACGTTTCACTCATAGTTACCGCAGGCAGAAAACAAACGAATAGGAAGTATTATCAGAAAAGGTGATTTACTGCAGAGCAAGTACTGAACGTAATCAAATATTAGTGTCACTGTCACTTGATGGAGGATCTGCTGAAGAAGCTGTCAGTGATCAAACTATTGATTTTAAAGATGTTGAAAATGATACACTCTAAAAAAAAATGCTGGGTTAAAAACAACCCAAGTTGAGTTGAAAATGGACAAAAGCAGCAACTGGGTTGTTTTAAGTAAAGTTTTAACCCAACTGCTGGGTTAAAACAACCTATTTACTGGGTTAAAATAACCCAATTGCTAGGTTTGTCCATTTTCAACCCAACTTGGCTTGTTTCTACCCCAGCATTTTTAGGATGTAGTTTTGAGAATAAGTTTGAGATGGGCGAATATGATCCAGATGCTGAATGTACTGGGAAATGAGCTCTGATGAGAAAATGGATGATGGTATAAAGCATCTGCTCAAACTGAAACCTTCCAAGCTCCAAAAGGTAACAAAAGATGCTTTATTTTATTCTTATTTAATTGTTACTCTGATACCATTAGAGTTTTATATTATCACGACAGGTACACTCTAAAAAATGCTGGGTTGTTTTAACCCAATGTTGGGTCAAATATGGACTAACCCAGCAGCTGGATTGTTTTAACCTTGGGGTCGGGTTAAATGTTTGCTTAAGACAACCCAATCGCTGTGTTAAAACAACCCAATTGCTGGGTTAGTCCATATTTGACCCAACATTGGGTTGTTTTTTGAGTGTAGAAATCAATCCGTGATCTGGAATATATAATAATGATTGGCAAAACATTCATGCATTTAAGGGTCAATAAATGCTTTAGAAGTATTGTGCACTGTTAGTTAATAATAATGGAGTTAACCAATTCTAACAAATGGACCCTTATTGTAAAAAGTTTCCCAACAGCACTCCCGCCAGTCCCAAGGACACAAACTCGATGCATTTATTGACATTCAAAGCTTTGCAACACAACCGGGATTTAACACCAGCTGTTTATTGTAAGAAGAATTTACAGCTGAATGCATGATTTAAATACACCATGTGAGTGAAACACTACAGTTCAAGGCACCTATATAATCATAATTAGAAAAAGCAAACATAGGATAGAAGCTCCCAGCCCTGTCGGATATTTCTGCATCTCAATTATTCATTAATGTGAAATTGTGCTTGTCTCAAGTGCAGCTTTGTCATTTTCTCTAGTGACACAGATCCTGGTCGATGTCTGCCGAGCCTCCTTCACTCCTGTGCCAATTTCCTCAGCAGACAAAAGTTGTTTAGGAATCTATTTCCGCCTTGGTAGCATGGAAATTCTTGATTTGTCTTTATCCTAAGACCATTTGTATTACAGAAGACTGTAATAAATAATAAATTGTGTATGATAGAGCATGGGAAAAATACATGCGATAAGAACAAATGGTGCTGTGCTACAAAAATATGTTGTGCTCTGGCTTTCAGAAAATGTGACTAACTTAAAATAATAATAATAGTTATTATTTTTATTCATTTATCATTATTATTATTATTATTAGTAGTAGTATTACAGTACACTCTTTTATTTCATAGATGACAATTCATCTAGACTATATCTTAAATCTATTACCCATTCCTTAAGACTAATGTGGTGAAGCCTAATTATAATCTGATCTGCAGACATTATTAACATAGAGAATCTGCCTTTTTAGTGTCTTTTTAAGATGGCCACTAGGAAAGGCAAATGTGATGTAAAAGATATTTCATGTAAGAGTCAATGAATAAAATAAAAGGGGTATGAAAGACTCTGCAAATGACCCTCAGTGGAAGAAATTTTCTACATGTTTTAACCTCTCATTTTATCTGGAATACTTTAATAAGCTCTTATTTAAATGCATTCATTAAATATGGTCTGAGGACTTTAATGTATTTTAAATATGGCTTTCAGTTGCTCCAATAAATGACTATTTACAAGAGAGTGGTATGTTGTTTTTCAGCAACATATTTCAAACATTATTCCATAAATTGACTGATAAAACTGGAAAGATTTATAGGCCATTTCTCCATAACACTGCATGATTATATATTTGAATTTAAAAATAGGTGCCTATGAGGGTAGCAGTGTCTGTCAGTGATTCCAATTGTTTTACAGTAAGTTACAAATTTACATGACATGCTACCCAACAACAATAAAGCACAGTTTAATTACAAACCCCTAATGATGTTTTTTTGTGGTTCCTCGTATACATTATTAGACAGTGTCAATTCATGCATAATTTGTGCTGCATATATTGCATGTGCAGGTGAGTGTCTTTTAATGAGAATTCATCAACACTTAAGGATTGCTACAAAAACAGCTCTTATGCATTTGGAAAGCTCATGCCTTGCCGAATGATATTTATAATTAGCCAGGAGAGAATTTTGTCAAAATTAGACTCAAATTAAGACAAATATTTCAATAGATTTCACAAAGTTTCTTTCTGACTTACTTAGTTATTTAGATCTGGTGTTTATCACAGGTTCAAAATGTGCTTTACAATCAGGGTCGTCATCAAGGTGGCATGTGATATATCTTTTTTTAAAGATATGTGACCCGTGCTGGCAAAAGGAGTAGGAATGCATACAGGATTATTTCGAGCTACAGGCAAAACAAGTAAAACATTCAGATTTTTGTCGATTTTGAGGTTTCAAAAAAATAAGTTAATTAAGCCCTCATCTAGCGATCCCAATGATCCAAATAGTAATTAAACATCTAAAAGTATCTTTATTTGTATGCTTTCTGAGAGGAATACTTTTCCTTTGACCATGAAAACGTTCTCTGACTGACAGATCCGAAGCATGTGCACAAAGACGCCTCAGACATCGCACAATCCCGATATACACACATACACAGAATTATAGTACTTCAAAATAAAATATCTGTCATGGCGAGTATTCACACAAACATGTCTTATGTCTTAAGTGAACATTCGGTTAACTGTTGGGCAAAAACATCAGATGTGTAACATTATTTTAGATCCGTGCGGTACAGTAGGTCTTAATATAGAGGCTGCCTGCATTAATGTTAATCAAACAATTGTGGTATCATGGAAATAAAAAAAAGGTTTAGCCTTGGTGAGTGTCACATTTGGTGTTATTACCAGAGATTTTAAGGTATGGTTGCTAGGTGATTTTGTTTTGGAACCTTCAGAAAACTCGATTTTTCTCAAAATTGACTTTGCTGACTCTGTCGACTTCAAACAGGTGGAGCTCAGTCATTTTTTTGTCTGACTCCAAAAAATCATACATCATTTTTGAAAGTTTGCTCATTGTGACTCATTTAGTCAGCACAGGTCATACTTTGTTAACACTTAAAACTACACAAGTTCCATGCTTGTTTAATTTATAATTAAACACTTTAATAAGTATACAGTATACATGCCAGGAAATACACACCGGACAGGAAGTAAGTGAATCCAGACAACTTTATTGTAGACACAGTGAGCACGGAGTGAATAGGTGAGTAACTCAAGATGGATAATGATTGGAGGTGCAATAGTAACAATAACAGTCCTTCTATCTTCCAGGTGATCCAGGAGAAGATGGCAGAGCTGTCTGACAGAGCACACACCACAATAAACAGGCACAGGTAAGTATTGCAGGTGGTTATTAACAAGGGCAGGCTTGGAACACAAGGAGAAAACACAAGGAAACACTGAGATCGCTGAGTAGGTATGATTTCTAGTTTAAGGCCAGATGCTGACTGAACTGAGGTGTGTGCTTATATGTGGTGGTGATTGCAGTGAAGATGGGAATCAGGTGCGGAGGTTTGTAGTTAATTCATAGTTTATAGATTATAGTCTCAGCATTGTTAATATAATAAAATACAAATAGAGGGTATGCATTGACGTCACTTTCCCACCAGAACACGCCCTTAGCCGGACTGAGTGCTACAAATAGCCAGTAGCGTGACTGGATTTAATAGGGGAAACTGCGAAAACACAAATAAAACTAATGATTTTCAGGTTTAAATTAAAGGTTGGACTTGATATGGTGTTCCTTACAACTTACCAAAGATCCCATGATCCATGGATATTGACATACAGCCAGGAATCGTGTTTCCTGATATTTACATATAGAGTACACCAAAATTCAGCAAATCCCAATTTGTTGCCTGGAGTCAGTTGTTTCTGTGAATTGCAGCGATCCATTTGCTTCTTTTTTCTTTAGCTTTCAAAAGTCTGTAAAAATATACCTCAGATTTCTTGTCAAATCTGTTTGTACAGTCAATCTCAAAGCTCTTTCCCGTTTTAGATGTGTTGTGTGTTTTTCTCAGCATTCACACTTAAAAAAACAATGCTGTCGCTCAGTGGAGTTCTTCATTCATTGTCACTGTAATTATGTTTAATTAACTTATATATAAATAGTTAGATAATGTTTTTTATGCTTTGTTAACTTATTTAATATAATGTATATTATTTTAAACCAGTAGTAAAGGAGTAGTTAATGGTTATTATGAGTAAATCATTCTCAATTTAGATTATGTCACAGAAAATCAGAAAATGTTAATTAAGTGATTTAAACCATGTAGCAGTTGCCGGAAGAACGGTACTTGCCTGACTGCATTGTGCTAAGTGTAAAGTTTGGTGGAGGGTGGATTATGGTGTGGGGTTGTTGTTCAGGGGTTGGGCTTGGCCGCTTAGTTCCAATGAAAGGAACACTTAATGCTTCAGCATACCAAGACATTTTGGACAATTTCATGCTCCCAACTTTGTGGGAATAGTTTTGGGATGGCCCCCTTTTGTTCCAACATGACTGTGCACCAGTGCACAAAGCATGTGCCCATAAAGACATGGATGAGTGAGTTTGGTGCGGAGGAACTTGACTGGCCTCACCCTGAATTAAAGAGGAGACTGCGAGCCAGGCCTTCTCGTCCAACATCAGTGCCTGACCTCACAAATGCGCTTCTAGAAGAATGGTCAAAAATTTCCATAAACACACTGCTAAACCTTATGGACAGCCTTCCCAGAAGAGTTGAAGCTGTTATAGCTGCAAAGGGTGGGCCAACTCCATACTGTATTAAACCCTACATATAGGATTAAGAATGGGATGTCATTAAAGTTTATGTGCATGTAAAGGAAGGCATCACAAAACTTTTGGCAATATAGTGTATATATAGGCTATATATAATCCCATAGACCTTTCCCCAAAGCTAAACATAACCATAACAAAAAGTTAATATAATGCTGTCAATATGTCAATACTGTACGTTTTTTTGTCTATGCAAGTGTAAGTAAATGTATGTAAATATATAGAAATATTGATAATATTGCATTGTTAAAATACAGTAGGGTTAGAATACAACACATTAAAAACATTATCTAACTCTTTATATATAAGCTAATTAAACAATAATAATTTCTAAATTAAAGTGACAATGAATGAAGTTACTATTTGTATATAGGCTATTAATATATAAAAAATAGACTATAATATAAACTATGAATTAAACTAATAGCTTGCAAATGATTTGTGAGTACTTTATTACTGTATACTTATTATAATGTGCTACTAAAATATTAAATATGAATAAAATAAAATGTTGTTTGAAGCATACTACTGCACATAAACAATACCAATTATGATAGCAAAACATATTTAACAATTACGGTAGCAACAATTGTTATATAAACTGGTTAAAATTATGAATGAAAGTTATTAATAATAATAATAATGAAAAGCGTAGAGTATAAATTAAATCAATATAATAAAAACAGGAAGGTGTTTAAAGGACAGGAAGGTGTTTTCTCTATTTGAAACCTGTGTAATTATTATACATCTTTTGTAAGCATTGTGTTGACCAAATTGGTCATTTTCTCTCCTCCTCTTTCAATGGCATCGGCGGGAGCAAAAGAAAAGTGAATTGCGAAAGATGAGTTAAGATACGTTGATGAATAGGGATAAAAGAAAGGCATAATCGTATTCCAGTATATTTAAGACAGTATCTTGGGGTTTTTAAGCAGCTGGCAACTCTCGTCCCCAACGTTTATCAATTATTACTTATCTTGGAGGTTTCCATGCCCAGGGATCTAAGACAGTTCTAAAGGTTTTTTTTCCAGCCACTCCCCCCACCCCACTAAGCACAGCCCATTAGAGGCGCATAGAGCATCTCTGAGGAAGTGATTGTTTCTGTGACTTCCAACCACTCCATCTCCACTGGAAAGTGACCCTATCACGTAGAAACAGACTTGTTAGCTTACAGAATTTTTACGTTTAAATTAAAAAATTGGCTCACTCCACAGGACTTAAAAAAAAAAAAGAAAGCCAAATCTAGTATGTCAGATTTAAACAATGTAAGATCTTCAAGTCCTTTAAATTGTTCTGATTATTTTCTGGCAATATTGAAGAGAGATGTTGGAAGTCTTCCTGTAATTTACTATACATGGAATTCTTCCCAAATACACATTTCTAGACAAGCTACTTCTTAAGCATATCATAAATTGAGAACTGTAAAAAGAACCACTTATCTATGATTAAGACTTTATTTTTAAATTAACCTAATTGTCATTTAATTACACATGCACGCATTCATTTTGCGATTTTCTTGGTTCGATATGTATCCACTTTCTTTTTCAATTAGGCAATGCACAGCATATTTACATAAGTACAAGATTCATCCATAATTCATCATAATTAAACCCTTTCCCTGTGTTGCACTCTTGACCACCTGTTGGCATTCATACTAAATATTTAACAGCATTTTTCAGCTCCTCTTTTCTTAGTTCTAGCTCTTTGATGTACTCGGCGGATAAGCCAAGAAATAATCCGAGTCGTCTCTTTCAGACTTGAAACTTTGCATTTTAACTTTTGTCTGGAGATCCCTTTTTCCCCCTCAATATGAAATATCATCTTTAATAAAAGTGAAAGCGGGGAGAGAAACAGGATAAATCGGTTCTAACCACACAGAGGCGCAGGTCTCTGGGAGACTGATTATCATCGTACCTCAACGCTAGACTTTTCAATAATTAGAGTATGTGCTGCTTTGCTGCATTGGCCTTGATTGTTCTCCCAGGCTAGGCGTCAATTACCACGGCCCTTGTCTCTCCCTGTGCTCTCTGCCTTCCGGCTGCCGGAGAGCTTTGCACATGAAAGGTCCATTAATGTCCTGCAATTGCGTCATGGGAACGGACATAAAGCAGATTTGGTGAACGGGACATTGTGCTTGAGCTTGTGTCATTGGTTTATCTGTGAGTGATGGAAACAGTAAGTGTTAGTGTGTATGTGTATACACACATACACACTAACACACACACATTAACACACACACACTAACACACACACACACACACACACACACACACACACGCGCGCACAAACTCCTAAACCAACAAAACTTTCTGTTTTTTACATACACAAAAAACTCATTCTGTATGATTTATAAGCTTGTTTTCTCATGGGGACCTAAATTTAGGACCCCACAGTGACACGAGTCCCCATGAGTTAGTGTGCATTCAGGTTGAAGTCCACACTGGGATAGACACACACATACACCAAACAGGCAGAACATTATGACAGGTGAAGTGAATAACACTGATTATGTCTTCATCACGGCACCTGTTATTGGGTGGGATATATTAGGCAGCAAGTGAACATTTTGTCTTCAAAGTTGATGTGTTAGAAGCAGGAAAAATTGGCAAGCGTGAGGACTTTGACAAGTTTGATCACCTTGTGGGGTGGTCCTGGTCTTCAGTCAAAAAGGGTCCAAAGAAAAAACAGTGGTAAACCAGAGGCAGGGTCATGGGTGGCCAAGGCTCATTGATACACATAGAGAAAGAAGGCTGGCCCGTGTGGTCTGATCAAACAGACGAGCTACTGTAGCGCAAATTGTTCAGACAGTTAATGCTGGTTCTGATAGAAAGGTGTCTGAATCCACAGTGCAGTTTGTTGCATATGGGGCTGCATAGCCGCAGACCAGTCATGGTGCCCATGCTGACCCCTGTCCACAGCCGAAAGCGCCAACTGTGGGCACGTGAGCATCAGAACTGGACCACGGAGCAATGGAAGAAGGTGGCCTGGTCTGATAAATCACGTTTTATTTTTATCTTTTACATCATGTAGATGGCAGGATGCGTGTGCGTCACTTTCCTGGGAAACACATGGCACCAGGATGCACTATGAGGAGCACAACAATGAGTTTGAGGTGTTGACTTGGCCTCCAAATTCCCCAGATCTCAATCCAATCGAGCATCTGTGGGATGTGCTGAACAAACAAGTCTGATGCATGGAGGCCCCACCTCGCAACTTACAGAACTTAAAGGATCTGCTGCTAACATCTTGGTGCCAGATACCACAGCACACCTTCAGGGGGCCAATTGGAGTCCATGCCTTGATGACCGCAAAACGGGGACCAACACAATATTAGGAAGGTGGTCATAATGATATGCATGATCGGTGTATGTGTATGGTTGCGGTATACACTGAAGAATAGAGTAATGATGCTGAAATCAGCTTTTCCGTCACAGGAATGAATGTTACATTTTAAAATATATTATAAGAGAAAACAATTACATTTTTAAATTGCAATGATATTTTCCAAATATTACTGTTTTACTGTATTTTTGATTAAATAAAAGCCTTGGCAAGTATAAGATTCTTTTTTTTTAAAAACTGAAAAATATTACTGACGGTAAAACACTGAGAAACACTGTCCTTATTGTATAAGTGCCTTTCCAGCTGTATGTGGCAGACATTTCTATAAAATAAGAATTACCAAAAATGTCCACCAAGCAGACCAGTCTTGAAACAATGGTTATTCTCATCCATTCAGTCACAGTCAAATACGGCCAGATTTCCAACTAATTCCAGATAATAACATTGTGTTTAATTAACATTAGACAATTAAAGCAGTAATTATTAATCATAGCTAGCTCCCCACAGGCATAAGACACAAAGACGTTTTTAACTCATTATTGGAGTTCCTCCAGCGCTCAGTTTTGAAGACAATTGTCCTCATAGGCATTGAGTTCAATTACATAATAGCACTCTTGTTCATATCTCCATGGTAAAATGTGTAGTGGTCAGAGTTCAAATAAGATTCTGCACAATAGTGAAAGATTTTAGTTTTTTTTTTCTCCCAAGAGAAACTCAGAATATCTCCATTACTGTCTTTTCAATTTCAGGGCGATTTCACACTGCAAGTTGTGTACATATAATACTTGCAATGTGATTGCCATCGTATCTGTGACTGTCTCTGGATTGCTCTGTATATAAATAGAAATCATTGATTGGTCTGCTGATAGCTTTGATTCTTATTAGGGGCTATTCTTTCTTTGTTGTCATGGGAATTAGCTGTGAAATGCCACAGTGACAGCTCGTATTTGCCTCAGAGGCTCAATGGGTCTGGCTGGCCCAAGGTTATGTGACCTTCCTCCACACAGCAGAGAGAAAGAGAGAAATGGCCAGGGAAAGTCAGTGTGAAAAGAGGCTCTGAGTTCATGACTCTACCACACCACCTGCTGTAGACCGGGATTATTAAAAGGGTATGCCAGTCATTTATCTGCAAGCAAGATTGCTTATGAGATGATGATATTGTAAATAATTAAATCACTGCACTTCAACACTCACAGAAGCTGCCTAATTTGTTTGGTCAGGTCTGAGGTGAGGGTAATATATACATGATGTGACCTTTAGGAACAAAATCAAACATATCAACGATTGTCGAAAAAATTCTATTTCATGACATAAATTCTCAAAATCCAGACAGACTGTGAATCTGCACATCACCTTTTTCCGTAACTGTTTCTGCAGATTACATTGACACATCAGTAAGTGGCAACATGTGTCTACGAGTGAGTGTCCTGAATCATTCATTCAACAGATTTGTTTAAACATGTTGATTAATTCAGGAATGAAACAAGTGACTCCCTGTGTTCGATCATGCCTACATTCCTAGTAGTAGGTAAGAAACAGTACATAAAATTAGTATGTCTGAATTCATGGAATTCATAAAGCTGTAGGTGGATGACCTACTACTTTCACAGAGATTCTGAAGTGCGTATTAATTCGATGGACACTTTACTATCCCATGAAGCCACTGGAAAGGAGTTGTGAATGACATTAGCTATATTTCCATCCACCTATTTTTATGCGCATTTTGGGATATCGCATCAAAAAATGCTGAATGAAAATGGCAAGATGAGCATAAATTGTAAAAATGTGCATAAAAAAACGTATGCGCTCGTTTGAGTTGGAAGCATTTTCTATCCGATACGAAAACAGAAAACATGCGCATAAACTACACTGAAAAAAAAAGTGTGTTGGATTTACATGATTTAATTGTGTACATCAGTCCCACATGAATCAAATAAGTTAAGCAAATATAATTGGTTCATGTAACTTCAACACCATTGTAAGAACACATTTTAAGTGACCCAATTAAGTAGTCTCAAAGTGAATTTTAAATGGCTCCCAGACATGATTCAGCTATTCAATTTCATAGATACATTCACTTAAATTTCATATACTTTAATGTTACACAACTGAATTATATTACTGCATAGCTAGTTAACAAACATTCAGCTAGTAAAAGCATACATTAGCATCTTAAATGCTAAGCATTATGACTTTAGCTGTATCAATCCACACCCTAAGCAAATGCTCCACTCTTGGTACTGAAATTTAAATTGTTCTTAAAAAAAATATTGAATATTAAACACTATTAAACCAAATCAAGTCTCCCCCTTTCTCATCTTGCTCAAAAATACATTAAATAACACTTTTACATATAAAATAGCCATTTAGCCATATGCAAAGCTTGCTGGGAACTAACTAGACCCGCCCAGTTTCAGTTAATACAACACAAATCATTCATGTAATCTCAACACAAACGGATTAAGTAAACTTAAATTTGACTTATTCTCTTGATTTATTTAAGTGGATTGAACACAATCCAATTAAGTTAGAACAAAATGTATAGCAATTGTGTTATTTTAGCTCATTTTAATTAAACAAATTGAACAAGCAGTACAAATCATTTTTTTCAGTGTACGATGGTAATGCATTTACCGAAAAAAAAGAAAAGAAAAAAAACCTGTGACTTTCATGCAACTTTGGACGGAAACATAAGCTACACAAATGACGCTGTGAGTCACGGATGGAAGTTTGTTCAGATTTAATTTATCCTATAGCCTACACATTAAGGGCCATATTTATAACAGCTTCTTTTACTAACCCTCTTTTGTCGTTAAAAAAACTACTGTCAGGATTTACTAAAGACAAGCAGGCGTGCTAAAAAAAAGGCATGGACAGGGTCATTTTTGCGGCTTACCTTACTGCATATGTATTTGTAGGTGTTTCCCTTTCAGACACGTACTGTCTTTAAAGCCTTGAGTACACTTCAGCCATCCCCATTCGTGCGGCGTCCGCTTGGCATAATTTTCGTCATCAGCAGGGTTTGCAGGCGTCCGCACACCACTGTCCACGCGCAGCTCAATTTTTGGGACGGTGCACGTATAACAGCGCATGCGCCAGAAAGTCAGAAGAGTCACAACAATTGTACTGCGCATGTGCGCGACTGTGCACGAGACACGTCCGGACATAGGAACTTACCCAGGGTTTAAGAATGAGTCATTGAATCATTCACTTAAGAGATTCACTTAAAAAAAACTCAACCGAATTTCTTTCAAAGTGCTGATTCATTAAGGAACAAAACACCATCTTTTGTGTGTTGCTACGAGACACACAGCGTTGATTCTGCCGTGGCTTTGCACGTTTTTTTATATTAAGTTATGAATCAAAAACAACATCACTGTCATAATAATATAATTGCTTGCCAAATTACATAATGTATATATTCAGAAAAACCGGACTCTTCCTTGTGTGACATTGCTTTCAAGCTTAGATTTTAAACAATTCAGGTTCATCCATGTATCAGCCATATCTACAGAATCCTAGAATTTCCCATATCCTACATCAAAATTAATAATCGTCAGCATCAATAATTTAGATTTCATTCTTTAAGTACATGCCAAGTTGAAGCTCCATTAATATGAAAACCCAATAACCATGCACAGTGTTTAATACACTCCCCAATTAAAGCACAGTCCTATGAGCTACATGACAGCCCATCAATGCAGAAGCCCAAGAGCATGAATCTTTCCAGTGTATAAGAACACCACAGCCTTCTTCTATCCCTCCCCACCTTTTTTTTTTTTTTTAAGGTGATCAATTTCATGGCCATTGAGCTGTTGAGAACACCCCGCCTGAATATTTTCCCCGCACTAATAGATGATGATGATGCTGTCCATCAGGGCGCTAATGAGGACTGTGGTAATCTTAATGCATGTTTGGGTCTTGGCCTAGCGAGCGTGCTCTTGTTGCTGTCTGCATGCACGGGACTGTTTAAACCCGCAGAGATGAACCTAAAATCAAGGCTTTTTAGTCAGATTGAGTGTTTGGAATATCAAACGCTGTTGCGGATAGTTGGCACGTCCTAATTAAATGTCTTTCAACATCTGAATGCTGAGCACACAAATCAGTTACATTTTTAAAACAGCTAAAATACAGTGCATCTTTTTAAAACATTGTATTTGATTTATTGGCAACACTTTATAAGAAGGTCCTATTAGTTATTGTTAGCTAATGCATGAACTAACTTTAACTAACAAAGAGCAATACATTTGTTGTAGCATTAATAAAAATACAACTGTACATTTTTAATTCAATAGCTCAGGTCCATTAAATAATATTAACATATCACTGAGATAAGGAACAAAGCATGTCCCAAACACAAAAGCCCTATTTATGTTAAAAAGTAAGAATGTCAACACAATAAAAATACAAATCTAAGTGAAATTTGTATACTCAAGACATTCATTGCTTAATTCTTTTAAATAATTGTTTTAGTATTATTTTAAAAGCACACTCTATACTTGGAAACATAATCTAACCTGTCCTCAGCATGAGGTCACAACGTAAAACTACCAAACAAAGTCTTTAAAAGTGCAATGAAAAGATGGAGATCTTTGAGATATCAAACAATACAAAAAGTAAATATTGAATTATATTTTCCATTAAAAAATAGCTATAAAAGTCTTTGCGTCAACTCCGTCAGGATTTTTAAAAATAATTCTGAATAAATCAGGCAGTGTCATGGGCAGCTTTAACTCTGAGCAGCACTTACTATTTCCTGCTTGTTGTGGATCTCACAGTAGGACACGTGGAAGTTATATATTTTTTAAAATATTTTAAACAAACAATATTGAAGGATCTGAGGTCACAGCCTTAACTTGTCAACTCTGGCATCGCGGTGTAATAGTTTCTGTAAATAGTTGTGGGATAAATCTTGCCATTTTTATATGTTACAAAAGCTGAGGAAAAAAACTAAATTGCTCCACTGTACAACATGTGATTAAGGTGGTTAAGAATTCAATTTTCTTCAACTCTGTCAGACGTCAACTCCATAAGATTGGTGGACAAGATCTCTCAAAAAGTCTGTATAATGTGATTTAATAAATGTTTTGCACAAGGGAAATTCTTCTAATGCTATTTTATGATTCTATATCTGGCCTCAGCTCAACCATTGTCAACTCCATCAGTATTTTACACCGTCAGGTGAATGTTTTTGTTAACTTTGAAAGAAATGTCTTATTCTTTTTCCAAATTATTGTGTAGAAATGTTAAAACATGAATGGAACTACATAATATTATGTCTTAATTACCTAAGAACATTGCACTGTAAACAAATATTGTTGGTTTAACTTAAAAAAGCAATTAACCTGGTTGCCTTAAAATTTTGAGTTCATTTAAATTAAACATTTGAGTTAATACAATGAAGGAAATTGGTTTAATAAATAGAAACTCAAAATATTATTGTATCTGAACCACATAAATAAATAAAATAATGTTGTGATAAATCATGAAAATAGCACAATTTGGCATGTTTCACTGCATTATAACAAATAAAACACAAAATTACACAATATGGTTTACAAAATATTTGAATAATATTTGAATAAGGTGATGTTGATTCTGAAAAATGTTTATTATTATAACTCAAAAATGTAATTTCAATGAACTCAAAATTTTAAAGGCAACCCGATAACTTATTTTTAAAATATATATTTTTTTACAGTGTGGTGATATATATTTAATATTAAAATTTAGAAACTGGGTTGTTCATAATAGTGTGAAAACAAACAAAAAATAAACAGATAATGTATTTTATGATTTAGATCCATTACTGAAAACCACGCAAAAAATATATTTTAAAATTAAGTACCTGGTTTCCTTAAAATGTTTAGTTAATACACATTTTACAGAATTAACATCACCCTTTATTCAAATATTATTAAAATATTTTGTAAACATATTGTGCAATTGTGTTTTATTTGTTATAATGTGTATTTATTTGTTATTTTCATAATTTATCACAACACTTTTTTATTTATTTATGTGGTTCAGTAATAATATTTTGATGCAATATTTTGAGTTTCTATTTATTAAACTAATTTCCTGCATTGTATTAACTCAAATGTTTAATTTAAATTAACTCAATTTTAAGGCAACCAGGTTACTTGCTTTTTTTTAAGTTAAACCAAATCTTTTACCATATTTTTTACATTGTTTTTGGATTAAAGCATGGTCTTTAGTGTGCCTGACCTGTTCCCTTACAAGGCTCATTATCTTATCATTTGTCAACAAAAATACCAATTTTTAATAATGTAGTGTTAGTTTTTATTTTGTAACATCTAAAAGATGCGTTTGTCCCTTATCTCAAGAATATTTTTTTTCATTGTTAGTTCATGTTTTAACCTCGTTGTAAAGATTTACTTGGCTACATGTTTTGTGGAATAGTGGATTTTTTTTCTTCTCAATTTTTTTTTGTGCCAGTATAAAAACATTATTTAATGATCAGCTGAAAAATTGGCAACAAGTCTCAATTTACTCTAGTGTCCTCCTGTCACGATGTGCGCCTGATGCCCACTGACTGACAAAAGCACAGCCATCCGTCTGAAGCACCAGCGGCCCAGTACACCGACTGAACCATACAAGACGAACTACTCTCAGTTTCCATAACATTTCTTGTTTCATTATACTCTCTGGAGCTTGTCAGGGGGGGAAAAAAGAGAAAAGATCTGAACCTTTTCCTTTCTGCGTTCGAATTTACATCTTTTGCTCATTTCTCAGAGTCTGCCCCTCACCAGGAGGATTCTAATGAAGGGGAGAGTGAGGGCTCTGCTGGGATCCCAGAGAACCTGGAGACAGGAGAGAATGCAGGCCGGTGACGGCACGGCAGCCACGATTTCCATATGAGTACAATCAGTTTGCCGACTTTTAAAGTGAATGTTTAAGTAGCCTAAGAGATAGGGCTTTGATTTGCCCTCTGATCAAGCCCGAGACGTCTCATTCAGAGAATAATGATTTTTTCCCCCCTAATTTCACTGTGTTTCCTTCTTATCTCTGAGCTTACAGGTAGCGTAAAACCCAGTGGTATTGTCTTCCCAGAGTTCTGCGGGTGAGAAGGGCCTTTCTTCTACCAGATTGGAGATAGATGTGCGTGGAGGGGAGGGAGATGAGAGAAAGAATTGCAAATGGAGATTGGGGTAGTCATTAGATGCTGGACAGGTTGTCAGGGAGGAGGGCCGAAACCTTTGCTTGCATGTGCTTCACCATATGGATAAATAAAGGCCAATTTTTACGTCTTTCTGATTCGATATTTACACAAATAATAATAATAAAAATGTTATTAATTGTAAATGGATGAAGAAAGCTGTAAGTGAAGCGAGTCTAATAAACATCTGAATGTTGGTGTGAGGATGAAAAGTGAAAGATTATCAACAGATGAATTTCCACTAGTGGATCTGCTAATCCAGCTAAAACATAAAGATAACAGAGACAGGAGCGGTGCCTAAATTTCACAGTTCAACACAGGGGTCTTCAGCCTTTCAGGACTCTAAAACAGTGTTGTGCTTTAAACCTAACCTATACTATTACTATATTTGCATACTATTACATACTGTTATGATCTTTACACTGCAAAGCCATTAAAGCATTACCGATGTAATTATTCATGACATTTTGATCTGGGAGAGACAGTGAAACATTCTGCTGATCTTTAGGTCCTTTAGCTTTAATTGAAATTAACAGTTATTGTACGTCATATTAATTTTTTTCAAAAAATTTGTTGAAGACCCCTGGTTTAGCATGTACGTACATAACGTATAATAGACGTCAGACAATAAATAGTTTAAAAGTAAGACTTTACATTAGTCCAATCTGCTAATATCAACATATAAAATATTAATATATCTGTGTGTGTGTGTGTGTGTGTGTGTATGTATGTATATATATATATATATATATATATATATATATATATATACATATATATACATATATATATATATATATATATATATATATATATATATATATATATATATATATATATATATATATATATATATATTAGTAGGTATATATGTAGAGATTACTGTTAATTAAGATTAAATGATAAATTATTTGTTTTAATAAGAATTTATTTGGACCTTACTGTAACGTGTTACTAGCTTAAAAATAACAAATAAGAACAAACAATTGCAAAGTACAGTACAAAAATTAAAATAATACACCATAGTTGACTCTGTTTTCCTAACGTACATTTCTGAGATGCGCAGTTAATCATTTAAGTTACACAGAACTTTTTCCAAACTTTCCGCTGGAGAAACAACCTTCACCGACTCCGTGTATCAGAGTTGAACCAACAGACCTGTGCAGTTTTGCTGCAAGCTATTACTCTTTCATACCCCCTTCTCTTTTTCTGTGGAAAGGTGCCTCACCAATTATTTTGAGATGGATGCAGGGATGCAGAATGACTAGAAGCATCAGGTTCTCTTATATTTTTTTCCAGCGGTCCATGCCTTAGGTAAGGGCAGAATGGCCAGAGGCTATGGTAGCTCTCAGGGGACATGTGGGGCTCATAAACTGTGAAACTGACAACTCTCATCTATTACCTCTGCTAACTAGACCTTTAAGAACCTTGACAGCCTGTGCTACGTGCCTCTTCCACCCTACCTGATGTTTTTCCGCAAAAATGGATCTTAGGAAGTTGTTCGGTTTCCAGTACACACTCATAATCATGCACATAGTCTTGAATAAAATCCTCCATCAAGGATGGGCCCTCTTTGAACTTAAAACTTTATTTTTATTTTAACATTTATATATTTGATGCACTTCTCTTCCTTCATGCAATATCATAATATAAATAGCCTAATGCAATGTGCCTCAAACTTATGGTTATTATTGTGGTAATCCTATAGATGCAGTTTATAATTGAACTTCTGTCTCTGCCAGGTCACTTCCAGCGCGCCGGTGGCTGTTCACGAGAGGCTAACACCTTAAAGCCGGGGGTAGCCGTGGCTGCTGTTCCCCCGGTGACAGTGCTCTGAATCCTACAAGCCTTGCAGGACGCCTGCAGGAATGTTCCTTCAATCACAGGGCGTCTCATCACTCTCCTGTGCGGGAGGAAGCTGCTCAGAAACACTGTCACAAGTCCCACTGCGGCCTCTGCTTGTAGATTCTCAGACAGCAGACACAAACACACATAAACACACATACACACTACTTGTCACACATTACACATGCACACTCTTTGTCTTTTCACAGGAACAGTAGTAGTAGGATAAAATGAAATAACCTCACACACACACACACACACACACACACACACACACACACACACACAAACACACATAAACACACATACACACTACTTGTCACACATTACACATGCACACTCTTTGTCTTTTCACAGGAACAGTAGTAGTAGGATAAAATGAAATAACCTCACACACACACACACACACACACACACACACACACACACACACACACACACACACACACACACACACACACACACACACACACACACACACACACACACACACACACACACACACACACACACACACACACACACACAGGACTTTTTCTGAAACAACAATCGTCTTTAAATTTTGTGGAAATTAAATATAGTGTGAGAATGCTAAAAACAACTATTTAAAGTCAATGTGAACTGCCATTTGCAACACTTCACTTCTGACAAATGTGACGGGTGAAACTTGATATTCGACAAGAAGGGGATTTAATGTATCACTGAGACTAAATAACTGAGAAAAATGGCCAATCAGTTACATACCAAAATGAAGTGAGTTTACTAAAACAGGTTAAGTGATGACATTTTACATGTATTAAAAGATTAAAGATTACAAATAGAGATGCACCGATTGCAATTTTGTTTGCAATATAATTGCAACTATAATTGGCAGCATATACAAACTAAAATCTACTTTTCTTCAACACATTTTATTTTCATAAAACAACCCACAAGTAAATTGCAAACAACAGCACAAATAAATGCAATAGAATAAAGAGAGATATGAAATAAACATGGCTTTAAGTTTTTCAGGTGGGTAAGTTCTAACAGTAGGTTATTATTCAGCTAAGAAATAGGCTACTGCAGAAATTAAAGTAATCAAAGGTTAAATAACACTGGATAGTCTTCATTGTAAATTTTAATTACAGATTAATTCAGTCAAGAGCAGAGAACAATCTTCTTTGTCTTTTGTTTTTTGATTAACATGACAGACAGAAGTCGGTTCATTAGACTGCGATCACTTTAAGGGCCCTATCATACACCCGGAACAATGCGATGTCAGACGCAACACAAGTGTTCTTTTCTCGTTTCAGCTTGACACAGGTTTCATTTTCAATGTCCAGTGCCACATTGTTTAAATAGCAATTGCACTCGCGGCCCTCTCTCTGAAAATGAGGTGTGTTCAGGTGCATTGTTGGCATGTTGCTATATTGAGGCAATTGAAAACGACTGTGCAATTGACCAACAAAAAACTGATTTTTTTGTGTGTGATGTGCCTATAGGCGGGTGTCCAACGAATGTACACTCTGCTTATTACACACACAGGCACACGCAGCAGCACACAAACATTCCTCTCTGGAGAAGCGTTCAGTCTTTCCACTCGCAAATTCCACAATGTAAATAGAGAATCCGCCATGGTGCAAGTGCAACTGGCTTTTAAAGGGAATGGGAGATAAGACTCTGATTGGTTAATTGTACGTTATGCCCCAAATACACTTATGACTCATTAAGAGACTAGGTAGAACCATTTTGGACAATGCGCCTGGCACGCCAACCACTTGTCCGCTGATAAACTAGTAAATGTGGATTCGGACACGCCCTAAGTGCACCTATGCCATGCGTTTCAGACCACCTGCTCAGATTGTTATGAGAGCAAGTGACTTTTTTCAGGTGTTTGTCCATTCACCATTGGAGAGGAGAGCGAAAACGAGCAGCTGACGTTATTGCCTGTGACACTGGCAACAAAACAAACCGGTTAGGAATCTGAAAGACTGACTGGCCGGTCAATGGTCCTTCAGGATCATGAGGAAAATCACCTAATTCCGGTCCCTGGCCGGTCCATCTGTGCATCTTTAATTATAAAGCCATTTTTTCCTTATAAAAACCATGTAATCATTCACAATAGGATCAGAAACTTGAAATAATATATAGAAAGGGTCAATTTTGATTCCATACCGACTTTAAGCTGTTCAAGTACTTACAACAGAATAGTGATCAATGAACTTTACTCTTTCTCTGCCATTGATGGAATTTTCTGTCATTTACGACGCAACGCTTCCCCGCCAGTGACAGAATTTTTCAGCAATCCATGTTTGTCCTAGTTATACTGCAGGGAGCATTAAACATCATATAAATCAAAACTGCGTAACATTACCAAGTGAAATGTTGAACCCACAAAGAGGTATAGGACTGTGCAAGCTTTGGGGCTTTTGATGGACTCGATCCTCTAACTACGTTCTGATAAAAAATAAATAACAAAAAAATATTTTCTAAATCCATGCTATAGATCTTATTGTGAACGATTCATCTGTGTATACAGTATGTTTTTTCTTGCTTTCTTTTTTGCTTTGACCTCAAATAATTAAACAAAATGTCCTAACTGGAGCTTCAGGTGAAACGACACACTTCTCTATGGTGACATATGCAGGATTTCTCCAATCATTAAGTCCGCTTAAACACCACCCCGGGAAAACTTACGTTCATCTGCCTCTTTTTTTGAGTGCAACATCTTCATCTTAAAATCCAGAAAACAACCGATGCATATAGAAGCAAATCCTTGCTTTGCATTTTTTCACTTTGGTAATCCGTTTCACTTGGATGTCCATCACTATGCAGAGGACAATATCTGGCACTACTTCCATTTCATTGCAACCTTAAATCTAAAGTCATTACAGTAATCATTACAGTAACACTTACATATGCAGTACTAAACAACTTACAAGGAAGAACATGCAGTATGTACTCATAATGATACTTGTGCAGTTTTACGCTGCATGTTGTCAGCAGTAATTCTGCAACTCAAACAACAGCATTAAATCAATGAGGCCGAGTGGAATGAAAAGGTGGAGAATAATTGGCGGGCGATCGATGGCGTTTTGAATATAAGTCTGAATTTTGCCATATCAAGAGCGTCCAAATTAGAGTTTATTGGTGTATCTCGGGAGATCAATGCTTACAAGGTCATGGTTTTATCTGGCACTACTCATGTCATTAGAGGCATTTTAATAATTCATGCCGCCCAGAGGTACTGAAAAGAAAAAAAAACAAATGAAGATTAACCAAACCAGGACAATGCTAATCCTTGAAATACTGCCACTGCGGACAAATCTATTTGTCATGTCGTCTCGGATGGGGCAAAATCGATAGCAGGAGTGTGCATCACTGCTTACACTTCATTTTAGGGGTGCACTCTCATGCTAAGGTATTCTCAGATGTTGTGAAAAAGCACTCTTGCCTAAGGAGAGTGTTGAGGTCATGAAGAGATTATCGTGATTACTGAGAATTAAATGTGGAAGGGCTCTCTGCACTTCATTAGAAAACATATTGACCCCAGTAAGTATCTAATTAGTTGAGCTAATCCAAAATCAATACAAATTTAGACCAAAAAGTTTAGTATTTCTGTTTCGGTGTCTGGGAATAAGATGGACAACAGAGGACATGTCAGGAACATTGATAATACTCCGTTCCATGCGCACAGGGAGGGAGCGAAAATAAAAATGGATGTGGGAGATGAAAAGATGGAGAACTAGGAAAAATACAGATTGCCGTTTCAGAGAGCCGCACATTAGAACGTGACAAAATGACACAGATAATGAATAAAGAAATAGTCCTACAATTGAATGTGAAGACTAAGAGATAGAGTAGCATTGAGCTTTATTGATAAAAGGCTGAATTATTTAACAGAGCAAGAATTTATTAAAGACGGGAGCTGTGACAAGTGCTCTGAAAATGGGGACATGTAGGAACTGGATACAAGCCTCATGTTTCCATTCATTGTAATTACAGGCGCTGCGTGCATTTGGATATACAAATAGTTATCTGAATTACTCAGTTCTTCCCATTAAATATGATATAATTTTTATATGCTCACCAGTGTTGAATCTGCCTGCATAAAGCAACATTTTTAGTGTTCATACAAATGACTTCTGTTTGATTTAAGTCATGAAGAATTCTCTGAAAGACTTTATTTTACAGTGTCCTTGTTACACGTAATTAGTAACTATAAATTATGCATAATTACATGCAACTAAACCACACACTAATCTTAACCTATAGTAAGTACATGTAGTTAATGATTATTACTCAGTACTTAAATGCATAATTACACTGTAACAAGGACACCTTAAAATAAAGTGTAACCGGATTCTCACTACGACACATTAGATCATGAACGGTTAGACAAAGGACGGCACAGTTTAAGGAACCAGGATGGCACATGGTCAAAATCTGGGGTATGTGTTAAATATTCATCGAAAAGCAGATGTACAAAGCACTTTTCTGTGTCGCACTCCCTTACTTTTAATACATTCATGGCGATTAACAATCAAGGCAGAAGCCTCATTAAAAAAACGTCATTTCAAATAAAATATTTGTGTGAATAATGTGCTGTTTAATTGGCCTGAACCATATTAAAAGAAATGAAGGTTTTTTTGTAATTAACAGTCTTTTGAGGAGCGAGGAATCATGGGATTACACCAGAGACCTGCAAAGTGAGGTCCCACGTGGCACACGAGGCTTCGGCAGGATGTTACATTTTATATGAAGACAAACACACAGCTCTGAACAGGAAGCTTTGTCATGTTCTGCAGTGCGTTGCTACAGTATAAGACATGTGCGTTGCATTAATGTTTTTTTTTTTTTTTTGAAAAATGGACATTTGTGCTTTCACTTTTACTTCCCTCACTTTCATCAGTTTTTGTAAGATTTAAAAGTCAAAAGTAAAGAAAGTAGTGAAGAATAGTACATGAGAAAATAAGACTTATGTTTCTTTCATTTACTGCTACTTGGTTTCACCTTATTGCAAATTCCGCTCATAATTTTATAAGGATTTTATGATGTAATTCAAAATTTTTTCATTTGAATTTATTTGACGCCTTAAAAAATACTGTTATGCAGTTAATTCTCAATTAAATCTCCACTAGAAGTTATCAAAAAAGTGCCAACTCTTTTTCCAACCTAAAATACTAGGAAGCACTATTGTTTCTTATAAAGGAAAATATAATGTTATATGTGAATGCTATCATTACAGATTAACCTTACTATTAGAACACCGTGCTAAAATAGTTAGGATATAGTTGGAGCAAAACAAAAAGAGTTTTCAAAGAGTGAGTTTTCAGATCTTCACCCATGCTTGGACCAGCTTGTCCACTATTTGAGTTTCAGCAGCTTAGGTTTGCACACGTTAGTTGGCGTGCCATCTCTATGATAACCCTGGTGCTCTGCCGGTCCAGTACAACACTGTTTGTAGTTTTCACAATGTGCTTTAGCAACTCCATCAATATTTAGACCCACACCTCTCTGCACACACACATACAAGTCAGTGGATGAAGTCAGAGTTGTTGCCACCGCTCCCACTGTTGCTAATTACCACAGTTTGCTTTGTGAAAAGCCCGGCTGCTATTCTGATTGGATTTGCTTGACAAATAAATAAATGATCATCATGAAAACATAATGGCAACCCCGTAACCTTTTCCTGAAGTTTGGTCTACAAGCAATGGAGGGCCCAGCGGACATTCCCAGAATCCTTTTGTTCTTCCTTTTGCGTTTAACCTAGCTTGGCTCTCACACCAGAACCCATCGTAGCAACACCTATGCTATCTTATCAACTCTTAGCTGCTCCTATATCTTCACATTGTATTTACAAAATTATTATTTTTATTATTATTATTGCGATTTTTATCCTATGTGCTGAGTGTTGTTCATTCATTATACCCGATCTAGGTGGTTAGTCTATTTAAAGGGTTAGTTCACCCCAAAATGTTAGTTCACCCCATTCATTATCATATCTTACTTACCCTCATGTCGCTCCCGTAAGACCTTTGTTCATCTTCGGAACAGAAATTAAGATATTTTTGTTGAAATCCGATGGCTCAGAAAGGCCTCCATTGACAGTAATGTAATTTCCTCTCTCAAGACCCAAAAGGCGTCTCACTAAAGACATCTTTACAAAGTCCATCTCACTACAGTGGTTCTACAATAATTTAGTTCTACAATAATTTAGTTCTACAATAATTAAAAGCGACAAGAATAGTTTTTGTGCGCAAAAAAAACTAAATAACGACTTATATAGTGATGGCCGATTTCAAAACACTGCTTCCTGAAGCTTCGAAGCACTTTGAACCAGTGTATCGAATCAGCGGTTCGGATCGCCAAAGTCACGTGATTTCAGCAGTTTGGCGGTTTGACACGTGATCCGAATCATGATTCGACACTAGGTGCGTTTACATGGAGCACTGTAATCGGTTTATAAATCCAATCCGAATGAAAATGATCCATATAAACACCTCAATCAGAATGAAAATGCCCAAACCGAATGAAATTGTAATCGGTTTGTGAGGGGTGGGATAAACCTTTTCATGAACCGATCAAATAAAAAATATCACCATGTAAACGACATGATCCGATTACTTTTAACTGTACGTCCTTCTGAGACGCGATACAGCAACCAGGCTATAATGCTTAAACTTATTTCGTAAGTTATCAAGATAATGTTGGAATAATGATACATACATTGTCTGCGCCTTTTTCTGAAATGATTCTTACACTTTACAACAAATAAATAGCTTTTATAAAATCGTATTAAGTCATGATGGCCATTGAGGGTTGCTATGGCAACCGGGGACTCATCCAAGCTGCAGACAAACTGTGTGCGCATGTCAAAAAATGATTGCGATTGAAAGCGTCAGCACATGTAAACACCAGATCGGTCTCATGTAAACAGTCTTAAACTAAACTGTAAACTTAACCTTTCAATCGGAATGATTTTAATCGGAATGACAAAAAAGTGTGCATGTAAACGTGGCTACTGATTCATTGCACTCCGAAGCTTCAGGAAGCAGTGTTTAGAAATCGGACATCTCTTTAGAAGTCGTTATTTTGTTTTTTGCGCACAAAAAATATTCTAGTCGCTTTATAAAATTATTGTAGAACCACTGGAGTGAGATGGACTTTGTAACGATGTCTTTAGTCCCTTTTATGGGTGTTGAAAGAGGAAATGTCTTTGCTGCCAATGGAGGCCTTTCTGAGCCATCGGATTTCAACAAAAATATCTTAATTTGTGTTCCAAAGATGAACAAAGGTCTTATGGATGTCGAACGACATGAGGGTAAGTAATTCATGACAGAATTTTCACCATTTTTGGGTGAACTAACCCTTTAAATATTGCTTAATTGCATTGAAAACATTTTATTTAACCCTTTTGCTGTTTGTAGTAATACACAAGACAGATAGATTCGAGAGCTAGCTTGTAGATCATCAAAGGCTGTGAAAATTGTCTAATTGCCATTTTGTTCCAAACCTGTGTGACTTCTTTTGTCTACTGAAGTTAACTAATAAAAATGACTTGTATTAGTGTATAATATGTCAGGTTGATTTAATTAGAGTGAATAACATTTTCTGACCATTTAAAGGAATAATTCACTCAAAGAAATTCACACTCATCTGGTTGCAAACTTGTACAACTTACTTTCTTTGCAGAACACAATATATAAGAAAATATTTTAAGAAATGCCTCAAAAAGAAAGAAACTGTTGAGTGTACAATGAAAATAAAAGGTGTCCGAAACAACACTGCCTATCATAGAATGGACATTTTTAAAATATTATATTGATTAATAGTATATTGTAATTTTTTGCAATTAGATTTGCTGATACTGATATACTGCTGAGTATATTGGGTGATCTGACCACTGACTTTGTTCACTGAAGCAAATATTTTGGATAGCATTTATTTTTATTTTTTATGCCTCTGGCTTCCTCTATAAGAATGTCAGTGAAGCTCTCTCCCTTGACAAGTTTGAGCGATATGGAACAGCCTGTGTTAGCATGTTGTTAGCATCGCCGATTTTTTGTACTTTGAGTCTGTCCCTCTCCAAGCCATTTGGACTCTTGAAGGAAACCTCCTGTCAGTGGCTCATCACTCTCAGAAGCTCCCTCAATTGTCTCTGTCGGTCTTCCTGCCACTAGTTACTGCCGGTTACTCTGGTGACCCCTTTGCAGGACCCTGACCGTCAGCCGGCGAGCGTGTGGGCGAGCGAGCGAGGCACGCGTCTCTTCCTTCAGCTCCTCTATGACTTTCTGGACTCACTCGCTCCACTAATTAGCTCTTTGGAGAGTTCTCCTCATGGAAGCGGGGAAGGAAAGAGAGAGCGAGAGAGTGAGGGAGGGCAGGGGGGAAAGAGGGAACTGTGGCAGCCGTGATGGAGGTACTCCATGTCAGAGAAGAAGGGAAGAGATGAAAAACTTTGAGGCCGATAGATGTAACTCAGTCCGCGCTCGCCACTTTTTTCTGTTCGCTCTCTTGCACTCGGCAAAGAGCGGTTCAATTATAAACGGATAGGTTTAGGCAAATCAAGATGGGAACAAAGTCTTCCGACTCACCAGGCGGCTCCATCCTTGGCGCGGGTTTGGAATGGCGCGCGACAGTGCGGCGAGGCCGGAGGTTACCTGTCCCTGATATCTGATAAGCCTAGCCAGGTAATGAAGCCGAAATGTGGCCAGATGATTGGTTCTTTCTGAAGGGCCCTGGCCAGCATGAAAGATTCACCCCGGCTTTGTCTTCTGGAGTGTAAATATTGTGCTAGCGGAATATGAAAGTAGCGCAACACTAAGGTACAAAAAACATAGGGAAAAAAGATCAAGAGCGGGTCTTACATCAAGGAGGACCCCGAGGATGTCTTTGTTGTCAACTTCAGAAGGGAAGAGAGGAGCAGAGGAGGAAGCTGGCAGAAGGGGAAAAGATGCCAGAGAAAGGCTCAAAGGAGCATCTCTGGCCAAGGTGATCGGTATTCCTCGGCAGTCTGCCTCCTGGCTCTGAAGTGGGGGAAAGAAGCTGGCAGCCAAGCCAGAGGGCATAACAGCACAAACACCTTCAGCTCTGCGAACTCGCGTACATACACACAAATGCATTATCTCTCGCTATCGCTCACACACATTAGCCCTAGACGTTCTTCTGTTCTGACTGTGCATATTCATAACACTCGCTCGCATGCACCGTAGACCCAGGCCATGCCAAAAACATCAGTGTTACAGTTGACATATAGTTTCATATTCACACACGGGTGTTTTGTATTTTCATGCTTTTCTTTTTCACACTCTCTTGCCGCCGGTTTTGTCATTACTCTGCTGATTTATGTGCTTGTGGTTGATAAAATCACACTTGTTGTTTGCATATCAAGTTCTATATCATAGATTCCATTGCTTTGAATGGGAGATATCAACCAAGTTCATTCCGTTGATATTTACTCAACTTTACAATAAAAAATGCAAACCTGTTCTCTTATAAAATGTACTTTTGAAATGGAGCAAAAGGGAGCAAATGAATCTTCTCCTACGCAATGGTAGCCTTGGGTTTTGAACGGGTATAGAAATCAATAATTAAAGTCAAATTGAATACATTTTTGTTGTTTTTAATTCAAATCTCTTGATACATAAAAGTCGTAATTATTATTCCATCTCATCTTTAATGTGGTTTCGAGTTTTGTCAATATAATTGCATCTTGTGCCGTCTTCAACAAGCACCTGTGAGACCACTCAGAAAACTTGGAAACATTCAAGGCAGGGATGAAATTCAATATCTCAACAACGTCAAGAAAGAATCATTACGGCAACTCAAATTTGGCTCGAATTGACATTCTGTTTAAGCAGCCGAGCCTCAAAGTGCAAACGGCACAAAATCTCTGCCATTTTAAAGTAGAATCCTAACACCGGCATCCTCACATCTGCATTCAAAACTCTGCTGAAGTCCTCGACTCAAGGTTAACGCATACGCATTAGTACAGAAATGAATTAAATAAATAAAAAAGAGCCGCAAACAATTAGCAATGCATCAATAGGCAGATCAATAGTGATGTGGGTAATTATCACTTCAGGGAGAAGGGATATGGCCTTTCCTTATTGATGCTTCGGAGGCGGAGGGTAGATTAGAAATACATTACAGTGATTTCAATACATTACACCTGAAAAATAACAGCTTCTGTAGTGGACCTGAAGCTCCACTTATACAGTATTTATTTGAAGTAAGAAAACGCTGATATTGTACTCCGCTATTGTAGGTGAAAGTTTTAGCATTACGGTTTAAATTTATTCAGTTGAATTTGTGTTGTAATTATGACATTAATTAATGTTACTGTTGTAAAAACATGAATTAATGTTAATGTCAAACTATTGGGTAATCATGTATATTTTGGTCAGACAAAAAAAGCTGCAACACGCCCTATTCTGAATCATCTGCACACTGTAAACCCGAATACGTTGGTGAAACTCAAAAAATTTGAGGCAATCATTGGCTTCAAAATTTTTTAGTTAAGAAAATCAAAGTTTAACTAAGCAGAACTGGCAGATTTTTTATTTTGTACTAATTGTTCTTAATTTGAAATGTTTGAGTATACTAATTCATACCTTTGACATCAAATTTTCATGTAACCTCAATGTGAACCTTTTTATTAGCACAAGCTTAGCTAGCTATAACAAGCTAATTCAGAAAACTTGCTAACATGTTAACAATAGCATGGTATAACACTGAGTGCAGCAACAAAGCATTAAATGCTCTCAAAGCAAGCCGCATGCACCACTTGTCAACATGGCGGTAACTTTCCAAAAAACCCACATTAACAGAAACTCTTCTACATTAGCAAAACAAAACATGGTAACACTTTATTTAGAGTTCAGTTATTAACTATTAACTAGTTGCTTATTAGCATGTTTATTACTAGCATATTGGCTGTTTATTAGAACTTATAAAGCACATGTTAATGCCTTATTCTTCATGACCTTATTCAACATCCCTTAATCCTACCCAATACCTAAACTTAAATGCTACAAAAACTACCTTACAAACTATTAATAAGCAGTAAATTAGGAGTTTATTGAGGCAAAAGTCGTAGTTAAGTGTTACCCAAAACATCTCCCACTTAACATTATCTTGCACAAAAAAACAAAACATTACATAACACTTAATTTCAGCATTTACTCTCCCTTTTGACTCCCATGAGCAAAGCATGCTTGAAAATAGAAATCCCAGCCCAGTTTCAGTTGAATTTAGTTTGTCTAAATTAAAAGAAATAATTTCATAAAACTCAAAACATCTCCAAGTAGAGTAGAAACAGACATTGTGCCTTTGCTTGGGCAATCTCAATTAATTTTATATCCATTTTATGCTTATTACAAGTTGTTGCACAATCCTCTTTCATACTAATTGAAAAATAGCAGGGATGGAAAATGTAAAAGGCCATGTAGTCAAATCCCAAAGCACTCAACCATTCACTGGACTGCTGTCTGCATTGCGTTTAATTGGCAGTCTATGTTATTGAGCTTTAATTAAACATTATGAGAGGATTGTCTAGCAGAACTAAGGATGTATAATTCATTTTTTTGGTATAATGTAACAATTTTTTATGACCTAAATGTCAATTTTCACGAAAACATAACACTACAGCATTAGAGCTTTATATTTATAATATCTCAGCTCAATATTTCAAACTCACGTTGATCAAGATCTAAGGGTTTCTTAATGTTATATTTTATTGCACTAAATTATATTGTCAAAAACAAAACAAAAAATGCTACATAGCACAATAAAAGTATATTAAATATAAATAGTCATTAAATATTAAAAATGAGTTAAGCTTGAAATCATCATTACATTTAACCACCACCAGATGTATGTCTTTGTGTAAAAATGGAAAGCACTGGCAGTGGCTCAGTGGTTCATGTAGATTGTCTACAAACTGGAAGTCTATATTTATAATATCTCAGCTCAATATTTCAAACTCACGATGATCCAAGATCTAGGGTTTCTATATTTATCATTTTTTGTCAAAAAAAAATTAAACAAAAAAAACAAAAACAAAATGTTATATTATATTGCACTAAATTATATTGTCAAAAATAAAACAAATTAAATTAAAAAACACAATAAAAGTATATTCAATGTATGTCTTTGTGTAAAAATGGAAAGCACACTGTGTAAAAATCAGTGGCACTGGCACCACGAGTTGGTGGTTTGCGATCCTTGTCTAAAACTGGAAGGTTGGTGGTTCGATCCTGATTCCATGACCAAGTCGGTGTCCATGATCATGACAAGACATAGTGCTGATGATTGATGTGAGTGATTGAATGAGTGAATTGTAAAGATTGAAATGGTCTGGGTCTGTATATGTATATAAATGCAGTCCATTTGTATTTACTTAACCTTAAAATAATTTACCATTCTAAATTATTAATTCTAATTGTCTCTCTCTCTCTCTCTCTCTCTCTCTCTCTCTCTGACTGACTCAATGACTGACTGACTGACTGATCGACTGACTGACTGACTGACTGACTGACTGACTGACTGACTGACTGACTGACTGACTGACTGACACTCACCACCACTCACTCACTCACTCACTCACTCCACCACCACCACTCACTCCTCACCACCACTCACTCACTCACTCACTCACCACCACTCACTCACTCACTCACTCACTCACTCACCACTCACTCACCACCACTCACTCACTCACTCACCACTCACTCACTCACCACCACCACCACCACTCACCACTCACTCACCACTCACCACTCACTCACCACTCACTCACTGACCTCACTCACCACTGACACTCACTCACTCACTGACACTCACTCACTCACTCACTGACACTCACTCACTGACACTCACCACTCACTGACACTCACTCACTGACACTCACTCACCGACACTCACTCACCACTCACTCACTCACTGACACTCACTCACTCACTGACACTCACTCACTCACTCACTCACCACCACTCACTCACTCACTCACCACTCACCACTCACTCACTCACTCACTCACCACTCACCACCACCACCACCACCACTCACTCACTCACTCACTCACTCACCACCACTCACTCACTCACTCACTCACTCACTCCATATTGTGTTGTGAAATAAAATGTTATCACACTCTTTAGTCTGTCTCCCCTTTTCAAAAATAAGTCATTCTTTTTAACAAGAAAAAAAAAAAACGTTGTTCTCTAAAGTTGCTGTTGCTGTTTTAAATCTAAACAGCTTCTTCTAAAGCCAATGTCATACAGCATAAAAATATTTCCGTCAGTGCCGTAGTTTGTCCATATGCCTCCATTTTCTTAGAAAAGACAATGAAGTCTTACTTTAAATCTCAACCAAATATGATGCATTTATGTATTCGATATTGGCCATTCTTTCCTCTATGAAACTAATTAAAAATGATGGAAAGCAGACAGGTGTCTTACACAGGATATCATCAATTGAGCTCACAATTTGCACACTAGTTGATCAGGAAGCAAAGATTACCTTAATCCACCAATATGATGAAATCAAAGTGTAACAGGATGGACAGGAGTCTCAAATGAAGCACTGCTTTGAATATTAATAAGCACAAGATTTGGCAAGGAGCGCACAGGGTAGATTCAATTCATTTTCATCCTACCCAAAAGGTTCACTAGATGGAGCAAAGACACCTCTTAAAAAGCACAGTTGCCTCTTTCGGTGGATTAGCACCAACAGCGAACGGTTTGCTTTCAAGGTATCTTTCAGTGTGC
Source organism: Gobiocypris rarus (assembly GCA_023029165.1). Classification (NCBI taxonomy): domain Eukaryota; kingdom Metazoa; phylum Chordata; class Actinopteri; order Cypriniformes; family Gobionidae; genus Gobiocypris; species Gobiocypris rarus. The sequence goes on from CM040914.1 coordinate 32,710,716, forward strand.
TGTGATTTTGAAATGTTTATTCTTCAGCATGTTGTCTTCTGTATCTTGTAAAAGTTCAAAGACACGCGGCGGTAGAAATACACATGTCCTCAAATGCTCAATAGACCTATTTTGAAGTGAATTTTTGATGTTCAAAAAGGCATATCACTTGGATTGGGAAAGCTGTCAAAAAAGCAGGGGGTAACATGGACCTTTTCAAATTGAACATTGGCTCCTAGAGACACTTTCAGTGAAATATCCAGACGGTAATAATTCAACATATTGTGCAGGCCGCGCTGCCTTTTGATTGATGTTGACTTTCTGATTTGTTTGTCCCTCATCGTGCAAATGTTGATAAGTAAAAATGCATACATGAATCATAGAAATATTTTAGAAGTATCCTCATGAAGGGACTCAATTGTTTCTATGTTATTTATATGTCCTTTTTAATGTCCTGCCAGCTCATCTTAACTCATATCTGATGTGTCGCCGATTGGCCCAAACTTCAAACACACTAATAGATTACCAAGAGCCACTACACTTATGATTTCTACTTCTGTGATTTGTTTTATGAAGCTTTTCCAGCCTTCACATTTACATTCTTATTTAAAATGGATGGCCCATCTGGTCAAACTTGAAAAACTTAAATATACCTGTCAAGTGATTTAAAGTTTGTGCGTTGCCTGCTGCTGAAAACGCACAATTCTCAAAGGCTTTAATTAAAGTGTGTGGCAGTGTGAAACTGTGTGTGTGCGCTCAAAAAAAATAAAAAAATAACGACTGCTGCAAATCAAGGGTCTTGCTCTGGGAGCCCGTGAGTGACTTTCATCATGTCTACTCATAGTGCTATTGATGATGCAGGAGAGAAAGAGAGACAGAGAAATGCCATCCACTATTGTTGATTTTCGACAATGTAACACTGACATCAATTATTACTGAAAAAAATATATGGAAGATTTGATCATAGACTTTATTGTCCATATATTGTTGCCCAGCAAATGAACTTAAAATAATATTAAGTTAGACTATCAGACATGCTTTTAAATAATGTCTTTTTATTTATATCTAATTCTCAAATGTTTAATACCAACATATAATACCTCTATCTTACCTTTAAGATAAATAACTTAATCATGACTATACTACATTAATATATTTTACAATAAAAATGTAATTTGACATTGATCATATTTTGTAATGCTGTTACCTTCAGCATCAATATGTGCATCATTCTCAAGGATATCTGTTGTTATAATTATCCCCATATATATAAGCAGAACATTACTAATCTACACAAACACTGGTGAATTAGGAATTTTATAGCAAACATGCCTCTTGCAAACAACTAAAACCTAAATGAAATGTACTAATTCGGTTAGAATAAATGCATTTTTTTAAATGTCTTTAAAGGAGGCAACTCTGACACCAAGTGGTAAAGATGTCAAACTACATTATGTTTGAGAGAGAGAAACTGCATTATTTCCTCATGTTTTTCCATTCTGTTGCAGCTGTGGGTTACATTATACTTTTTGAACAGATACTTAATAAAAAGTCATTAATAAAATGGGTTAATCTGAGATTTTAGACTGTTAGATATTAGAAATTTGAGGTTGACTCCTCAAATATGCTTTTGTGAACTATGCAGATGAAAGTATGCACGGCTTGAAACATCCAGGCAAACGGCCAAAGACAGATTTGAACTCTTCCATAAAGGTTAAGATGTTCACATGCTTTTCTTTTTTTGTAATTTAGTTTGATTTCAGGAAAATGGAAATGTAGAAGGTTATCATGCTCTCTTTTCCAAAACGTCTTAATTCTTTACGTAATACAATATTTCAAGACTTTTTGCAGACAATATATATTTTTATATAGCACATTATTAATAGTCTACACATATAAATTGCCACCAGCTGGTTGTATGTAAGTGATTCTATTGTCAATTTGTTTTACTATAGATTCATTATTCAAAACAAGATTGTTTTAAAATTGATGCAAACATTTTTGAATGATAAACAATTTCTCTTATAATGTGTATTAAAGCAAAATTTGCTGTTGCACATTTACATGAGCACCAAATCTAAAAAATAAAATAAAATAAACTGTTAACATCATTGACTTCAAAACAAACACCTGATACAGCCAACCTTTGTTTGCTATACTTGGTTCAAATGTGTTCTTATCCACATCATATATACTATTATGTGAAAGACAGTCAAAGATAATTCAGTAATATCACACATATTTTCTATGTAAAGTGAGGTCTAAGAATATGAACTGCTTTAAGGTTAATGCTAATAGTCTCCTATTATTTGAAATAATTTATCAGTATTTTCCTGAAAGTCTCTCGTTTAAAATGCAGAAAATTATTTTCATGCTTTAAATAGCAGTGCCTAATAGTGCTGTCTGCTTGGTCTATATATGAAATTCAGCATGATATGAGACATTTGTTTTTCATAAACATCCATTCATCCACATATTTTTACTAACTAAACTAAAAAAAATGCTGGGTTGTTTCAACCGAAATTTGGGTCAAGTACAGACAAACCCAGCCATTGGGTTACATCTTTTAATTAAATTTTAACTAGTTGGGTTTGTCTATATTTGATCCAAAAATGTGTTAAAAAAACCCAGCACTTTTTTTTTTTTTAGAATGGATTTAAAATTAATAGGAGATAAATAGAAATAGAATAATACATAGATAATAGAAAAAAAGATTAGTATTATCATTTTATTGACAGTGCATCAGTGCCAGTTACACAATGATTAATTTCGTTCTCAAGCTCTGTAAAGAGCTTTAACATAAGCAGTAAAGTTTTACATAGTGTATCTTTTAGAGCCATTATAAACTCCAATACATAGATCTCTGCTTCTTAATGCTGATTGTTAAGTTCAACTAGAACCCTCATTTAACCACTTAAAACCATTACAAAGATTTTACAGCGCTAATGCAATTTTGAATAGTCGTCAATAATGGATAGGCAGATCATATAAAACACCTTTTCTTTAAGCTCCATTTTAACATGATTTTTTTGATAGAAATAATGGGCATTATATTATCGGTGGAATAAAACTTTGCTCTTCTATTGACAATATGAGCCGCTGTTTTTGAGTGAATTGATATCCAGGTGGGTCTCAGTCTCGGAAACTCTTGAATGTGCAGCGAGAGCATTTGTAAACAAGGCTTGTTGGACATTTATGGTAATGTCAGTAGCGATTTTGTGGCATATTAACACATTCACGATTGCTTTGGGCCTGACTAGACCTATGAGACTGCATTTGTAATGACAGACAGTACTTGGAAAATCTAAACATTAACACTATTTCCATATCATCCAAAATTGATTACTATAATAAGTCTGCCATGCAAACGGGTCACATGTGAATGTTTTATCAAGAGGAGTTCAAATTAAGAAGCAATTACAGTGATTCGTTTTTGTCTTGTATAAACATTGTTATTATTATTTCAATGCCTTTAAAACTCTTCCAGCTACTGTGAATAATTCAGCCACATTTCATTAGATTGGATAAGTGATTATAAATAAGATGAATCAAATGTTGATTTCAGTCTTGTGCAACAATGAACCGTTAATATGAAATTTGTGTTTTGAATAGGATGGGATCATATATCATTATATGTTGATTTGGTGCTTAAGGAACATTGATTATTATTATTATCAGTGTTGAAACACTGATCTTGATATTGAAAATATTCATGCTGTGCTGCTTAATATTTTTGTGGAAACAGTGATATAATTTTTCAGGATTAATTCATTCAAACGAACAGCATCTCTTTGATATACATTTTGCATCCTTATTACTGAGCCCACACTTTTAAACAGTGGTGTATATTAAAAAAAATGCGCATTATATTTGGCTGCGGTGACTATGTTTTGGTAAGCAGAACAAAAGCCCTCCTCAGGTTAATAAAAACCACACGTTTCATCATCCCCTTCTCAGAAGTCACAGACAGAAGCGATGGGTTCTGCCTTGCTCGGTTTTGACTGTTTTCTTTTGTAACTCAGTCACCCGGTGAAGCTCTCTCGGGACCCGTGCTTGGCTCCAGAGCATTGCCCCTTGGCTTCGCTCGGGTCAGAGGGGCCACTGTTTTCCTTGGAAGTCTTTTGTGGGATCCATGCTGGGATTTCAGCCTCGTGGAAAACAACTCCAACTCTGTACACTTCATATAGATACTGTATGTCTCCAATTACTGAGTCGACTTGCCCAAAGTCATCCCCCACACACACATATATATAGATATATGCATGAGCAGCTAAGGGTGGACGGCCATTTTAACAAGAACCTTTAGGCCACCATGGAGGGAACTTCTAACTAGAACAGAAAGGACTCTCAACTTGTGTTTATTATTAAAGGGCTTGCACCGGCCGCTCCCAAGTGCTTTAGCCTCTACAAGAACTCGGTCTTCTGATGAAGGACTTTTTGATGTTTTCTTTCTCATTTCTTTGTTTTAATAATGTGGGGGGTGTGATTAGTTTGTTGACCAGTGCTCTCTAGGGGGTGTTGGTATTGGTTGTTCGACTGGACAGACAGGGTTCAAAAATCAAAAACGAAAGGATAAAAATGGGAATTTCTGGCCATTTAAAAAGAATAATAATAATAATTAAACAATAATAACAATAAAACATGTTTTGTGCAACGTAGGCTCATTGGAATAAAACATGGATTTACCCACATTATTTGCAAAACGTACCTATAAATAACCCTACATTTTACTGCAGATTCCAAATTAAATTAACACTTATTTTGTTTCACATGAGTAACGATTACAGGGGTAGATTATTGATTAAAAGGGCTTATTATTGCAGTTTCTTGCAAAATACTATGGTTACACTTTACTTTAAGGTGTCATTGCTACAATGTAAATATATATTTAAGTACTGAGTAATATTAATTAACTACATGTACTTAGGATTTGGTTGAGGGTTAGTTGCATGTAATTATGTATAATTTACTGTTATTGTATACATGTAACATAACAAGGACACTGTAAAATATGTTATGAGCTCAAACCTCTTTTACCTAATACATGCTTTGTATACACTAATATATTTTGATATTTGCATGATATAACCACATATGTATGACTTTTCTGATTTTGTAAACTTGGTCAGTAGCTAACCTGGTACAGCAATGCACTTATTGACTTTTGGGTACGAGTCCAACTAGTAAGGTCAAGTGTCGGTGCTACATTATTTTCAAACGTGATAGACTTTTAATCTTTTAGTGCCACTAAAACTAAAAGCCCTTTTAACGGCATTCAATAGTGTCGTGAAATGTGAAAGAAGCATTGTAATATCTTTTTGCAGAAATGTCATCCCAGGCACATTTTTCCAATCAGTCTGGGTTAATTATAAAATAAGCCCATTTTAATTGCTGTTTATTTTCTCTTATCTGTATTTACAGATACACATAATTTAATATAACACCATCACTATCATAACCATAATGAATGATGTTATGCTTATGTGTTTCAGTCAGAATATCGGGTCATGTGAAGAAAAAAAAGTGCTTATAAAAACCCCACTGTGAAGAAATCCCAGGGCTCATTTTATGTGACAGGTTCCCATGCTCAGTCCAGCCCTGCATAGCGAGAGATGATGATGGTGCCCCATTGAACAATACACACAGGAAGTGAAGCTTTGCTCTTTCGTCACACAGACAGAGAGGAAGAGAGTGACTTATTGTTCCAATTTAACATAAATCTAATACAGAAGAGAATCTCTGGACAGGAGCACACACTTGATCCAGTTTCCCTTTCTGCCCATTATAAACGAACCACAGACACACATCCAGACTTATCAGCAATAGCACTGCACATTTCAACAGCTCTGACATCGATCTTTATTTATTTTACAAACAGACTGCTGTCAGTCCAGCGTGCCTTGTATATGGGCACTTATCACCACAGCTTTCAGAAAAGGGTTATGCACTACAGAAAGTGAACCACTGCTATGTGTGATCCCTTTAGGCTGACTCTGTCCAGCCCTCGCTGAACTGGCTGTTGGGACGAGGGCCAAAGTAAACAGCAAATGCTATATTGCACCAGAGAGGCATGTAGACTGATTTGGATCTAAACGTTAAGGGAGTGTGAAGTCCGTATCAGCGTAGATGAACAGTCGGAATGGCCGCGGTGAGAGACGGAGCAGCGGCCAACAGTTAAGGCCATCCAGAGGTCAACATCGGAGCTCTGATAGCGTAACGGCGCCCGTTACTCATGTCTGCATCCGAGAGAACACGCTCAGACAACCTGCCACAACTGTGTAAATACATTTATTCATGTTAGCCAGCCAGCTGTGATATAGCCTACGGAAGAAACTGTGATTGAATCAAACAGTTTAGCAAAAGAGGGAAGCAATGAATGAGAGCTGTTAAAAATAACTCATGACTCGCCTTTGTAACGTACTGTTGCTCTTCTTACCATTTTGTTTTTTACAGTAAAATCAGATAAAGCAATAAAATGGCTTATATGAGGAGAGCAATAAACAAGAATATCTCATCTGCAAGAGTTGATCTTAATAAGAAAAAGGTAAGATTAAAAATGTTAACTACAAAGAGTGGGGTCCACAAGTCTGAGATCACGTTACATTTTATTAAATCTAGATTATTTATAAAAAAATTTCCATTAAAAGCTGAGAAATGTTATGAAATGTAATATTCAAATATCAATCAAAGGTTTGGATTAAATAAGATTTTTATGTTTTTGAAAGAGTCTTATGTTCTCCAAGGCTGCATGAATAAAAAAAAAAACAGCAAACAATATCAAAACAGCAGTATTGTAAAATATAATTACAATTTTAAATGTTTAAAATTATAATTTAAAAAGTAATTGCAAAGCTCCATTTTCAGTGGCCAATACTCCAGTCTTCAGTGTTATGTGATCATTTGGTGCTCAAGAAAACGTTATTTTAAATAAATATTTGTGCTGCATAATACAATGTGAAACATGTTTTTTTTAGTATTCTTTGATTAACAGAAAGTTTGAAGCATTTATTTGAAAAGGTTCTTTACTCTTCTTTATGATCAATTTAATGCATCCTTGCTGAATAAATGTATTATTATTATTTTTTTTAATGAAAACAAAAAATCTTACAATGAATTTAATGCATGAATGAATGAAAGAATGAATGAATGAATGAATGAATGAATGAATGAATGAATGAATGAATGAATGAATGGTTTTCACTATTGGCTTCCAGGACCCCAGTGTAGCTTTTCTTAAAGTCCTCATACAGTCGTTTTGAGGTTTTGAACATTTAGTTATTGACTTGAGCTATTTGTTCAATCAAAACAACACTTTCAAAGTCTGAATATTCATAGTACGTGATAAGCACAGTTTCAGAAGAAAGACTAATTCTGCGTATGCACGCAAACACATGTAACAGAATCAAATGAGTTCCAGACATTAAACAACAAAGAGAGAATTCATCAGCACTGTTTTCCTTGGAGGAAATACCAGCTACTTATTTTTTGCTTTGTTTGACAATCATTATCTTAATCTCAGAAACTAAAGAACCAAATCAACCAATTTTTACACTCACTGAACATGTTGTGCATTTTCTTTTCCAGAACGTGTGAAAGAAAGTTCTCAGAACAAAAAAAATCTAGGATAATTAACAAAAAAGAACAAGCAAATCATTTTAGATGGTTGACTATCCTTCCTTCAGAAACTGAATGATTAGTGGTGAAAGTAATGGTGAGAAACATCTGGATTCAATTGAGCTCTTAACATGGGCTAAAGTCCTCACGTGGCTGAAGCATTCTGTGGTCTGAAGTTTAGAGGACGCAGCTCACAAATTTCAAGAACATGAATTACTTCTGAGATTTTCTCCATCTCCAGTTTTGCATTACTGATCCCAGAACATTTATCTTGCATCTCCCATCTGCTGAGAATTAAGAAAGGAAGAATAAAACATCACAGATTTTTCTATTGGTCTCAGTCTCAGACTGCATGTCCACAGAATTTAGCCAACTGTTGCTGTTTAGTCAAAAGTTTGGCTATGTGAGACTTTCAGCCTTGAGTGAGATTGTTTGTCATTTAGCAGACACTTTCTTATCCAAAGCAACTCACAGCACACTTAGAGACAATCCTCCAAAAGTAACCAGGAGTTAAGTGCCTTGTTTTACAGCACAATGGTCATGACTCATGCATCACCACTTCCAGGTTCTGAACTCACAAACAGCTCTCTAATTAACATCAGATGTTTGAAATGTCTAAACGCTTTATCTGTGAACAAATACTCTTGGAAATAGAAGATGTATTCTAGTACTTTTTTTTCTGTATATCTTAATATGTTTCAAGCTACTTTTCCACTAGCGCAGACATTGTGAACTAACATGAACAAACAATTGAGAAGAACCTCGGCCGAACATGATACAAGCTCCGGCACGAGATCCAGTGCCATTATGGTGGAAACAGGATAAAAGAGACTGGTTGATTAAACTTTCTAAATGTATAATTTTTTCAAGTTGCTGAACCTAATAATTATACAAAGGGCTATTCTTTAGTTGTTGATCCTTAAAAGGAACTGAATGCTAAATTGGCAAACACATTGAGATTAATCACAATTACACCTTTTAAATCAATTTAACAACTGCAGGATTTTTATATTGGGAATGCGTGTACGAACACATGATTTTCCAGCACTTCATTTAAGCAATCCCTCAGGGACAGGCCCCTTAGTCACGTTGCCCTCTATGAAAAAAGAACAAATAAATTGTGAGACATGATGAGAAATAGAGTGTGAGAGCGGAGTACTTCTCCCTCCTCTTTCCTCACCCGACCTAACACTGAAGCTGCAACAAACTGACATTCATGCCGATCATCCATCGTTTTAAGACTTCTTGAGGACATTCTGTTGTAAACAGCTACAGGAAATGATGACTGTAGTAAGACGCATGACATGTTTTTGGTGAGGTCAGTTCCAGGGCGGCATGTTTGTGTATGTTTTGTGTGTGTGGGCAAGAGAAAAGAAAAGAAAAAGAACCACTGGAATATGAAGTTTGAGAGACATCTGGTCACCAGTTATGAAGATGTTTGTGCAGTTATGGCCATGCATGACAGCAAACAAAACTTTTTGCAGCACAATGCATTTGACTATTATCTTAACTTGAAAGTTCTATACTGTTAGATTGGGCACAAATAGATGCTCTATAGACCCTTTATAGAATGCATAGTATTACAACATCAACGCATCATAAGAAGCAATACAAATCAATCAAAGTTATCTCAGCAAACCCTTTAAACGCCCACCCAAGAACAGGAAGCACACCCATTTCTATGAACACAACAGTGTAAAAACACAGCCATCCATACATATTTCCCTCTCTTAATGTAGAACAAGTTGGGTGATGCCATCACTTTAACTTCCTTTACGCATTTGATATGTGAAGTCCATTGGAGCCTGTCTGATATGTGAACGCCTGTTTGGGTGATTTTGGTCATTATAGAGATGAAGGAAGAGATGGTGATGGTACTGTGTATAGTCATTACATTGATCTAACAAAGTGACAGCGAGAGCAGCGTGTGCTAGGAAAAACTGGCATTAATTTGATCCTGATCCATTGGATTTTGCAGGTTAACAATTCAAGGGATGTATAGTTATTGTAAAAATCTTGGGGCACTTACACAGATAAGCATTAGATTAAAAAAAATGTGTTTATAAATTTGTTTTGATCTGTATCTGCTGTCACATTATCCTTCTTTTAGACAAACATCTGCTGATTAGTACCCTGGGATATGTGTTTGGAAAGGGTTATGAAGAGCCTCTGACATGCCATTGTTGGGGTCAGAGATTATTCAATTGCTGGAGGCTAACTGCTAATCACTGATTGCATTTGCATACACTTTCAAATATGTTCATAATAATAGTTCAGTTTGATAAAGAAAAAAAAAATCACCTAATATTAACTGAGCAATATATACACACCTTTTATTTTCAGGTACATGCATTAAGGAGGTTTAAATCTGACCAATTTTTTTTTGTTTTGTTTATTTAAATTATCAAAGTTAAAGTCAGTAAATTATGAAGTGCTGCAAGGCTGTTGTAGGCCCTTTGTTATTTAAAATATACATGCTGACCGACCCTTGGTTTTTCACTGAACAAAATTATAAACGCAACACTTTTGTTTTTGCCCCCATTTTTCATGAGCTAAACTCAAAGCTCTAAGGCTTTTTCTATGTACACAAAAAGGCCTATTTCTCTCAAATATTGTTCACAAATCTGGCGGGGCAGGGTTGAGGGGTTCAGGCCGGGGGGTCCGAAAACCAGTCAGTATTTGGTGTGACCACCATTTGCTTTATGCAGTGCAACACACCACCTTCGCATAAAGTTGATCAAGATGTTGATTGTGGCCTGTGGAATGTTGGTCCACTACTCTTCAATGGCTGTGCAAAGTTGCTGGATATTGGTAGGAACTGGAACTCGTTGTCGTATACACCGATCCAGAGCATCCCGAACATGCTCAATTAGTGACATGTCCGGTGAGTATGCTGACCATGCAAGAACTGGGATGTTTTAAGCTTCCAGGAATTGTGTACAGATCCTTGCAACTTGCAACAATTATCATGCATTTCATAGGTAAAGTTTGTAGCAATGTTGCTGTGGAACAGTGCGGGTTTGAATGCTCCATTTGAGCCCTGGGTGTGGTCAACAATAAAGAAGGTGAATGCAGTATAGATAAAAGTAGTTCTCATTCAGTCACTCACGTTTGACATTGCATCAATACTGACGTATTAGGGTCTTGCCTGGGAACCCAATCACCTTCAAGTGGTAAATAAATGAGCTAAAGGACATTGGCCAGTGACATTTGCATGCCGGCCACACTTACCCGACATACGGGTATAAATGCATCCACATGTCTGGGCTGAGAGCATGCTTAGAGAGCTTTCGTTGATAGTGCTTTACCTCACTGCGAGAGCATGTCCATTCAGGTATTGTGGTTGCGACTCTCCTTTGCGGCGGGACAAGTCCGCCTCTGCTGTTACCCAGCCCACTGCTGCTTCTCATAGGCAAGGCAAGGCAAGGCAAGTTTATTTATATAGCACATTTTCATACACAATGGCAATTCAAAGTGCTTTACATGAAAATGAAATTAAAATAGTGATAAGAATTAAGAATACCACGTGTAAGACTTAAAAATAAAACAGGATAATTAAAAACAGTTGTAAAGAGAATTTTTAAAATAAGAAGACAATAGAAATATATAGTTGTAAAGATATTTAAAAGAATAAAATTATTACAGTGTATATATAGATAAAAAATAAAATAAAAATAAAAATTAAGATGATGCATAGATTAGAATAGGTGCAATCAGTCGGACGTACAGTGGCACAGTGCTCATTCAGTAAAGGCACAGCTGAACAGATGTGTTTTGAGTCTAGATTTGAATGTGGCTACTGTTGGAGCACATCTGATCTCTTCTGGAAGCTGGTTCCAGCTACGGCTGGCACAATAGCTGAACGCAGACTCTCCTTTCTTTGAGTGAACTCTTGGTATTTCTAGCTGACTTGATCCTGATGATCTGAGTGATCTGTTGGGTTTGTATTTAATCAGCATATCTGCAATGTATTGAGGTCCTAGGTCATTGAGTGATTTATAAACAAGTAATAATACTTTAAAATTGATCCTAAATGTAACTGGAAGCCAGTGTAAAGACCTGAGGACTGGCGTGATATGGTCATATTTTCTTGTTCTGCTCAGAATCCTGGCCGCAGCGTTCTGTATGAGCTGCAGCTGTCTAATGGTCTTTTGGGAAGGCCGGTTAGAAGACCATTACAATAGTCCACCCTGCTGGTGATGAAAGCGTGAACGAGTTTCTCTAAGTCTTGCCTGGAAACAAAGCATCTAATTCTTGCAATGTTTTTCAGATGATAGTAAGCTGATTTAGTTATTGCTTTGACATGACTATTGAAACTCAGGTCTGACTCCAAAATCACACCAAGATTCCTGACTTGATTTTTGTTATTAGACCTTTTGTCTCAAGATATCGTTCACCTTGAGAATTTCATCTTCGTTTCCAAATGTAATGATTTCAGTTTTGTTTTTGTTTAACTGGAGATAGTTTTGGCTCATCCAACTGTTAATTTCATCAATGCATTTGCACAGGAGTCAATGGGGCTATAGTCATTAGGTGACAGTGCTAAGTAGATCTGGGTGTCGTCAGCATAGCTGTGGTAAGCCATTTGGTTCTCTCTCATTATTTGGCTCAGTGGCAGCATGTACAGGTTGAATAGGAGTGGTGCTAGAATTGACCCTTGTGGGACTCAAGTCATGGATGTCCAGTCAGACTTATGGTCACCTATACTCACATAATAACCTCTTCCTTCTAAGTACGACCTGAACCATTTAAGGACCATCCCAGAAAGTCCGACCCAGTTCTCCAGCCTGTCAAGAAGTATGTTATAGTCAACAGTGTCGAATGCGGCACTGAGGTCGAGTAGCACCAGAATTGATGTTTTGCCTGTATCTGTATTGAGGCGAATATCATTTATGCTCTTTATGAGCGCTGTTTCTGTGCTGTGATGTGGTCGGAAACCAGATTGAAAATTGTCAAAGTATCCGTTTGAGCTTAAGAATTTGTTCAGCTGACTGAAGACAACTTTTTCAATGATCTTGCCTATGAAGGGAGATTTGAGATTGGTCGGTAGTTGTTCAATATGGAGTTATCCAGATTTCTCTTTTTCAGAAGAGGCTTAACTACTGCGGTTTTAAGGGAGTTTGGAAAATTCCCATTGAGAAGTGATGAGTTTACCACTTCTAGCAGATCTGCTTCTAAACAGTTAAACACACTTTTGAAAAAAGAAGTGGGGAGTGTGTCAAGGAGGCAGGTTGATGTTTTAAGGTGCTGCACCGTTTCTTCTAAAATTTTATAATCAATTGCTTCAAAATCAGACATAGTAACTTTCCGAGGTTGTGGTCTGATCTGACTGACCCCAAAGCAACTCACGGATGTGCTGATCGCCTTCCTGATATTATTTATTTTCTCTGAGAAGAAGGAAGCAAACTCACTGCATTTGCTGTCAGAGAGCATTTCACTGGGAATGTGACTCGGGGGGTTTGTCAGTCTCTCTACAGTAGCAAAAAGAGTGCGCGTGTTGTTTATGTTTCTGTTTATAATATTTGAGAAGAAGGTCTGTCTAGCCTTGCCTAGTTCCACATTGAAATCATGAAGGCTTTCTTTATAGATGTTATAATGGATTATAAGTTTTGTCTTCCGCCACATGCGTTCAGATTTCCTGCATTGTCTTTTCATTATTTGCACTGCCGTTGAGTTTCTCCAAGGTGCTTTCTGTCTTCCACTCTTTTCTTGACTTTCTCAGGAGCAATATTATCAATTACACTCTTAACTTTTGAGTTAAAGGAGTCAAGGAGAGAATCAACAGAGTCTGCAGATATGCTTGGTGTTAGAGATATAGCCTTCATAAATAGCTCACTAGTGTTCTCATTTAAGCTTCTCTTTTGACAGCGACAGATCTAGCTTCAATGGCAGGAGAGATTGAAATATCAAAGAAAATACAGAAATGATCAGACAATGCTACATCTTTAACAACAATTGATGAAATGTTTAGACCCTTGCTGATAAGTAAGTCTAGAGTGTGTCCACGATTGTGTGTGGGACCATGTACATGCTGTGTCAAATCAAAAGTGTTAAGAACAGTCATGAGCTCTTTTGTTGTACTGGATTCAGCATTGTCTATGTGAACGTTAAAATCCCCAGCAATGGCAAAACAATCAAACTCTGAGGAGATTATTGATAACAGCTCTGTAAAGTCCTCAGTAAAGGATGGAGAGTATTTTGGAGGCCTGTAAACAATGATAAGCAGGATGCGTGGAGCACCTTTAACACAATACCCAGATATTCAAAAGACAGATAGTCACCAAATGACACTTGCTTACATTGATAGACATCTTTAAAAAGAGCAGCAATACCCCACCTCTTCTAAACGCTCTGGACATACTCATAAAAGTAAAGTTAGGAGGAGCTGTTTCATTGAGGACTGTTGCACTGCAGTTTTCTTCAAGCCAAGTTTCATTTAGAAGCAAAAATCTAGGTTGTTTGTGGTTATTAAGTCATTGACTAGAAATGATTTGTTCTTAAGTGAACGGATATTTAAAAGTGCTAACTTAACAGTATTAATTTTTTCCCCCACAGTAATCTTAGTTTGACATGTAATAGGCAGCAGATTAGATGGGTTTGCTATACGGTCTGAGAAGGTCTTACACTTTCTATCACGTAACAGAACTGAAATAGAGAAAGAGACAGGCACACTGGGTTCCCGCTCTGTAAACATTTGATAAAGTTACTGTTATCATGGCGGGACCCAACACACATCACTGAGAGCTGGTATCAGTTGTTTTGGGTTCACCTACAACAGATGGAGGAGGGTGTTGGCCCTGGCGTTGTGACCGAAGAAATCTCACAGGAGGAGGCTGAGAGCGAGCTGGGCCCACAGGCTTTGATGGTTGTGGGGCTCGACGCTCTTTGGTTGATATCTGGGGGCTCGCAGAAATCGAGTGTGATAGTCTGGTTCCAGCATAGACCATTTGCTCCATTCTCTCTGAGAAGCTCAGAAGCGGGATGCTGGTGAGAGGGATAACATGTCTGGTGAGGGTGGCTGTTGTTCTGGTGTTATCGGAGGCTGAATTATGTTATCATCCATTTCATGGAGTGACTTAGACATTTCATGCAGTTTCCTGTTCAGACTAGTCATAAAGCGTAACAGTTCACTAGTCTGACCCCTTTAGAGCCCACCCTTTCGTGCACCTCCACAGTATGGGCAGAGATGTTACTGTTCAGTCCTCAATCTGTGTTAGTTCTAATATGTCACAGTCTGTCTGTGGTGAGCACTGTGGGCGGACTCAGATGGGAGTGTGTCCGTGAGCAGTCAGATGCTGAAATGAAGTCCTGTAGTCGCCCATAGTCTGTTCAGGTGTGTGTGTGCCATTCAGGTCGAGTGAGTTAGCACACACAGCTGAGGGATGGTGTAGGGAAAAGTGAATATTGTCCTTTAGCACTCTTGCACCAAGTTTGTTTGGGTGAAGGCCATTTGATGTAAACAATTGTCTCTGGCTCCAGAATAGATTAAAGTTGTCGATGAAGTTCACTCCTTTATGTTGCAGGTTTTTGCAGCCATGTATTAAGCCCAAGTAACCGTGAGAACCTATTTGTTCCTCTTGCTGGAAGTGGTCCACTGATGAACGGTTGAACTTTTAGTTTTCTAAGTGTTTCAAAAAGTACATTGAAATCCCTCTTAATGAGTTCTGACTGCTCTCTGAATATCGATTTTCCCACATGAATGACAAGTCGATTTGCAGTCTTATGTTTCATCAGAATGTTCTGAATTTCCCTGTTTACGTCAGAAACTGTAGCTTGTGGAAGGCAGCATGTAGTTGTATCCCTGCTGCTAATGTTTCTGACTGTGGAGTCCCCCACTATCAGAGTCCTGGGCTCGGCTGCACTCTGAGCTGAGTGCCGCTGTCTGCTCGACCTTGAGCGCCTGTTGGTATCAGTGTTAGCTGCGGCTGATACGATCTGTGTTCGTTTACATTCATCACATTTGGGGATTCATCACCCACATTCATTAATACTTCAAATCTGTTTTCAAGTTGTATAGTTGGTGGTAGGAAATCAGCGCTTTGCAATCCTTGTGTCTGGGGTAGAGCATGCTAATGTTGCAGTATGTGACGCCGTGACAATCTGATGTCTCGGTCCCTTTGGGTCTTGCTCCTGTTTGTGCCATCGATTAGTGTGTTGATCAGTTATTTGTTTCCCCTGTTGGGTAGCACTATGTTTATGGGACTCACCGGCAGTGTGCTGAGGGCGTTCATTTTGAAGCTCTGTGTGATTCGTCTGGTTCGGTGGTTCCGCAAAATAACTTTGTTTCAAGAACTGCAATCCTCTGTAAAAGTCTGTGGCAGTTTGTGCAGCAAGTAGATTCTAGAGGAGGCATTTTCTTATCCTTTTGAATGTAGGCAGCTGTGTTTTCCTTCTCCGGAATGTAAGCTGATGGCAGTGGGGAGGCTGGTTGGATGAAATATTCCGCTTTTTGTAGTAATCCAGTCACCAGAGTTTCAAATTTTATCATTGAAGTCAAGCTTTGTTGTTTGAGCACTGTGCTGATTTACAGAAGTTGAAATTACGAAATTACGAGATAAAATATAGAAGCGATAGAGCAAAGCGCGGAGCAGTAAGCAAGAGCGTCGAACAGTAGCAAAGCAGGAAGCAACTCATAGCAGAGAAGTGGAACCCTCCACCTTGCCCGAGCACTCGCAGTTGGATGATTTGTTTCTGGTTGCGGCAAGCAGGTCACAGCCGCATTCTGCCCCAGTGCGTTTCTTCCTGGAAAAAGCAACTATGCAGCTATGTTGCCTGATCCATTATCACTGCCCTCAATGGTGGGGCCACCCAGGGTAACATAGACATTCCATAGTTGCAGTGCATTTATGCCCACAAAGTGCTGCCACCTGGCGGAATCGTCCGCACCTCCCGTCCAAGGCCTGGAAGATCACGGCAGCCCTGGCTGCTAAGGCTTACAGTGCTGCTGAACACCCCGAATGCCATGGCCATCCTGCAGGTCCATCAGGTAAAAGCTCTCAAAGAGCTGCACTAGAGTAGTTCTGAGCAGGGGTTGATGCAGGAAGGATGCAGAAAAAGTTAGTTTTCTCGAGGCTCCCATCTCCAGGAGCAGACTAAGACCATAAAGCACACCCTGCTCCAGCGCGACACCTCTGTCACTAGGGAACTGTGGGCTGGCCCGCACCCTGCTTGTTACTGAGGGCATCCCCCTGGGGTGTCTACATCCTGTCTGCCCCCCACAGGAAGACGACACTTGAAGGCGACCCTGAGACAGGTGGCCAGAGATAGAGGAAGCTGCTCTGAGCAAGGAGATGGTGACTGCACCACTCCTTCCCTGGGTTTCGTTTTATTTCTGTTCTGCCGCTAGTGCCAGGGCAAGCTGCACCCACTTTCTTCAATAAAAGAGCAGTTTCCTTAGCTTCTGGACCATACTGGGCATGCGCTGACAGTTACCATAGACAGGAAGTTCGCATTTCGGGGATGTACTGCTTACTCATGCCTCCCTAGCCAGCCCCTCACGGGGAAGTGTCACACTACACTCACTGCCTCTTCTTTGGGATGCTTTGCTTCTTGGGTTAGGCCCCAGTGTGCCTAGCTGCCAACCCAAGGGTACGTGAATCTGGCACTTCACAAGCTCCCATTCAAGATGCTCATGTAGAAATGCAACCACACGTACATTTGCCCCCAGGATTGGTTTGCAGTGATCACACCAGAAACTTCTCAGCTTTAAATGAACGCCTGGCTTATATTAAGACCTGTAAAGCATATTTGGATGGTATATTGGTCTATCTGGAAAGAACATATGGACACCCTATTTACTGTTTCCACGCATTTGCTTAAAGATTCTTTCACATTAACCTGAACTAAGTGTGAATTTGCCAAGGCAACTTATGTATCCGGGAAAGAAGGATGGACAAGGACAAGTGCATCCAGCCATCCAAAAACTTTTTTTTAGGAAGGGCAGGCTACTATAGAGCATTTTGCAAAACTTTTTCTGACATGTACCTTTAACTAATCTGCTCTGTGCATTGCAAAAGTGGTCTGATGAGTGCCAACATATTTTTGAATCTGTAAAAACATCTGTAGTGCCCCGGTTTTATCTGCACTGGATTACTCACATCCTTTTAAACTCAATGTTGATGCTAGTGCTACCGGAGCAGTTCTTTTACAAGATGTTTGTGGCGAGGTAGACGAGTGAGAGACGTGGGAGGAGCGATTCACATCTGCGAGTAACACCGGTCTCGTGTGCCCTCTCATGAGGGAGCTCGGAAGCATATGAGGACGAGCGACACCAGTGAAGAAGGAGAGAGGACCAGGCCTGGAGTTTACGTTGTGTTTTGTTTGCATTTTATTATGTGTGTGCATGGCAGTCGTCCGTGAGGGGCTGCCTGCTGTTTACTTTAGTTTTATATGTATTTATTTGATTAAAGTCTTTTTAAATGTTCACTGGTTCCTGCCTCCTTCCTTCACATGTCTACAAACTACATTACAATGATATTAATGGAGTCATGCATCCAGTAGCATATGTCTAAAAAAAGCGTCACATCAGTTACAATATAGTGTTATTGAAAAAGAAGGACTTTCTCTATTGCTGGCATTACAACATTTTGAAGTGTATGTGGGATAAAGTTATATTGTCTTTATTCTGCTTGTCTTTATTGATCACAATCCATTAGTATTTTTGTCTCGAATACACAATCCGAATCAACAAATTATGCACTGGTCCTTGTTAATTCAAGATTTCAATCTTGAGATTCACTATAAAAAGGACAAGGAAATGTATTAGCATATGCCTTATCTTGTTCTTGCGCCTCATGTAAGCCCAGAATGTTAGTCCTCCATGTCAACGGGTTTGGGAAGGACAGAGTTTACCAGGGAGACGGTTGTAACTGCTGTTCCTTTAACATTTTATTTCATGGGAAGAGTGCTTTGGTTCTCAATTCCTTTGTTTGTTTTTTTGCCACGACAAGTATTATTAATACTGGGGAAGCATACCTAGCCCAATGGAGAGAGACACTATGGAGGCCACATCCATCCACATCAACAGGAACATGTGGAAATACACATATTGACTGACCCACAGGGAATTTACATATGGGATTACCAAGGGGGAATCACAACACATCGAGCATCTAACGCCAGGGAGTGGCTGTTGTGAGATGCATCGGGGCTGAAAACCAGGTCTGGGTGGGCCAGTAAGGTGCAACCATCAAGACCTGTTCCTCGTCCTGCCCTACCTTGCACAGTGGGAAACCCATATTTCGTGTGCCGATGCATCTGAGAGGGGCCTTGGTCAGGTAGAAAAAGAGCTGGTAGTGAGACAACCACGTATCGACTCCAGATCAGCTGGACCAACAGAGAATGGAGTCTCAATTCTCCCAGGAGAGTGAGTTGTCCTGAGAGCGTGTCGGCCGCATGATTGAGCTCGCCTGGAATGTAAATGGCACGGAGCGACCTGAGCTGCAGCTGACGTCAGCAGAAGAGATCAACCTTGGTGGTTGATATACACAGTGATGGACCAACCGGACCAACAAGTACTTCAAGATTCAAGAGTTTTATTTGTCACATACACAATTATATACAGAATATATAACTGGCAGTGAAATGTAAACAGGTCCGCTCCATAGACAGTGCAAATAACAGTTATAGAAACACAAGGAGGAAATTAAAAATAGAATAGAATAAAAAGTAATAAAAGATAGTAGAATAATAAATAAAAGCAAAGTCTTAGCGGAGCGACCTGAACGGCGACCGAACACGGCGGCGCCATACTCATAAGACTCATAAACTTGCTCTGAAGCAACGGTTGAAACTAGCGCAGGGTGAGCAGAAGGGTTGGATACCGAAAGCTATATAATCAGTATGCATACGGACCAAATAAGAATGCATATTTCGGTGCCACTTAAATGCCTGAGGTGTAGATTGAAATATTTGCCTACTGGTGCAACTTACATCTGAAACGGATTTCAGAAGCATCATCAGCGCATGTGATCGCTAGTTAACCCTTTGACGAGTATGATCACATCGGTGTGATTAGAACATTCAGTGCAACTGCTAAAATCAAATGTTTCTGCACTTTGGCTGCCGCTGAGCCAGAGACGGACACGCTCTATACTTTTCATAGATCACAACTGTTAAGTGCTGTCTACCACATACTGTTTATTTTAGGTTTCAGACATTTAACTTAATATACTAGTGCTGTCAAAATTAGCATGTTAGTGCATGCAATTCATAAATTTGAAATTTAAATATATTTTTCTATGTGACACACAATAAACAGAAAGACGCACGGCAGTATCGCGCAACCAGAATCAAGTTCTCTTTCGCGTTTGAACGAACAATAACACAGCATTATGCTAAAATGCCCGCTTTATAGAATACTCTAATAAGTACAGTCTTAAATTAGTTAAATAACGTCTTAAATGAACTTAAAGAGTTGTAGGAAAATGAGATGCGCGTCAGATCCACATCATGTTCAGCAGCGGAATTTATATTGTGTTTTGTTTATGTTTTATTATGTGTGTGCGCGCAGCCGTCCCTGAGGAGCTGCCTGCATTTTACTTTCATTTCTTGTTTATTTATTAATTAAAGCTTGTTAACGTTCATCAGTTCCTGCCTCCTCCTCCTCCCAATATCTACAAACTGCATTACATCAATGTCTGAAACAAAATGAAATTGCTGAATAAAGTCACTATCTTTGTTTGTTTTTGTGCACAAAAAGTATTCTTGTCACTTCATAAAATTAAGTTTGAACCACTGGAGTCACATGGACTATTTTAACAATGTCTTTACTACCTTTCTGGGCCTTGAAAGCGGTAATTAAAGTGCTGTCTTAGGGTTCAAAAGTAATCAAAAATATCTTAATTTGTATTCTGAAGATGAATGAAGGTCTTACGGATTTGGAACGGCATGAGGGTGAGTTTCATAATTTTCATTTTTGGGTGAACTAACCCTTTAACTTGAATTAGGTGGGATTTTTTTTTCAGTGATAAGAGTGATGCAAATAAAATAAAAACGTAATGTCCCAAAACCTCTGAACATTTTAAACACTGATGTTTAACTATTACAGATTCAACATATATGTTTGATGTATGATTTATAGTCATCTTTGTCCACTGGAATATTTAACCAGACATTTGGTTTAAAATGGGGTCAAAAAAAAAAAACACTATCCAGATCTGTACTCATAAAACAATGCATTGGGTTACTTGCTTCTTGTACCATCATTGGCTGAGGAACACAGGGAAGTTGCCAATTGACAAATCATTGCCCAGAGCTGCTAAATCAGCCAGAGAAACAGAAGTAAAGCAGGGCCAATGTTGATTAACTCACATAAATGTTCTGTGATCCTTTAAAAAGGCTGAAGGGTAGATAAAGTCATTGAGAACGCTTTCATAAAAGCCCTGTAATGACTTTGTGGTAATCGTCCATGTGGTAAACATCAAAATGTTACACTGCTTGCAATCGAGAGAAAAGAAAAACGAGGCACACACTGAAAGACATAGAAAGAGTGGGAGAACATTGGGAGTGAAGTATACTTTTGTTTTCACATGAGAATAAGCTCCGAGGTTCATGTGTAATGGGAGAGAGGGGGAATTGTAAAGAATAAGACAGGCTCTGTAGTTGTTAGAGGGTTGGGCCCCATTGACTGATTATGCTCATTTGCCACTTGTTTGGGACTCCGGCTAAAGTATGTTTAGGGTGTTACTGATTTCTAAGCACCTGCAAGAGGTCATATCCGGAACAATTAACGCAAGATGTATTCATAAATAAAAAAAAATAAAAAAAATAATGATATGCACATTATATTTTAGAAACATGAAAGCCCTGTCAAATACACTTTCATTTAAAAGTTGGGGGTCAGTAAGTTTTTTTCTCCTTTTTATAGATTTTTGAAAGTCTTTTATGATATTAGATCAAAAATACAGAGAAAACGGTAATTTCGTAAACAATAAATAAATAAAATATTTTAAAATGTAATTTATTCCCATGTTGGAAAAGCTGAGTTTTCAGCATCATTACTCCAGTCTTCAGTGTCACACGACCCTTCAGAAATCAATTTACTATGCTTAGTGGTGTAACGGATCACAAAACTCACGGTTCAGATCACATTACGGATCACGAGTCACGGAGCGGATCAATTTTTCGGATCAGAAAAAAAGGGGGAGGAGACTATTTTTATTTGCTTTCCATTTATTACATGGAAACTTTTGGTGTTAAACTGTTAACATAATAATATATAAATGTTTTATAGGTTAACAAGGAATCTTTGGTGTTAACAAAAATATTCTATATGGTTATGGTTTTAACAAATATAAAATAACTAACCAGCTGAATAAATCAAAGTTAAAGTGTAACATGTAAAAAAAAACACACACACAAAAAAAACATCCTGAGACGTGAAAATGGGCCTGAGCTTATGACCTTTATTTTTATTTTTTTCCCCCAAAAGATTAGGATGTCAAACTTCTCAGGGGAGAGAGTAGACCTATGTGTTGACTTTAAAAAGAGTAGACTTTACATAATATGCGTCTGTGGTGGAATTACTAGATTTTCGCATCGATACATGTTTGCTTTAATGCGAACAATGCGCTGTCACTAATGTAGTGCGTCCAGACCAGCAAAACATAGACTCGGTGCAGAAACGATCACTAACGCACCGCTCCTGGAATGCACTGACAGACCAAACCGTGTGCAGTGTGAAAGCTGTAATCCGTTAACATGGGTACGGAAAAATACGCACTGCAAACGGAGTATATGTGTGATACGGGCGTATCTAGCCTACGGCTTTCTCGTGCTTACATACTGTTAGAGATCCACCACCCTTCTTCCGTCATGATTATATTTTACAGGGAAGCCAAAATGCTCTCATACATGTGATTTGAATGATGCGGGAGGCTTTTCAAGTTCTTCTACTCCTCCGCTAGCCATTGTTGACTGATTAACATGTTCACGTGAACACATGATTGCTGTGTGTTGTTTCACTGAAAGTCTGCATCAAAATTGCAGGAACAAAATTACTTAAAAAAGCAATATCGGCAGGAAAAACTGTCTTTTACTCTGCGATCGCTAAATAATTAAGATTAATGCGCAAGTTAAAAAATGCAATGAATCCGCGGGTCACGTGTGTACCGAACCGTACGGATCACGGATCAACTCTGCGATCCGTTACACCCCTATCTATGCTGGTTTTGGTGCTCAAGAAAAATGTCTTATTATAATTCACTTTGAAAATGATTGCGCTGTTTAATACTTTTGTGCAAACTGATTAAAATTTTTTTATTAGAAAGTAGGCTAAAAAAAAAAAGCATTTATTTGAAATATACATCTTTTGAAACATTATGAATGTATTTACTTTTAAATTCATACAGTTTCATCAGTTTAATGCATTACTGCTTAATTCCCGTATAAAAATCTTGAAATAAACAAATAAATATTAGTGCTGGGGAAAAAAATTATCGTGATTAATCGCATCCAAAATAAAAGTTTGCGTTTACATAATATATGTGTGTGTACGGTGTATAATTATTATGTATATATAAATATACAAACATGCATGTATATATTTAAGAAATATTTGCATGTTTATATAATTTATCTCATATATAGGCTAAAGAAATTCTTAAATATATACATGCATATGTGTGTACACATAATAATTATACACAGTACACACATATATTATGTAAACACAAACTTTTATTTTGGATGCAATTAAATCACAATTTATTTTTTTTCCCAAACACTAATAAATATATAATCTTACTGGCCCCAACCTTTGGTGTACTCTATCAACAACACAACATAACGTGCTATAAAAAGCTCCAGGTTCAACTACTTTCATACATTTTTTTTTATAATATCTGACACTTAATACAAAAGCCCATCTTTATAGATCACATGGATGCAATTATTGAATTAAAACTAAAACTTCCCCTTGAGTGATTCTGCTGATCACTTAGGTTTGGCCAGCTGTGTTGATATTGTATCTCAAATGCTATTTCTATAATTGTTTGCAGATGCTTTTAGCTGACCTGCTCTCTGTGAGGTGATGTTTAAGGAGCACATAAGAATGCTCAGTAGATTTTTAGGGTGGTTGAACTTTTTTTGTTTTTGTTCGGAGCTTAGCAGTGAGACGGGAACTCAAAATGCACTGTTGAAATATTGTTCAGGGTCAGTGGCTAATATTCAGCAAGTAGACGTGTATGTACAGTCTCCATTCAAGTTTCCAAAAAATCATAAAAGGCGAGATTTGGTTCCCATACGAAGGGAGTCCTAAAAACCCAAACCAACAGTTTTCAAACTGTGGGTCCTGTGTAGTCTAAACAGCAAGCAGTTGTTTAAAACTAATTAGACTTACTTTTCAGATAAAAATAAATAAATAATAAAAATAGCCCAATCAACCTTTTTATGTAACTGACTTAACAGTATTTATTATTTAACTGTACTAACTAGTCCACATGAATTACACATCAGTCAATTTGAATCAGACTGTTTCACTGAAATATAATACTGTCATAGCATAATTTGTTAATTATCTTGAAATAAACAAATAAATATTAGTGCTGGGGAAAAAAATGATCGTGATTAATCGCAACAAACCTACACTTAATGCACTTCTACTTAACTGACTTCTACTTAATCAACTGCAAGTTCCAAAGCAATAGCATCATGTCTGACTGGAGAATCACTGCCCTTACCTGATGTGGCACCAAGAAAACAACTATTCTCTCTTTATTTGTATACCTCACACTCATGTCGTTTCATTTTTATGAA
The DNA here is from genome assembly GCA_023029165.1 of Gobiocypris rarus. Lineage (NCBI taxonomy): Eukaryota > Metazoa > Chordata > Actinopteri > Cypriniformes > Gobionidae > Gobiocypris > Gobiocypris rarus. The sequence goes on from CM040914.1 coordinate 32,735,064, forward strand.
TGTCTTAGGCACACACGCACACACAGAGAGAGATCAGGCATAACTTTATGACAGGTGAAGTGAATAACTTAGCAATAGAATAACTTAATCACAGCACCTGTTAGTGGATGGGATATATTAGGCAGCATGTGCACGTTTGAACACGAATGTGTGCAGGCGCGTCATTTTCTTTTACAAAAAGACTGCTAAATTACTTGTCTGATATGCATAATTAAGCCATTTTAGTTGTTTCCAATAATTTCAGTAACATTCTCATCAGTACAGAGCGAAAGTGAAGTTAAGGAGGCCTTAACCTCTGCTGACACTTCAGGGCTGCTTAGGGCAATGTTCTGCTGGGAAACCTCGGGTCCTGTCATCCATGTGGATGTTACTGTGACAAGTACCACCTACCTAAGCATTGTTGCAGACCATGTACACCCTTTCAAAAAAAGGTATTCACTGGAGGCTGTGGCCTCTTTCAGCAGAATAATGCGCCCTACAAAGCAAAAAATGGTTCAGGAATGGTTTGAGAATCACAGCAACGTGTTTGAGGTGTTGACTTGACCTCCAAATTTCCCAGATCTCAATCCAATCGAGCATCTGTGGGATGTGCTGAACAAACACGTCCGATCCATGGAGGACTTAAAGGATCTGCTGCTAACATCTTGGTGCCAGCACACCTTCAGGGGTCTAGTGGAGTTCATGTCTCGGCGGGTCAGGGCTGTTTTGGCAGCAAAAGGGGGACCAATCTAATATTATGTTATGCCTGATCGGTTTATATGTAGTACTTTATAAATGTTTTTTGTTTGTTTGTTTTTTTACAATTAGAATTTTTTTTTTTTTTTTTACATTCTAATTCACTGATTTGGTGTTTGGATTAATATCCATGTTTAAAACAGTGGTTCTGCTTAATATTTTTAAGGAAACCATCATAGATTTTTTTCTGGACTGAACATCTGCAAAGATGTAAAGATCAGTGTTTACCTGAAATAGATATTTCTGCAAATGCAATGCAATGTAAAAGTATTTACTACAACTTTGGAAGAATTAAACGCATCCTTGCTGAATATAAGTATTCATTTAAAAGAAAAAAAGATTCCAAGTATGTTTTGCTGTAGGACTGTGTGTCGGATCAGGTGGTCATTATTACAAGAGCTCCCTAGGGTAAAGTCCTGGCTCCCTTCCTGTTAACACTCATGTCACCTACAGAACTGCTCCATATGAATACTCTATGATACTTTGATTGTTTGAAGTGTGAGAGAAGGCGTAGTACAGGGAAAATCACTAGTGTCTTTGTGGACTGGTGTGAGCAGAATCATCTTAAGCTCAATGTGGAAGAAAACAAAGAAGATGGCTCTGGACTTTAATAGGAAGAGGAAACCTTTCACCCCAGTTTCTATCCGTTGGGAGGATGTTGACACGGTTGATTCCTCTAAATACATGGAATGTACCTGAACTGCAAGGTTGACTGGTCAAATAACATCCAGAATATATACAAGGAAGGTCTTAGTCATACAACAATGAACAATCAGTCTACAGTTGTTAAAATTAGTTTATTTGCAGCTTTGAGCAAACGGGAAGACGGGTACGTAAAATGATACATCTTGAATATTGAGAAAGTGAATTTTCTTACAGATGCCGGATATTGTGGATGTGAAGAGGGATGAATCGAGAAGCGCACACACTCATCACACTCATTGTGATGGCGGTGAGTAGAATCGCAAACTTCTTTTCACAAGGACATACAGAAGGCACGTAGGGAGGGAGCATATGCTGGAGAATATCGCTGACGCTGGAGTGCAGATAAGCAGTCCACTTTGTAAGAACGACACAGACGAGGTGAGTGCTTATACTGCTGTCCTGATGGGTGTGTAGACATGTGCATGTGATCAGTACTCAGACGAGGGTGTGCCATGTGATTGGTTGATGTTGGAGCCTAGCAAATTGTGACAACAGTAGCAAGTGACATTTTTATGCAGTGGAGTGCTGTTACATAATATAGGACAGATAATTGCTGAGGAAGGCAGGGTCTGCCTTGGGACAGTATAATCAATAATGTTTGGAAGTTTCCATAAAGTTTGCAAAGCACCCTCCTCTTAGCCACCGCCTTCAGTGAGCCTAAGAGGAGGGTGCATTGCAAACTTTATAGAAACTTCCAAACATTATTGATACCAAGAGCACTCGGAGTTCTTGAATTATCGTGCCCTGGTGTATCACTGAGAGACAGAAAACCCTTCCTGCCCACTGCCATTAGTCTAGTACTTATCCGTACTAATGTGACTATATTACTTGCATTTCCCTTAAGCTGCACTACATATATGCATACGTACAAAAGTTTGGTGTCAGTAAAATCTTAACATGTTTTTGAAAGCAGTCTCTTATGCTCACCAAAGCTGCATTTATTTGATCAAAAATACAGTGAAAACTGTAATATTGTGAAATATTATTTAAAATAATTGTTTTCTATCTAATATGTATTATTCCTATGTCATTCATTTTTCACATGAGGCTTCAGAAATCATTCTAATATGCTGATTTGGTGCTTAAGTAACATTTCTTAATATTATCAATGTTGAAAATGGCTGTTTTGATTTTTAGAATATTCTCTTGAATAGTCAAAAGAACAGAATTTATTTGAACATTACAAATGTCTTTCACTTGTGATCAATTTAATGCATCATTGATGAATAAAAGTTTATATAGGTCTATTTGTTTATTTATATTTTTATCATTGTTTTTGAATACCCAGTCAAACTTTTTAACTTTAATTTACCATTTGTTTATTTTTTTAAGTGCCCATGGAAAGTCTGTAAATTATATATCTTGGTGCATGTTACTGTAAACTATACACTCTGTCTTTGTTTTTGTGTGTTTTTACTTTGTGTTGTCTTCAACAACTGGACAAAATCAAGTAATCTACTCTCTAATTTATTTATCTGCAAAATAAATAAGGCATCTGCTGGCACAGAAAGAGTAATGCGTTTCGTTGCTTTGCTAGTTTATGTTCCACCTTTCTAATAATTCATTCCTTCTCTCTAGACTAATTTGAATTTTCACAACAAACAAATGAAAAAGCTTGTGTTTTCCAAACTTTTCGAATTTTGGCAAACATGTGACTGATGTCTCTGCTAAATAGAAATTTAGAAAGTGTTTCCTGGAGGATGAGCGGTTATTAAGTCCAAGACGTCCCCCAAAGGTTTATTTAAGAGCTTACAGCAAGCATGCCCCAGATATAGACGTGCGCAAAGACCTTATCGCTTCTCGCAATGAGCATGTCTGACAAAAGGCAGATTAGGCAAGGGGTTCTTCAGGAATGTGTCTCAAGCCTTACTGACTTTTCTTAGACTCTTAGAATATGGAGAGTTTGAGTTTGGCCAATTTACCACATAGCATAGTATGCTTTTTTATTTTGTATGGACACACACTGCTAACAATGAAGTTGACTCACTTGGTAATGTCCACCTATTGACTATAGGATATCTAGCTGACCTAAAAACAATTTTGAGTAGACAAGAAAAAGTTATGCTTTTGAAGTTATTGTCTACATTATATCATTTCATTAAACCCCAAACCATTTTTAAGGATTTAAAATGCATAAAAGTACAACAAGCTTGACAAAGGACATAAACCATCATCTAAAATGATCTAACTTTGCAGCTCATTATAAGTTTTTAAACGTTCTTATTTAAAAAGTGCTTATTGTAAATGTTGTAGCATAATCTAGAGCATAACTGTCTGTGCTGTCGAATAGATAATAGGAACGCTTCTCATGACCTTAGACCTTCTGGTGTCACAGTAAAATGACTAATGTGAACACTTTTCCAGATCATTCATAAATCATCCCTTCAAAAGGAGGTTGAGTGGACAAAGTGATGATGGTGGAGACAGCAAAAGTAACTAATACTTTTTGTTACTTTCAGGTTTCTTCTTAAAGGGTTAGTTCACCCAAAAAAGAAAAGAAAATTCTATTAAGGTGGAACCACTGGAATCACATGGACTATTTTAACGATGTCTTCACTACCTTTCTGGGCTTTGAAAGTGTTAATTAAAGCAGTCTATGGAGGGGTCAAAGAGCTCTCGGATTTCATCAAAAATATCTTAATTTGTGTTGCGAGGATGAACGAAGGTCTTGGGTTTGTAACGACATGAGGGTGAATAATTAATGACAGGATTTTCATTTTTGGGTGAACTAACCCTTTAAGTGTAAATAATTATCTGCTGTCCACAGATGCATAGGACTGGGTCTAATTAAAGGAATAGTTCCCACAAAACTAGTTTTTTTGTGTGTGTGTGTGTGCTTTATGTTTTTATTTATTTTATTCTTTGTTGCAAAACCAGGATGAGATGCCATTTTTTATATATGTTATACATTCTATATTTTTTTCAAACCCCAAAAAGAGCAAAAAAAAACACTTTTGAAGTAACATAAAAGTAGTCCATCAGTGAAAGTGGTTAGTTGCAATTCTAAGCTATTTCTATCTGATATAACCTTATCTTTTTTTTAAAAAGTAAATAACCTTCAGAACATATTCAATCTCTTCTGAAGTTATAGGATAAGTTTATGTATAAAAAAATAAAATAAAAAAAAAAAAACATAAAATGTGCCAAGAGGTTCGAACATGGGTTATTTTGTGTCACATGACAGATTGCAATGCAGCGTGCTTGGAATTACTTTGCAAATGAAATGGGAGAGATGAAGGTAATGAGTGAATATACTATATGACCCATGATACGATTCTAATTCTCTTCAGTACCTCAACACAAACTATTCTGCACTGGTTCTTCAGTCCACCATCACCATACTCCCTGTGTCAGCATGTCTATCACAGTTACCACATAAGAAAATCAAATTGGCCTTCTTTCCCAATCTTTCTCTCTCTCTCTTTTGTTTTTGGTTCAAGTGCCCCAGTTATGAAACCACATACATCCCACTCAGTCAGAGGTTTGAGCTCCTGCTCCCTCCCACAGGGTATGTACCAATATGCACGGAGCACATTTTCACAGATGCCATCAGAGAACAAGCATATGAATTACCAGGCAGCCTGCCATCTTTGAGTTCAGACAGAATGCCATTAATACCAGATGAAGAGCCCAAACAACAACAGCACAACAACATGAAAGCCCAAAACAACTGGGACCAGGTAAAGGTTTCATCATTTTATATATTAATGTCTTGATTAACAAAGACTCCAAACTCAACTCTCTCTCTCTCACACACACACACATACTCTCTCTCTCTCCCTTTCCCCCAAAAGTTGTGACACCATTGAAACTACCGGCAGACTTGAGGGACTCTGTGAAAAAGGATCCTGTCAGCAAATCACGTTACAATTAATAAAATATATGCCACTGTTGACCATGACTTATTCAAGAGCTATTATAAATTCATGCCTACAATTAAAGAAAACACAATCGTTTTAAAATTGAATGGCAATAAATATTAGTATTACCCAATTAAGTCACAATTAATACTAAGCAGGCTGATTAGCTCCAAATGAACACTTCAATTAAAAGATGCACGTACAAATGGAATGAAAGGGGGAATTAAACTGCCCATAGCATCTGGCCATGTGGAAATGTGATGAGAATATGAGCTAGATGGTCAAAGGAGAACTATAAAAGGCATAATATGTCTTTGTAAAGATTTCTTTAAAGTCTTTAACAATGTTTTTTTAGTCTTTTTACATTTGTTAATGAGGACAGACAGAGTACTGCTGCCACAGTCAAAGCGAGAATCTTACGTTTATAATCATAATCATTTTCTGAGAGGAACAATATGGTGTAACAACACATAGTTCTCTCCTCAGGTACATCAGACATGTAGGCCAGAAATGAACTATGTAATGTAATGTAATAATAAATGTTCATTTTAATGAAAGAAATACAAATAAATGAATACTTTTATTCTGCAAAGATGCATAACATTGATCAAAAGTGACAGAAAATACTTTCACATCACAAATTTCTATTCATCAAAGAATCCTGAAAATATCAGTTTCCACCAAAATTAAGCAGCACAACCATTTTAAACTGTGATAATTAATAATAATAATAATAATAATAATAACAATAATAATAATGATGATGATGATGATACAAATAATAATAAAACATGTTTCTTGAGCACCAAATCAGCATTTTAGAATAATTTCTGGAGGATCACGTGACATTGAAGACCAGCGTAACGGCTGCTGAAAATTCAGCTTTACATTAAAATGTATTAAAATAGCAAACATTTATTCTAATTATCACAGTTTTTACTGTATTTTTGATTAAACAAACCCAGCCTTTATTACATAAGAGATGTAGCTTAACGCTCTGACATCAGCCAAAATCTGTTTTAAAATTCTTTGACAGGCAGTGATGAACATAATATACCAGCTGATTGTAATACATATTAACATATTTGAAATAATTAACATGTGTTGTTAGATATGAAGGCTACAAACAAATATGGGCTTTGTCAATAACTGTTTACCTGTGGAACAGCCTACATGATGTCAGACAGGTTCAATCCATCCTTGCATACAGTATAAAATGATAAGATAAACCTCTAAATCTCAAGACAACTTGATAAAGCTTCAGTAATGAGGAGGCATTAGGCATATATAAAACATCACAATAGACCATTGGGTTTTAATGACATTCAGGTCAGTGTTTTATTAGAAACTAGTACAGCTGCTGTTTGCAGTACTGATAGCAGCCTTCCTGCACTTAGACCTCATATTGATAATGGCCCATTTTACTAGGCATAGCCGTATAGGTTGCATAATGGACATTGATGTAGTCAGCCAGGAACTTTGCTTTAGATGAGCTTGATGTTCCAATCGACCTTCTTAAAGACAGCTTATCATGCTGCCAGAGCTCATAATGAAAAAGAATCCAAAATAGCTCCAATTTAAGGCTGGTAAGGCAGACTTGAACCCAAGGCTTATGTGGGCTTTTATTTTCACATGAGCAATCACGTTTCCCCTGAGTCTGACCACCCACATTGTGATATTTCAGGCATAGAAAGTTCAAGGCATATTTGGCTCTCGATTCCCACCACCGTCCCCCACACCCCATCCTCCATATCAGTCGGTATCTAAAGCAAAGGACTCGTAGGTGAGTTTGTCAGATGCAAATATTGCAGGCGATCATTTGGGAAAAGGTTATGACATGGTGGCAGGGGTTCTGTCAGGGCGAGAGAATGAAAGCGACAAAGATCGAGGGAGAGAAAGAAGGCAAACCTCAGGAGAGGATTTGTAATTCCTCCTGATGCTTCCCAAGCTTCAGCTGACTGTTGACAGTCAGGCAGGCAGGCTGTGCCTCACCGAGCGCTGGTGTTTCCTTTGGGGCCCCCCTCCCGGCCGAGGGGGGAGGTGGAGAATTGCAATCCCACCCCGTCAAAGTGCTCTCTCTTAAACACTCACGTACACACATACACACACACATACAGCAACTCTCCACAGGAAAAGCTGGAGACAGAATGCGCAGCCCCTTCACAGCAGCTTTGGTGCGTCGTGGCGTCCAAATGGGATCTTGCTACACTTTGATAGTTGGTTAATTACTCATATGATACCACACAGATGTCTGGGGGGCTCTAGCCGAATATTCGTCTCACTAACTCACTGACTGACTGACTGACGGGATCCTGGGGAAGGCAGACATTTAAGAAGCGGTAGGTGAAAAACCAGGAGGCATTTATAATTCATAAGTGTAACAGTTTACGTGCCGTTAAGGATCCCTTTAGTGCCTAGCTGATGCTAAACTGAGATGCTACTTGAAGGGCTGTCTACTAAATAGTTCCTTGTGTACCAGGTGGTGGCAGGGACTTTGAACAGGAAACACATCTTGGCTCAGAAGTGTTCCTTTGCTGTCAAGATAATGAAAGGGGGTTTCAAATGATTCCAAACAAGATGAGAGTTGATTAACTTTTCTCACTTGTGATTGTTGTGTACGTATAGGCTACAGCTGTTATGGATGATATCATACAAGTTATTTGAAAAAGATTAAAATAACTTGGTTTGTGATAAACAACTTTAACAAAATAAAAGGTAGCACTTTATATTACAGTCCTGTTCCCCATGTACATACTATGTACTTATCACAATAAACCTGTCCCTGAACCTAATCTTAACACCTGTAGTTACCTTATATTACCCAGTATTTTCATAGGTAAGTACATTGTAAGTTTTACTGACATTTCAATGCTCTTTTCGAACAGCATATGTGATGGAATCTATATTGCTGCACTTTAATGTCCAAATATAAAGTTATTTGGTAACACTTTATGATACAGTCAAACAATAAGACATACATTTTTTACAGTATTTATTTATCTTTGTTAATGTTAGTTAATAAACATCCAACTTTTAATTGCAAGTTCATGTTGGATCAGGCTCGTTAAATAAAATGAACAGATACAACTTTTGATTTTTATAATGTAGTAATGGTAAATGTTGAAATCAACATGAACTAAGATTAATATATGCTTTAGAAATATTGTTAGTTCATGTTACCTAATGTATTAGCCTTATTGTGAAGTGTTATCAAAAAGGCATCTGATAGATATGAAACTGAATTGTTATTAAGCTGTTGTGTTTGAACATTTCCTCTTGTGAAATTCCAAAAGACATCTTTTTCATGTTTAAGTTTGGGAAACTGCCCTAATGAATGCCAAACGCAAACCAGAGCGGAAATGTGTGTTGAGGAAACCAAAGTGATGAAAGCCGTGCAACGGGTGCATTTTTAAAATTACAAATGAAAAAACAAAAGCTTGGTGCTGTGCCACTAGCACCATGCCAACACTGATGGGTACTTGCTGGGGATGACAGGAAAGGCAACGTCTCGTCCCCATAGCATGACAGTAACTCGAACTGGCACTCTCCATCTGTGCTCCTCCACTAAATCCCTTTTGAAGTTGTGTTGAAGTTTTGCGCATCTAGTGTTATACTTTTAAGTAATTCTCTTTGATTTCGTTTTATTCTGAGGCCTGACTCGTATGTCTCTTTATTTTGTGTGGGCGAGCTGTGACAAACTAAACTCCAACTTGCTTTAAAACATTGTGTGTTTTTGATGTCTGTCCTGTGGTTTCTTTTCCCGCAGCTGTGCTAAATAGCCGTAATCAGGATATCATCAACTTATCTGGAAATCAAAGAGCCAACTGCGTTCTGCAATGGGCATTACGACACTACAATTGTTTTTGCTAACAGCCGTCCTGGCCACTGGCGGAATATGTCAGATAAATGGAACAGAGGAATCCGAGGACACTTTCTTTCAAATCTCTACTACCTCCAAAACCACTGTGCATAAGGGTCTCCAGGCCACCACCAAAAAAGCCCTTTTGGATAACAATACCAGACATACGGGGCCTCCACCCTGCAAGGATCCCACTTCTATCAAGCTATATTTTAAGTATATTAACACAATTATTTCCTGTGCCGTGTTTGTGGTGGGAATGGTGGGTAACGCCACCTTGCTGAGGATTATTTACCAAAACAAGTGCATGAGGAATGGACCCAATGCCCTCATCGCCAGCCTGGCTCTTGGAGACCTCATCTACATTACCATAGACATCCCTATCAATGTCTACAAGGTAGGCACCTCTGTTTCTACATTATTTTCAAAGGGATTTTTTACAAACCAGGCAGAAAGACCAGTCTACACTCTTAAAAAATAAAGGTTCTTGAACATCCATGGAACCTTTCCATTGTACAAAAGGTTGGAAAAAGTTTCTTATACTGTTCTTCACATTAAGAAAAAAAAAAAAGTTATTTTAAGAAATATTCACTGAAAGATTCCTTGTTGAATCAAAAAAAGAAAAGAAAAGAAAAACCCGTTCTTCCATGGCATCTCTGTGAAAACCCTCTTTTGGAAACTTTGTTTTTAAGAGTGCATAAAATACAATACAAAATAGAGTACTTGAGCACAGGAAGGGAGAATGAGCTGGCAGAGGAAGTTGGGAGGGTGCTTAGATGCACAGGGCAAGGGCCCTAAACAATTATGCGGTCATTCAGAGTTTATCTCCAGGGCCATCCTATTACGGTTACTGAAGCTTTTGTGATGAGTGCAGCTGGGATATGGCCTGATAAAATAAACAGGGGATTGAAGGGCCATCATCCAAATGAACAGCCCTGTTTTGACTAGTGCTTCATCACTAGCCAAAGTTCCTTGTCTGATTCTTCGCTCATCAGTGAACACAGTACTTGACAGGGAACAGAGGCCTCTAACAGATGGGCCAGTAATGTGATGCTCTGAAAAAATACATTAAAGGTGCAGTGTGTAGTATTTATGAGGATCTATTGACAGAAAAGCAATATAATATACATAACTAAGTTTTCAGTGGTGTATAAAGACTTATATAATGAACCATTTTTATATTACTTACAGCGAAGCTACTATTTTGTGCCATCATCTTTGTCCTGTGTCAGGTACCGTAGCTTCGAAAAGGAGGGGTGAGCGGTTGCAATTCACAACCTCACCACTAGATGCCACTAAAAATGTACACAGTGCACCTTTAAAAATGCAACTCAGACAATGACCTTTTCATTGTATGTATATATAAAAAAATTATATATAATTTTTTTTTGCATTCCTTTGTACTTGATATTTACCACAGCATATTATATCTTGAGTCATACCTAAAAATTGCATATATTATTTAAATATTTTTTCTTCTACATTTTTTTCTTTATCTTGGAATTTCTCATACATCATTGACCAGGTCAAATTTACTATCTGTAGTCTATCTGTATAATTTATAGTGTTAAAACACTCTGAGGTGCAACACTTTAGCACAGAATGTTTGTCTTTAAATTTTCAGCTTTTATAAAGTTAGCCATTATCTTTTATAAATTAAATTTTGAGGAACTTTTAAACAGGATATTGGGTTGAGATCTAGAGAGTGCATCTATTAGGATGGAAGCTTATGTAAAAAAAAAAAAACAAGAACAAAAAGGAAGTGCGGCTGTTAGCATGTCTTGTTTTGTGACGCACAGACTTATGTGTACTCCAGACCACTGACTTCCAGTATACATCAAACACACATACAAACACACTTCTCCAGCGGTCTCGCTGATTAAACTCTGCACTGCTCATACAAACAGGGCCAGGATACACCCGTGAGGAGTTTCCTTTCTAAATCTGAGCATAATCCTCATACTTTTCCTGTTTAACAAAAGACAACACCCTTTCAGAGAAACTTGTCAAGGCCACTTGAATGATGAGACTTTGCAGGAGTTAAAAAAAAAAAAAACACTACTGGAGACTTCCAAGGTGAAGACTAGCAAAAATACACAATGACCAGAGAAGTGCCTGGGCCGACATACAAGTAGCCATTGAAACTGCTTTAAAGCCATTTCATCAAGGCAAGATGTGTGCCCTTAAGGCCAAAGACGGGAACAGAGAGTCAAAGCGAAAAAAAAAAGAAAAAAAAAATCTGCTCCTTATTTAAGTAAATCTGTTTCAGAAACCAGCTAAATTCCAGAAATGTAGACTGCCTCAATTATGGTTCAACATCTCCATTTCATTCCTTCTTTATAAATAAATGTACAGACATAAACGCTTAAAATAAATAAGAACATGTTGTTCAATTCATCTGCATTTCATTCATCTCACTGCAGTGTATTCTACTAGAGCTTGTAGGTCATATGGCTGTAAGATCGCTGAAATCGCTCCAATGGGGGTAGCGAAGAGCGGGTGAAGGTATTTGCGCGTGTTCTCAGCTGGGCAAAATGGATTTAATTCCAATTCCTCTTTATCTGACTCCATTTTATCATAAATTAGAATTTAGATTAGAATGTCAATTTGGTCATTTATATTTAATAGTTAGCCACACATTTAATTATTCCGTTTAACCCTTTGTGGAAAGTATAGCCTACCCATTAATAATTCCAGAGTAAGTCAGAAAAATCTAAATGTAACAATTTATTAAACAGTCAGGTACATGTATAATTCCAATTACATAATCAATTCAAAGATCCTCAATACATAACATTGAATACTCTTAAGTAAAGAGTGAGAGATGCGTTCCTGACTTTCCATACGTAACGTTGGCTGGACACACGTCCACGTTACGGGCGAATCTGAATTACAATATTGCGCCCTGAACTTTCTGCTACATCACCTTAAGTACTCAGACCAGACAGTCACTTCTTTCAAATGGAAACATATGTCAACAATGGGAATTTACATGCAATCACTGTCTCAGACCTGTATTGACAAAAGACCAAATGGTTGAAAGCCACACCTACCATACTATGCAACATCTCTTTAAACTCTTAAAACCTTTAATATGTTCTTGTTTGCTTCTGTGGAGATAAGATATTTGTACCAGTCGCACTAAGACATTTCCAATGATATCAAACACATATATACTGTGTAGTATTTGTTCACTTTTAGATCATATAGATTTTGGGTACGTTTCCGACAGTCACGGCATGAGGGGGTGAAGTAGAATGGGGGGGAGAAGCAGGTGAAAGAAATACATGTAAATTAGAGCCATTCTTAGTTGATTCACACAGCGTGATGTTGTCTGCTAAAAGTGTCCTTTGTTCTCCACCAGACAATCTGGCATTACTTTTTACAGCCTTTCGCTGAGGAATGTTATGGAATCATAATGAATGATTCTATTTTTCTTGCAGCTGCTTGTCACAAAATGGCCATTTGATGACAGCTCATTTGGACTCTTTCTGTGCAAACTGGTCCCATTCCTCCAGAAAGCATCTGTTGGGATTACAGTACTCAATCTGTGTGCATTGAGTGTGGACAGGTAAATCACAGCTTTACCATTTTGAAATATTGCATGTTCTAAAGCTCATTTCAAAAACTTGCCTTTTCTAATTGATTTTCACAATCTTTAAATTGTCAGAGTTTTTCTACTGATGAGAGTAACTCATTTAATTAAAAAGCGAAACCCCCTTTTTCCCACACACCTTTCTTTCATTAAACCATTAAACTTCAGCCTTCCGTGAGTTTCAAGGTTCAGATTTCACTGCTGAGGTCTTAGGGTCAGGGAGAGACACATGTCAGAAGCTGGGTTTATGGTTTTAGGCCTAGATATGGTATAATCCTTTACTCCTTCTATACACTGTACATCTTCAAACCTGAATGAATCTCCCAAACTTTTCAGACTCTACTTTTTTTTCCTCATAAGTACTAAGCATTGTGGAATCCATCTGCAATTATATTCATTTATTCTAACACTGAATGCATTATGCTGTCTTTATCAGCTAAAACAACAATACAAGCTTACAATCACTGAACGTTGGTGTCTATCTGTATTTTTTGTAGTTTAGAAAATTAATTTGCAATTATTTGGACTATAGAAGCTCAAATTATGTACATTATTTGTCAAAAAATAGCTTCATTTCTTTCTTCTCAATTTATCCACTGTATTCTTTCTTATAATTTTCCAAGACAAACCAGAGATCTCTTGGTTTTTTTATTTTTTAAACAAGTATTTTGTATGAAATGAGAAAAAAACGGTATTTACCGTATCATCCTGATCAGGGTGGTTCCAATGAAAACCTTCTCAGGAAGCATTAGTGCATTTGCCCATGTGGTTTAGAGGAAAAGGCGGGACGCGAGCTTGTCAAGTTCTTGTATGAATCAGGGCACTTCCTCCAGTTTATAAGGTCAGCTCTAATGGGCACCTCTCATTAGAAAGTATTTTCCTCATCAGGAGGCTGAAGCCACCTGCCCACCTCAGTTTAAACGCTACCATAAGCAAGGATGAATGGCTATTATCTTGTCGATTATACAATAAAATAACTAAAATATTGTATTTTGGCCAAAATCTCTAAAAGAAAACAAAAGTGATAACTGTCTTTTAAAAGACACTCAACATAATTTGAGCTCCTTCAGATATATTAATTAAAAATACTTCATTGATGAAGTTTTACTGATATTCAGAACCATAAAAGTGAATCTGAGCCACAAACGTCTAGCAGCCTGTCGCAATTTTTAAAGAATGAATCACCTGAATCAAACGTCTGGCCTTAATTTCACAACAGCACAGCTGCTTTCAATTCATTTCTGAATCATGCTGAGGAAATGTTCAGCACATCTCGTCCGATTCGTGCTCCTCATGTTGCGTGAGCATACATATCATGTCTTTCCCATCAGTCTGTGTGTTAGCAAAGTGGATACATCTCTACTTAGTGAAATATAAATGTCCCATTGTTGTTAAACAGGAATATTCAAATGGGTCATAAAAAAAATATATAGTTATATAAAATCTTGATGCACCGTTTTACAGAAACACCCACAAGAGAAAACATATTAATGAAACAAACAAGCAAACGTGACTTTGAGCAAAGGGAAACAAGCAGCCTGGCAAACCAGTGACTTTATCCAAACAAACAGCTGAAATATATCTGTGAGCAGTTTAGTAATATTACAATGCTAAGCAGTCTTTTCATTAATCTTAGATACTGTAGCTATAAACCAGTTGCTGAAGTTTGGCACAGCTGCACTGCAATATTTTCACAGAAGCTTTCTCACATGATATGAATTTGATCAGTCAAGCTTTTCAGGTGTTGAGGTAAAAAAAAAAAATGGTGTTAACCTAAAAATTGTGAAGATTATACATTCTTCTCTGAGGTCATTCAGATGTTTAGTACACATGAAGTGGATCTTCAAAAGCTGTTTCCATCCGCCTATTTTGGATTTTTTTTTTTGTATTGGATAAGACGGCATGTACATAAACTATGATGGAAACACATTTACCGAATAAATCCCTCGATACGCAAAAAAACAATAAAATAAAATAAATCAATAGAGGGAGTGACTTAATTACTGGACAAACCAGCAGGCCATTTCCATTGCACAACATCTTAAATGTTTGTTTGGTCATTCTGAAATGCCTGAGCCAAATTGTTGGGTATAATTACCTCCCAGAACTGTCTCACATTCCCAAACAACAGGCATCCACCTCCGAACGCAAGATATCATGACAGCATTCACTGCATTTCGTCTGCATGCTCTGAGGCACAAATAATTTATAATGTAGAAAAAAAGAGCCACGGTGGCTTCCCCAAACTTCCTTTTTTTATATATTTTGAGCCAATTTACCAGGAAGTGACGATTTTGTTCTCTTAGATACGTTGGGCGGAAATATAGGCTAATCACAATTGTTTTCATGCGATATTCAACTTTTGCACATAAGTTGGATGAAAACATAGCTAATGACATGCCTCTGTTGTGAAATGTTAAAACAGGTTTTGTTTTTGTGGCTCAGGTACAGGGCTGTAGCCTCTTGGAGCAGAGTGCAGGGGGTCGGCGTTCCCCTCTTTACTGCCATTGAGATCTTCTCCATCTGGGTCCTGTCTATTATCTTGGCTGTACCAGAGGCAGTGGTCTTCAACATGGTCACCTTCACCTACAAAAACCAAACCATTCACACTTGCATGCTCAAGCCTGAAAGTGACTTCACAATGGTACGCTTTTATCAGATGGATGTCATGCCTACGTCTTTTCCTTTCATTCATATAAACACTCAAACAGTTTGTAATAAGCAGTGCATGCTGTCCGGTTGACCTCGAGCAGGAGAGTAAAACCTTTGGAGTTTTCATCAGTTTCCACATGCAGACGTTATCAGGAGATTTCTTTTTCTTTGTTCAGTCCAAAGAAGTAAATTGATAGCAGACCATGAGTGCAATTACAAGCTGATGTATCTCTCTCAAGCAGAGCCATATGTGTGGATGAGAAACAGAGTTCATTCTCCTACCCTTCCATTAATCTCAGAAACAATAGACAATTTAATACAGCACAAATTCAATTTCCAAAAATGAAATTACCTTGTGTTGTTTTCACTTTTTTGAGTACTGTTTTATGTTTAACAGTTATGCTATAGGGACCTAGGGATAATGCCAGCTGATCATTATCGTAAAATAAACTCGGCAGGGGGATCTTTTCAATGCAAAATGTCTTTCCTGTTTACTTCACAGCTACAAATAAGTAAATCAAGTTGAATAAATGTTAAATTTAAGTTGCTTCCTGTGCTTAGCTTCTGTTAAATACATTACAAACAAAACAACAAATTAAGATTACAATATTGAAATAACAAATTAGATTTTTTAAATTTATTTATTATATTATTTTAATGTATTTTAAAAGGTAATTTATTCCTGTGATGACCAGGCTGAATTAGTCTCACATGATCCTTCAGAAATCATTTAAATATGCTGAGAAACATTTCTGTGCTGCTCAATATTTATAAGAATGTTTTTTTTGATGAATAGAAATTTCAATTGAACAGCATTTATTTGAAATATATATTTTTTGTAACAAATTTTTAAAAAAGAAAAAAAATGTCTATACATATCTAGCTAGAATGTCTTAGTTTTTATTCTCTCTAATCCATCTCTTAATTTTTTCTTACCGGTTTGTTGCTCTCTTTCTAAACATAAATGGTATAAGCTCACAATTAAAACAATACTTAAAGGAACACGCCGCCTTTTTGGGACTTCAGCTTATTCACCGTATCCCCCAGAGTTAGATAAGTCCATACATACCATTTTCATCTCAGTGTGTGCCATAACTCTGTCTGACGCACCTATCGCTAGCCTAGCTTAGCACAAAGACTGGAAGTAAACGGCTCCATCAAGCCTGCTGCTCAATAAGTGACAAAATAACACCAACATCTTCCTATTTACATACTTTGATGTGTATGGTTACATCGTGTACTAAAAATAAAAGTTGTGATTTTCTAGAACGAAATGGCTAGGAACTGCATAATATCATTGCGCCGCTGCATGCACTCATGGTATGGCAGCAAAGTTCCTTGATTATTATGAAGGAATGAGAGTATAGTTCCTAGCCATATCGGTCTAGAAAAATGCAACTTTTAATTTTCCATCTGTCTTAGTACACGATGTAACTATACACATCACAACAAGTAAATAGGAAAATGTTGGCGTTATATTGTCACTTAATGACTTATCTTACTCTGGGGGGATACGGTGGATAAGCTAAATTCTCAAAAAGTCGGCGAGTTCCTTTAAGTTTTCTGAGGCCATTTTTACTATTTTCAATTTATCTAACTCATGTTGGTACAAAAAAAAGAATGATATAAAACAAGTAGCCCCAGTATCTTGTCATGGACAATGGTGACAAATACATTTAACAAAGTAATTGCTGTGACTACTCTTAGTTGATTTCTTAATGGCTGTAAACACTGCATGACACAGTAACTGTTGTTGTTTCGTTACTGTAAACATAATGGATAATGTGTGCGTTTCATTTGCTTTCAGTTCTATGTAAAGGTTAAAGACTGGTGGTTATTTGGATTTTACTTCTGCGTGCCTCTGGCCTGCACAGCTGTTTTCTACACCCTCATGACATGTGAAATGCTCAACCGTAGAAACGGAAGCCTTCGGATTGTCCTCAGCGAACACCTTAAACAAGTAAGAATAAGTCCTTAATATTAATGTCACTAAAGTCAGTAAGTATATATATATATATATATATATATATATATATATATATATATATATATATATATATATATATATATATATATATATATATATATATATATATATATATATATATATATATATATATATTTGTCTTTATTAACATCAGGGTTCAGTCCTGCAAAGTTTTGCTCCAACCCTGAAAAAAACTCACCTGCCTGTATTTTTCTATTCCTGAAGACCTTGATTAGCTTTTTCCAGATGTATTTGATCAGGGTTAGGGCTAAACTCTTCAGGGCAGTGGCCCTCTAGGACCGAAGTTCCTTGAATTAGATGATATTATAATAATCTTTTTAGCCTGATATATATGCGCTATTGTGGGTAAAGTCTGTGAAAATAATATCTCTGCCAGTACATTATATAACACTGAACATACTGTGGTTCTAATGGCTTGTTTATGTTCTGCAGCGGCGTGAAGTGGCTAAAGCAGTCTTCTGTTTAGTGCTGATCTTTGCTCTTTGCTGGTTCCCCCTTCATCTCAGTAGACTGTTGAAGAAAATGGTTTATGTTCCAAATGATGAAAGACGTTGTGACCTATTCAAGTGAGTGAGCCTTCACCAATTGTGATTAACAGTGGACTGATTTATTTTATACCCTACATATTTGTACTGCTTGTGCATATGGATTTATTTTCTTGTCGTTAAGTTAATTTGTACACTAAAGTGTTGATACGGTTGTGCTTGTTTACATACCCCTTGCAGAAACCGTAAGATTTGTAGAATTCCAATAACAAATTAATAAAATAAAATTTAACAAGATAAAACATATATTTTACATTTATTATGGCCATTAAAAAGACAGCATAAAACAAAGTATTTATTTAAGTATAAATTTAAGGCAAAAATATATCAATTTACACTAATTGTAGCCTATATTCGAATATATATATAGTTACTAGGAGTGTAACAGTACACCAAACTGACGGTTCGGTACGTACCTCGGTTTTGAAGTCACAGTTCGCTACGGGTTCGGTACAACAGTTTTACAAAATTGCTTTTTATTTATTTGCATTAATTTTTAATTTATTGTGTCTTTAAATTAATTCAATCATAACTAAAAGTTTCTTTAAGATAATGCTGTAAACTATATAGGACGCCCTAACTTGCACATCACTATAATATTAAAGGTTAACAACAGAGTCCAAACTATTAGCCTAAATTCAGTTGCTATTTATTTTTAGATATAATAATCAATACTTAAATAACATATTGTATGCCAACATGTAAACTTCACATAAGGCAACTTCTAAATCTAATTTTAAAATTGTGTTTTTGAAATTTAATATTTTATGCACAGTGGCTGTCATTTTCATGTCAGCTTTATTTAAACACACATTAAATAATCAAGACATCTCTAACATGTAGAATATAATTTATATATAGGCTAATATAGAGCATTTAGCGAAAGAGTTCATCTCTAGTCAACTAACCAGCTGTGGACACAGAATGACTTCCTGAAGTAAATGTAATGCTAAGTGACATTATTTACATGCTGTTTTATTGACGTTGAAACAATGATTGAGCAATTACATGACATATGATACGTTGCATTAAGTTTATTAATTAAGATATTTAATATCATTAAGATATTCATTTATGTTTATTCTTTAGGAAGAGATGAACGCGTTCACTTACCCACCGCACCGATGCTTGAACTGACGCTTCATACAGTGATCAGTCACGTCACATTAAAGAGCATCAAAATGGCTTTTATCGTTTGAATTTCGTGATAAACTGAATACTTAACATGTCCGTGTGGGAACTCGGATTGAAGTATGTTCAGTGCTTAAAACAAGCCTACTGTTAACTGTTAAAGATTGCATTCGGAACCGTTCGGTACACACGTGCACCATACCGAAAGCCCTGTACCACCCCTAATTGTTACGAATAAATAGTGATAGTTGTGAGTCTCTTAGATCAGTGGTTTTCAAACTTCCAGGGCCGTTCTTGTCTGGATTTGTGAAACGCCATCAGTCACTGCCCAAGTACTGTTCCAATTCAAAGTTCATATCTAGCCAAGTCCAGTTCAAATCCCCTTGCGTGTCCTTGATCCGCCCCTTTTACCAAGGATGAATCGAAAGGTGACTTGAGCTGATTTGAGACAGCCAGGTATCCTAGAATGCAATTTAAAAATACAATGTGTCACAAAATGTAGTTTTAAAGCTTTTTCAGGTGAGAATGTACTTAAAGTTAAAGTACAGTGTTCAACGCTAATGTACCCCGCCGAGAGCAGCCTTTCCTCGGCTAGTCTTTCTGACTTCTGTCGCTGGCTCTGGTGTCTCTCTCTGTAAGGGGTTAAAAGTGAGATATAATTTGTCTTGTGTAGCTCTAACTGGCGATCTTTGAATTGGAACAGTACTTGGGCAGCGAATGATTACGTTTCACAAGTCCACGATAACACAAGTACAGACAATAACGCATATTGAGAAATGGCTGTCTGAAATGGGTGTCACATACAAAATATGCAGGGCTGGTGGTACTCCAGGGCAGGTTTGAGAATCACTGACTTAGATGGTTATACCCTCAAATTGGGCATTATTTGAGGGGGCAGCAAATTTGTAGTGGAGTTCGAAACCATAGTGGACGTTATTGAGTGCACTTAGTCAATCCCACATTGCACAGCAATCACGAGTGCACAGTCGATGTACACACAACGGCTGTTAAAAAATGACAATCATCCTTTAGATTCTGCAAGTGGTATGTAAACTTATACACAACAAAACTAAACGAGAGTCCAAACTTTCAGCTTCCTGTTGATCATGGATTATTTCGGAATCAACTTGGCCACTGTGAACTCCTGCATCAACCCCATCATCCTCTACTTCGTAAGCAAGAAGTTCAAGAATTGCTTTAAGGTAAGTTTAAAAGTGCTTGCTTCCTTCATTAAACAGCCACTGCAATCAGACTCATACAGAACAAATTAATGGATATGTTTCCTCACGACTTCGCCATATCAGCTGCTGCAGAACATTCTTTATCAGCAAATTGTGCTTGATTTATGGTGACGAATGTTTAGGGTCCTGTGAGTCATTCTCAGAGAGAGATAAGCCATGCCCGGACCTGGTTGTCTTCATACTGAGCGTGGTTTACCGGCAATGATGTCAGATTTTAAGTGGGCCCCTTTTCAGTAATAAGGATGATCCCAATGATACAATGCAGCTCAAGACATACCAAAACACCACCTCAGTTGGTCAACCCAAGTTCATGGCCCTAAATACAAGCAAACTGATGATCTGTGCAAGAGATGGTGTGGGTCCAAGAGAAATATTCAACGTTGATTTACTATGGGCCAAACTTAGTGCTGCAGATAAGAAATGCGGATTTATTTAAACCTATTCACCTCTTATACAATACAAATGTGCACTACTTAAAGGGATAGTTCACCCAAAAATGAAAAAATCTGTCATCATTAAGTTGTTCCAAACCTGAATACATTTCTTTGTTCTGCAAATGAAGATATTTGGAAGAATGTTTGTAACCAAGCAAATTTCCGCCCCCATTGACTACCGTCATATTTTTTTCTTGCTATGGTAGTCAATGGGGGCCGAGATCTGCTTGGTTACAAACATTCTTCCAAATATCTTCCTTTGCAGAACAAAGAAATGTATTCAGGTTTGGAACAACTTGAGGTTAAGTAAATGATGACAGAGTTTTCATTTTTGGGTGAACCATCTCTTTAAAATCCAAACCAAGCTCATTATAAGAAATGTGCCTGGCTGCGTGGCAACATTTCTGCAAAATAATATTACATGGTCTCTTGCACAATACACTGCACTTTAGAATTCAAATGTCTAGTAAATGGTGCTAAAAGCGAGTTCAATACATTTTTGAAGTTCTACAAAATACAAAAAGTAGCAGCATGTTTTTTCCAATGAGCCTATGTTGCAAAAATCAAATGATGTTTCTTTTTTCTTTATCACCATTTCAGTCTTGCTTGTGCTGTTGGTGTTATACCAAGAACCAGGTGTCCAGCTCAGGCCCCATGAACGGCACTAGCATTCAGTGCAAAAACCATGAGCCTGGCAACCTCAACACCGACAGAAGCCTTCGCAAAGACAGCGACTGAGAGGTGGAGGACTCACTCCAGTCAGTCTACATGCTTAAAACGCATTAGAAAAGCGGACATCCTCGGAGTCAAACTTTGAGGTGGAAGACATTGTAACCATTCATATGAAACTAAAGGCCCTGTGCTCAGAGCAGTATCAGGCTGTTTTATATATAGCTTCAGACCAGACAATGGACCTGATATATTTAAAGTCTCCCGTAGACCTACAGCAGCTGTTCCCAGACATTCAGTGTGTTGTTTTGCTGTGTGAGAAGTGGTGGGAGTGAAGACCAACAGCAACAGGATGCAGCTGAACCTAACAGTCACAAATTAACCCTCATCAGGAGCTCGACATGTTTTTCCTTAGGCCTACGTAAATATTGCACTATGAACATGCTCTGGATCGTCACTGTCTGATGTGAAAGGAAGTCGCAGAAAGGAAGAGTGAAATGGTGAGGGTCAATCTGTGTTTTCTGTGTTCCTTCCTATTAGCTTTGCCAAAGAAACTCCCATGCTGCTGAGGAGGCAGCCTATCCGTCAAATTCAGTGTCCGGTTGTTATTGATAACACATTGAATGCAGTTATGGAAGCTTGAGGCAAAACTAGTTTGTAAAACAGGAACTTTCAGGTCACCACCTGCCTCAAAGTTTATTTAGTTATCAGGTGAATCATATTGTGCGCTGGACGTCACCTCTGTTTATTTAGTGGAGTAGGAAGCTAATGAAGATATGCCTTTGCGTTTGAATGCCAAATTAAGTTTCATGTGTATATGCTTGAAAGGTGTTAGTTAAATATGTAAGATAAGAAATAAAAAAAATCATGAAAACATACAGCACATGCAAAATGCAGTTGGATTGTATTCCAGCAATGAGGAGGCAAATTAAACTTTGACCTTGGTGGGATTTAAGAGTCATTTCTAGGAATGAATCCAACTGCAACAAATTATGGTTTATGGTTTATGGAGTAAAAGGAAGGAATGAGCATAAGGGCGCAGGAAAAAGGGTAATTCAAACAAAAACGCCCCAGAGATACAAACATATTGTTGCTTTATTTTGACACTGTGAATTTTCTGTGAAGAGAACTCATGCATGCTATTAACCATGTATACATTACTTTAATATGATTAATATTTAATGGCCTCAGTATTTGTATATCACCTGCATTTTAAGTTGAAATATTTGTTTTCTTTATCTTGTTGTAGCAGAAATATATACTACCATTCAAATGTTTGGGGTCAATAAGTATTTTATAAAGAAATGCATTTTTTTTTTTATCAGCAAGGATGAAAAAGTGAAGACTTTCATGTTACAAAACACTTCCATTTCAAACAAATGCTTTTGAACTTTCTATTCATTAATCCTGACAAAAATATGCACCAAACAACTGTTTTCATGATTGGTGATAATAATTAAAAAAATACTTGAGCAGCATATCATCAAATTAGAATGATTTCTGAAGGATCATGATGTGACATTGAAGACTGGAGTAATTACGTTTTAACATATATTAATATGCAAAAGAGTTATTACAAATTGCACAAATATTTCACAATATTACTGTATTTTGATTTAAATAATTGCAACATTGTTTCTGAGAAGACACCTCTTTCAAAGACATTATTAAATCTTACAACCCCAAACATTTGAACAGCAGTGTATAAGGAATTTTGAGAAATGTTCTTTTTGGCATAATTTGAAACTAATATATGAATGACATTGTACACATTCTGACAGAGATCTACATGGGTCTTGTTAATTTGACGTGCTACGTGTTGAGGAATATATTTGTGCATGACAGAAAGCAAGAAAAAAGAAAAGGTCATGTTTGTAGTGGAATTTGATGTCACAGATTATCCTTATGTTACACATGTACCGAACTTTACCACCACTGAGTGAGGAATGTTGCACAGTTATATATGAATGTAAACTTATTATAGCACTATAACAACCGAACAGCTGTTTACTCTATATGCTATGCAGTACAATGAATCAACTATAGATTATTTTACATATCATGACTGACTGGTTAAAACGTAACATTTCTTCTCATAGACTATAATAGCATTAGTCTAATTTTCTAGATTAGCTGCTAGTTATTTAAAGAGTATTTGACCAGACTATTGATTATACCACTTAAAGCAATGCTATCTTATCTCCAAATGTAGTGAGGTTTCAGTGTTAAAATATAGGTGCCTTGTGACAGCTGTCTGTTTTGGGCCTGGGAAGAAGCTCCAGTATGGGAGTGATTTGTGATGCACTTTGACCCACAAGGCAACACGGCCCCTCTGGGTCATCAGTGTCAACCCAGAGGATGTGAACGGGCATACTAGAAGCCTTCATGTAAACTGTGGAGCTTAAACCATTATTTGTCTGCAATGCAAGTTACTGTTTAAATCGGTCTGATATTGGTTTGAAAAAATAAATGTGTTTTCTATTAGCTTGTGTGGATTTTTGTAAGTAAATAAAGAATTATAAAATGAAGATTATGCTTATTTATAGGCACGGTAGATAAATTGTCTGGTCAAACATGATTCCTCTGAAAAGGAACATTATTTGTTTAATGCAGACTTATGCTCTGACAGTTACAAATGTTTATTAATTAAAATGCTAATACTTTTTGGTTGATATAAAATCATTGCAACACAATGTTCTAGGCTGAATATAAACATAACCTCATGCACCAGCCAAAACAAGCATGGACTTAATCATTTACTATAAAAAAATGTCTTTTTTTGTTTGTTTTAAGACATTCTTTATCACACATGGAATTAGAAACTGAATTAGAGGACAGCGACAAGTCTCTTTTGAGAGTCTTGTCAAACTTTTGAAAGCATATTAATGTGAAAATGACTTCTCATCAGAGGTTTGAGATATTTTTTTCTCATGCTCATGAAACTGCCTTCAGGGAGGAGTAATAGTTTTAGGTCAGAGGAATTTGGTGGGAACCTCTGCGCCTGCCAATGAAGCTCAAAGTAACAAAAGGAGCCCTTAAAAATTATAATAAAAATAATAAAAAATAAACAAAAATAGAAACGCTGAAGTGTGCAACTCGCATCAAACTTACCCTGATACCATCACAATTCACTGTTATACTCAGAGTTGTTCAAAAACTCTAACATTTATCTACAGCTGTATTATATACTATTTCTGAATGCTTTTTTTTTTACTTTCCTAGAGAAATTTAAAAAATATAATAAAAAAAAAATCAATCAGGATGTGCAAGCTGCTCTTTTCTCATAAACTATGTTTTATGCTTTATATCCTAAGCCTTCTGAAGTCATATTATACTTTTTTGTGAGGAGCTAAAATTTAAAGTCATTATTTACTGAAAATCCACAGATGCAGCTCTTAGGTCTCTCATATTTTCTCTTATAACTCGCTTTAATATATGATGTGTTTTATTAGACAGGTGAGCAACTCTTTGGATATACAGTATTCATTGACAGAAACATAATTGTTATAGCTCAACACAGTTAGTCTTATTGTTTAAATCATGTTTTCTTGATTTACCGTGAGTACCATGGTTTACCATGACTAATATTGATCTAGCTTACTTTACATTACTGCAATGTGCAGTGTATCATAGTAGCCGCCGGCAAGCAAACGCACAGAGTAGCATTAAAACATAACATTCAACACACTCACATGTATCTAATATGATAAAACAGTGCTGCGTTACCCCACATACGCATGAGCGGAAGAAGCAGAAACGGTCATCTGTGTCATAAAAAAAGCTCAAAAACGCAACATCAAGCTACGCCTTTCTTTGGAATAAGTGACCTCTTGGGATGAAAAAAGTACATATTGTAGTTTTTAAACGATAATTGGTTGCCTCCACAGAATGCATTCAAATCATTTAATACACAGCTAGCCATAGATTATCAAGTTTCTTTGCTCCCTGTGTGGGCAGCGATGTATGTGTGGGAGCTTAAATGAAAGCAGTGGAAATGGTGTTCCTTATCAGGCCCTGTCCCAAATGGCACCCTAAACCCTCACAGTCTTCCTCTGAGTCCGCTATTTCGTGACGTAATGCACATCGAGGGCAGCATTGGGTTGTTTTAACCCAGCATTGGGTTGAACCAACCCAACTCCTGGGTTAGCCCATATTTGACTCAACATTGGGTTAAAACAACCCAGCATTTTTTAGAGTGTAGTCTGCTATGAGCGAGAGATGGAGAGGAGGAGGGCTGAAGTAAAACCCTGCCCGCTATTTAATATTCCGTTTCACTTGGAAATACGTTGCAGCACTGAAGAAAACTCACTTGCTACTTCCGGTTCACTTTGGACTTTAATGCACAATGTGGAGGCAAAGAACCGCCCGATGTGAAGTGGAGGATGCTTGCCTCCACGGAGTGCATTCAAATAGTTTAATGCACAGCTAATCGTGGATTATCATACTTACATGGTCATTTGACAGCATTGACAACTTGAAGATGTTACTGATGTTTTGCGGTGCTAAATTTGACTGGAAGTGTTAAAATGACTTATTTAGCTACCACTCGTTAGATCTAGCATAATATCTTTAAATCAGACACAAAGATTGATTGAATTATATCATTTAGGCCCGGTTTCACAGACAGGGCTTAGATTACGCCAGGATTTGGCCTTAGTTCAAGTAGGACATTTAAGTAGCTTTTATAAACGTGACTTAAAAAAACATCTTGAGACCAAACAACGGCACTGACATATTTTAAGATATGTCTGTGCAGCATCTGTCTACTAGCAATGAACTTTAATTACTTCAAAAACAGTGGTTACAACCTCCTTGCAGAGTAATATAAAGTAGCGATTCATTAGCAAAGTTAATTTATTAATAAAAGTCATGGGGCTACATTGACAAAAAAGTTTCTGGGGTCCTGTTTCTGTGTGTGTGTGTGTGTGTGTGTGTGTGTGTGTGCAGTGTGATCTGTGTGCTTCAATAAAAACATTGCATCAAATATATATGGTAGGTCATTTTCATGAGGCTAGCAGCAACGAGCTAGCTTTGAAAGCATTGAAAGCATAAGATTCCACCCTCCCTTCAAAGTGCTCTACAAAGCCATACCTCCTTCAAAACACATGAACTGAACACAAACAGCAAGGGGCAAACAAAAGCGTCAAGAGAGATGGCGTTAAACTACCTCATGTCTTAAAGCAAATAACATTACAATAATAACGAACATAAAGAACTTAAAGAGCGCTGACTTGTACCACCTGTTGATTTTGCAGATAGTGTTGCCATTGAAACACAAACATTCAAGTGAAAAAACGCTCTGAATATGACGTCACAGGTTTATTTAGCTTGTTGTTTTGGACCAAATGAAACAAACATTTTATGTTCCTACATATTCCACAGATGAGATATAGTAACTTACATATAAACATATTTATAACACTTAACTTAGTGATTGCTTTTAGGATGTAAGGAGACTTTAAACCAGCATAACAAAAATGTTTCAGGAATAGACATGTGCCGGTATACATGCACAATATTGTTATCATGGGAACTTCAAAATACTGATTTTTAGAATGCATTTTAAGAACACTTTACCCATTAACTGTTTAAAATGCACCACACCGCTGTATGCTGTGTCAAATTCTCACACACACTCTGATATAAACAAGCCCAATGTGCATGAGAAGCATGTGGCGGAAACAGTGAAGGAGACTAAATTGAAAATGCACACTCACTCTCTGACAGCAGAACAACAGAAATGCAGCGGTTACCACAGTAACCCCCATAAACAAAGCAGCTGCACTACTACAGTATTTAAATGTTTCAAATAGCCATTCAGATTTTTGTATTCGCTATGGTGTTCATCACAGCAACAAATACTGAAATACTTTCATTTTAATCTGGACTTCAACATGCCCTAGATATTGACTGAATATGTTCTAATTCTTTATTGTTCAGTCACACACTTGACAATTACAGCTCCATTGTTTAACATTAGCTAATCCATTAGTTAACAAACTGACAATTAAAAATACATCTAAAGCATTTATTAATGTTAAAGTGAATTCCAACATTCAATAGCACTTTATTAAAATTAAAAGTTGTAACAGTATTTAATGGACCTGAGCTAAAATGAACAGTTGTATTTTTTAACTAACTTTAACAAAGACTAATAACTTCTGTAACAAATGTAGCCATTGCTCATTGTTAAAGGGTTACTTCAGCGATTAGCATTAAGCTTTGTATCAGTAGAAACCTGGGAGTATATTCAAATTATCGCATTTCCCCTCATATGACCCTGAGACGAGAGAATTATGTATTTTATTTCTGGAAAAATTCCTCCGATGACGCAAATATCGTCATTTTGCGTCATCTGAGGAGTTTTTGGCCAGAGGCTGAAGACTACAGCCAGCAGAGGGCGCTATTTCCGCATGTTTTCAACATCACACTCACAGCACTCGGCTCGCGGAGCTGTGGAGATTCATGTAAACGGAGCGGTGGAGACCAAAGTGAGTATTTTAACTTTTAAAATGAACTTCCTATGACAGTTAAGCTTCCAAAGACATGAACTGAACACGTGCCAGACTGAACACGCGCTGTGAATGCAGCCGCGAATCCCGCGCTTACCTCAGCTCATGTGATGAATGTAATCCAATCCTGCTGCGTTTGTGCCGTGACGCTCAATCGGCTCACTCGCATTATATCGAACAGACACGTTCAGTTTTTAATTGTAGTGTCTCTAACTGATCTGATTTTATGAAAATGAGCGCGGTGGGCAAGTGATCCAGTAATCCAGTAGCCGACTAGCCGCGCCTAGAGTAGGGCAGTGAAGCAGTGCGTTCTGGGAATTGTTGTCTTTCATCCCCATGAGACAAAAATACATTTTCTGTGTTTTCTCAGTCTAGAAGGCACCAAATTCAAAAATAATTTCACATTTCTACTACATTAATGACCCAGTTTAAATACAGATTCATCTTCCCAGCGCTGAAGTACCCCTTTAATGTTAGTTAATTCATTAACTAAAGCTAACCAAGTAATTACATTGTAAAATGTTACCTATTGTTCTTTATAATTATTTTGCACTTTAATCTGCTTGAAACATTTGTTTACTTTATGCATTTTTTTATGTATTGCTTTATTGTCATTAAATGTTCAGTTTTTTTATGACAACACTTTTTTTGCAACTTATTTCAGTATCGTGATACAATCTTCAGCAATTATCGCAACATGAAAATTTGATACCGTCACATGCCTATTCAACAAATCACCTACCCTGCTTTTAATATAGAACGGTGATTAAACTGACTTGGAACTACCTGTGCATTATTGCACATCTTCCAGCCAATCAGAGATGAGTATTCAGCCAGACCATGGTAAAATGCCTGCCTTCAGCTCATGTCTCTTAACAAAGCACATATTTTCAGAGGAACAACAGCACTGTGCTCTGCCATGGATTATATTAATAACACATTTATGATTAAACACACCACCACCACCACTGCCATTACACTTAAAAAGGCAAGAAACCAACAGCATTTGGATCAAATCTGTGGATAAATTGGTCTTAACTGTGAGTGTGTGCGGTGCAGTCAGCTCTATTTATGAGCATGAGGTAGGCTAACCTTATCTCTCATGCAAGGGATTTCAAAACCATCCACAAATGTTACGCGTTGACTGAGCTCCAAGAACACTAATGCAACCAGATACTTTTAAATATTTCAATATTGATTGGATAGAATCATTTGTGCACTCAAACTATTTCTGTCATAAATCTTTGGGCAGATGTTTGTGATTAATAAATAATCAAACATAGGCAATATTTTCTATTTTTTCTGTCTTGAAGGTATCCATCTGGCATAACACCAATTCATGAAGATTGTAATTCACACGTTCAAAGGCATAAAGCCATAAACCATGATCCAGTAACTCTCCTCATTTAGCCCAACACGTACTGACGTCTAAATTAAATCCAAACTAAACACAGAAGCAGAACTCATTCTGGGAGTCACATGAGATGTTAACTATGGACGTCACTCGGCGTTTAAACTTTAAATGTGTATCCAATTTTCTCAAACACACCGCCTGTTTGTCTTCCCTGCCCCGACATGGCAGAGTCCCGCATGCCACTTTGCAGAGCTATCCCTCCAAGTCATGCAACAAGGCACTCACATGAGTGTGGCAAGAACGATTTCTAATTTATAAAAGCCAAAAGGATCGATTCAATATTCATGAACAATCTGTCCCATCACAATGAGCCATTTCTGTAACTGGGGGGCAGTATGATGACAGCGCAGCGACATAAAGGAAAAGTTCTGCCTCCGCGTATTCAGGACTACTTCAGCCTTGTACATCTTCTTTGGTCCTGAAATACTGCATTGACTCCATTTTTTCCGGATATACCTTAAATTTGCGACTGGCAGATTACTAGCACGTTATATTGCAGTCTGTGTCTTATATAAACACACGGGCATGAGAGAGGAAAGAATGAGCATTGAGTTTAACAGGTCAAGCTCCTGCCCCTGCTTTCATCATGGAAAAGTTTATGCTGTAGCTGATTTTCCATGTAAAAGTCCATTAAAGTCATCTTCCACATTTGTGGGTAATTGAAACAGGCTAGTGAAACTGCGCTTTTATGTTTTCTGCGGGACTGCTGGTTCTGACAAGGGGAGACTGTCTGAGATAAAAATCAGGCCTACCCAATAAAGCATCTGGAAATTATTGCTCTTCTTCATTGCACACTCAAGTAAATGCACACGTTTGATTTTAAACACTCATTTTCGTTTTTAAATATAGCCTGGGAAGAGCTCTTTGACCCCATACATTTCATAAACAAAACAATTATAAAAAATGTTAAGATGTTTTAAAGTGCTGTGTATATTAATAGCACTTTTTTATACTTGCACATGCTTCCTGATAAAAGAAAACAGTTGTTTAGCTAGTCCACTATAAGAAAAAGACAACCTCTGGAGTTCTGTGCTGTGTTACTTTTATTACCCGAATGTACTTTCGTGCTGATACGGCATTTGTCATAAGTGGGTTAGCGAAGGGAGAAAAATAAATAGATCTTTTTCTCACACCCCAGGAATCTTAATTAGAAACAGTAATTTGATGACTGTTCTGTTCTGTTGTTCAGGAAAACAAACTAAAACATGTGGCACAATCATCCTGTTAAAAAAGACGGGCTTAGAGACTTAGCTTGTTGTTTTTTTGTTCAGGAACACTTTATACAAAAGATGCAAATGGCTTACTGGGATAATCCAGCATGGAAAGTGTTGACACACACTGCCATCTAGTGAGCCACCTTAAGTCTAAACAATTTCACCTTTGTTTCACACTGCACTTGTCTTGTTCTTAAGGACGTTCTGAGGTCCTTTTTGTTTAATACATTCCTTTATGTGAGACTATTGTATTCATTTTGTACAATGTACAGTTTTAAGTAAAGAAAATATGCCAAAATGTGCATGCCAAAATAGCATGTAAAATCCAATAAACAAAGTTATCCAAAATGAAAATTCTGTCATCATTTACTCACCCTCATGTTGTCTCATGTGACGTCTTTTCTTCCATGTAACACCACAGTAGATTCTGTAGCAGGATGGCGGCAATACATTGAAGTGCAGCGCTGCAGGCTGTCCGTCTTGAAAAAAGACAAAAAAATAAACATTCTGAAAAGTAATTCAAAGACAAAGTAACAGAAGAATATAATGTGCACAACATAACATTTGCACAAAATAATACGTCTTGGAGTAAAATATAAAGGAATTACAAATAAAGAAAAACTGAGGAGAGAAATCAAAATGTCATGTATGGTAAATAAATTGTTTAGCACACAGAATGACAGAAATTTAATAATCTAAATTGGCAAGTTATTTCATTTGATATATGGCATCACAAGCTTTTCACTAGGAAAAATACTAGGAATGCTATGGTTGATCATACCATACATTTAATGTACTTAAACTTTGCCCACAAAATGTTTTATTTAGTTGTTAGCGAGCCATATTTGTATGTAAATGTTTTTCTATATTTGTTCCCCATTGTATTTGTGGTTTTCAATTCATGTTTTCCATTTTTAATTCAAATGTTTAATGAATGAGGGCATGTTTGGGGTGCTAATGGGAGGCGGTAACTTATAACAATTGTTTAGCTAATTTAATTACCACAGTAGATTCAAAAATTCTAAATGCACATATTTTATATCGGCAGTACAACACACGCCGGTAGCGGGGTAAGCTGTGACAACAACACGCTTTTAACTTGATTATATTTTATTATATTTACACAAATTATGAATAATTATATTTCTAAACTAACGCACTTGAATTTATAGTAGACAGATATGGGATATCAAAGGCTACTTTCTGAAAAACGACACTAAACAGACGTCGAAACAAAAATGCTTTATAACACTCACCGGTCGCCTCGTTTCTTACTTTTAGTTAATGTTTGTTTGCAGCGGCGAATAATATTTTTGCACGCCATGTTTTGGCGGTTCTCCGACCCGCATGGTGGCGCTAAGTATTGGAAATGTTTCGCTAAAGAGGCGAAGAACCAACAGTGACGACAAAAATCAACAGGAAGTTCCGACCAGCTTTGTTTATCAACTTCTCGCTCGCGTCCACTTTTTATTTTGTGAAGTCTGTAAAGTTATACATGCGTTTATGATATGATTTCATCGAAAAGAGAATTCAATGTAATTGCGCGCTGACTTTATAATTGACACGATTGCGAGCGGCTCTTGCAGTGTACGTTGATGTATGTGGGAGCGGCGGAAAGCATTGGGAAGAATCAGCTGATTATTTGACTCGCTGAACAACACACATGATTCATCTAGATCTCTGTAGTGTTTATTAAAACCATATGCATCTAAACCAAACCACAGAAGTAGAACTGCCAAGAACTTAACTTAGCTTTTATCAGCACATGTCTCTGTTTCCAACTCCACTGGGGTGTAATGTAAGAGGTTAGTGTCAGTAGGAACGATGCCGTGCACATGCGGGAACTGGAGGAGATGGATTCGGCCTCTCGTGGTGCTGCTGTACATTCTGCTCCTTCTGGTTGTCCTTCCACTCTGTATATGGGAACTTCAAAAATCAGGGGTCAGAAGTCTTTTTAAAATAATTACACTCATTAAACATTTAACAGCTGACTGTCAAATCTGTGCTTAAATGCTGTTGTTTTGAGAAACTTCACATGTTACCCTTGAGTCTAATTGACCTTCAATGAAAACCATTAATAAATAATTAATGGAATAAAGTATTGTGGAATAAATACATATATAACAATACACTTTGGGACTATATATATATATATATATATATATATATATATATATCTATCCACTCCCAAAGTGTATTGTTATTGGAAATGGGTGTTTAAATTGAATATTTTAAAGAACTTTACTTGACTTGTTTTATATATTTATATGTTTAATATTTATTTGTATAGTGCTTTTCGCAATACATATAGCTTCAAAGCAGCTTTACAGAAAAGTGCATGTTTCTAAATTACAATCTAGAGTAATCTGTTATCAGAGGAGACTGTGTTAAAGAAATATCCATGTGTCAAAAAATCCATGTTCAACTTCTAAGATAATGGAACTCATGCAGTTAGCTAACATCATATATTAATTTTGGCAGAAACAATGACCTGATCTCACTAAAGACTTTATTACAAGTTGTGATCATATTGATAATTGGTGCATGTTGATTCAGAGTTGGCGTCAGCATTTGTCATTTATAAATCTAAAGAAAAGTTTAAAAGGTCAAATGTTATTTTATGTTATTTTAAATTAAGACTAGAAATATTAAAACATTTATTTTATTTTAAATAATTTAATAAAAGCTAATCAAAATGACAAAAGTGCATAAAGTTATTTGAGTTATTAAAACTCAAATGAAAAATTGAAAATAAAAGCTAGTTTATTTAATATATATGTATTATGTGTGTGTGTGTGTTTTATTTTTTAAGTTTTGATAAGCTTGACAATGGTTTTCTCAGTGATGGCATTTTCTTTGTAATCTGATAGGTTAGTATTCAAAATAAAGCATGGTTCATCGCTGGGTTATTTGTGTTCATGACTATACCCATCTCACTGTGGGGGATACTGCAGCATCTAGTACACTACACACAACCTGAGCTACAAAAGCCCATTATCAGGTATTGATAATATTACTTTGCAGTTTGTTTATTTTATGCAATATTGTATAGAACATTATCTTCTGTGCAATTGCAATTTTATTTCTCTCTTTTTGCTTTTTTAGAATATTATGGATGGTTCCTATATACAGCCTGGATAGTGTGAGTATCATGTGATCACTGTATGGTTGCTAAAATGTTGGTATTTGAATCGCAAATGGCTTCTTTGATGTTTACTATCCGATTTAGATTGCCTTGACCTGAATACTGGCCTTTTTGTTGTTTGACAAACCGTTAATGTGAGGCCTGATGTTGCAGATACTCATGACTTAGATTACTTAAAGAGTAGGACCAGAAACTAATTTGACCAAACTCATGTGCATCTAATCTCTTTTGAGCAGTATGGTATCATTTGTCATGTCTGTGTTCTTTATGTGGAATCCCTTTATTGTAATGTGTTTGGTCCCTTCTTCTGTTTTCACAGTGGATTGCGTTGAAGTACCCCAACATTGCCATCTATGTAGACACATGTAGAGAGTGCTATGAGGCCTATGTTATCTACAACTTCATGATCTTCCTTCTCAACTATCTGGGGAACCAGTATCCCAGTCTGGTGCTGATGCTGGAGGTGCAGGAGCAACAAAAGCATCTCCCTCCTCTTTGCTGCTGCCCACCGTGGCCAATGGGAGAGTGAGTTTTTATGTAAACACAATATAAATGGGGGATAATGTGAGGCAGGATGTGATTTTTAATGCATATCTGTTGTCAAGATGTTGGCTTAAGCTCTTATGTTGAGGCCCCCCCATTTTTCTGTTTTCCATCTTCACCTTTGGAGCCTTCTTCAAAGATGAGAAATGAAAGTTAGATACAGCAGGATGGGATTTGTCTAAATTGCTTGCATATTGAACTTTCTTGTGGTGTTGGCTGCCTTTAGCTATCGCTGCTGACAGCAGCGACTTTTAAATTTACGTTAGGCTGTGGTGGTAATGTGTGAAGAGTTTCTTGATTTAAACCAGCAATTTTTTTAACTGAAAAAATATGTTTGTGTACATCTTCAGAGAACAGTGAATCACTGTTATGTGCCTGTTAACTGAAGTGATTTTATGCAATGCCAGAGGAAACGTCTATTTCTACCGCAGCAATATTTTCTCAAGGCCCATTTTGCTCTATTTTTATAATAAGAACAGAACATTTACCTAACTCATTTTTTTTTCTTCTTAACAGAGTACTTTTGCTGAGATGCAAACTGGGAGTTCTGCAGTACACAGTTGTGAGACCTGTCACCACAGTCATCGCTTTGTAAGTGTCATTCAAATTGTGTGTTGTAGAGGTTAAAGGGACAATATGTAAGATTTTTGGATTAAAATATCGAAAAACCGCTAGAACAATGTTACATTGTTTACTTGTGTACTTAGATTATGCCTAATGCAGGGTTCCCGCGGGGTCTTAGAAAGTCTAAAAAAGTCTAACATTTAAAAATCTAAATTGTAGGCCTTAAAAAAGTCTTAAATTCGCGTAAGTATTGAGTTATAGGTATTAAATAATTTTAAACAGGTCTTAATTTTCCTACGTCCATGTAACGCTACCTCTAATGTTCATTGAAGTGCTCCAGCAGCACTTTAGTGTGTGTGTGTGTGTGTGTGTGTGTGTGTGTGTGTGTGTGTGTGTGTGTGTGTGTGTGTGTGTGTGTGTGTGTGTTTATTCCGTGGTGTTGTAGTTCTTTCTTTCGCTAGTCCAACTATAGTTCGCTGTATTACAACTACAAATGAGACCAGCATGCATCTTATATTGCAGCCAATCAGCTTTCGTGTTATTGGCTCGAGTCTCTTTCGGATTGTACCACAGACAAATAACGGATTCTATTCATCAGCTAAATTAGTTCTCCAGTTCCGTGATCATGAAAGTGAAGGGCAATCTTTCTCACCTACAGTCTCGCATAAGCGCCAAGGACCGGGCAAAGCGATTGCGCACTAAAAATAGTTAATAAAAGCCTATTTAATAAACCACGGACCGATGTCAGACTGGCTGTGGATTCCGTGCACGCGTTTGCCGCCTGTCAGCGCTCGCTCGAGTATATGAATCAATGTGTCTATAGGCTCATTACTCTTGAACGATCAAACACACATTATTATCCCTATGCTCATATTGGTGGGTATGTTGTGTGTAAAAAAAGTTTGGGACGTGTGTCAGTATTGGATCTGCACATTACTGTAGGTCTTAAAGTGAAAGCAACCTAATATAGAGTCATGCATTTTGTTTGTTATATTGTCATGTGTGACTATTGTGCATCTAACATAATGATATGGTAAATGTGGCATCCTAATTATGAAAAAAAAACAAAAACATGCACATTTCTGGAAATGACCACCACAAAATGTTACCACCAAGTCATTTTGATATATATATATATAAAAAAAAAAAATAATAAAGCTATGAGGAAGTGCAAATTTACTGATACTTTGTTCAATATAAATAAATTAATATTCTTTAAGTATTTATGATTCTGTATTTCATTATGTTCGTTTTTTTGCGTGATATAGGTCTTAAATTTCATTCATAATGGTCTTAAAAAGGTCTTAAAAAGTCTTAAATTTGACTTGGTGAAACCTGCAGGAACCCTGCTAATGTTTTAAAGATTGTTTAAATACAGAGAAATAAGCTATTTTAACCAGGACACGGACGTATCCGTGCGTCGTCCATCTATGACATCATACCTACATTACCCTCGATTTCCGATTTGTTTTATTCTGTAGAAACCACGAAACTCCAAAGACGCTTTAATATATTATGTGTTTTATTAGACAGGTGAGCAGGTTTGGATACATTCATTAACCGAAAACTATTTATTGATTTATAATAATTGATTTAAAATAGACATTTTGTAACATTATAAATGTCTTTACTGTGAGTTTTGACCAATTTAATGCATCCTTTCTAAATAAAAAGTATTAATTAATTTTTTTACCCCAAAAATATCATTTATTTTAGTAGATTAACAAACCCTTTGGTCAACGTTAATGGTTCCATATGTTTCTGTCCAGTGATGCTTTTAAACACAAGACTTAGTTTCCAAATACTAAAATTAAATCCTCTATTATAGATATTAAGAAATGTACTCTTAAACTGAGCATATAACAGTTCAAAATAAGGCTTTAGCTGTTAGTCATTTCAATGTCATTTCTGTCCTACCAAATTAGGATTTGTCAGCTTTGTGGTGTCTATGATGAAGGCAACTTCAGTTCAAAAAATGCCTGGACATATCTGGTTATTGTCAACAATCTCTCCCAGCTTGTAAGTACCTTCTTTTCCCCTGAATATTATGCAATACTGTCACATGAGCTAATGTCGGTGAATGAGTCTACAGTTACACTCAGGAACCAAACAGCAGTATAAGGGAGATAAAATGTAACTAAAGCCTTATTTACAGAGACATCTTATGGATTTTACTTACTTACTTACTGGATCAACAGTAAAACAAAACAGACAGCCTCTCATTTGTGTTCATGCAGCTTATAAATAATAAAAGCTTAAGGAGCACGAAGCAACAACAGTGAAAAATCATTGATAGTTCAAGTTAAACGGTAACCTGATAACCTAATGGTAATGTGCTATTGGTGCACTTGTTTTCTCTCTTCAGTTTGCCATGTACTGTCTCGTGCTGTTCTACAAAGCTCTGAGAGAAGAGCTGAGTCCCATCAAACCTGTGGGCAAATTCCTCTGTGTCAAGCTGGTGGTTTTTGTGTCATTCTGGTAAACTGTTCTCCTACATTCTACTTACAGGGATGACTGGTATAATCACGTTTAGTTCCTTTGTTAGTGTAGATTTCTAGAACTTTTCTAAGACAATAAAAAGCATCAGGATTGCCTGCACAACTACAGTCATGGCAGTTAATGGTCATTATTGGCAGAATTATTATAAACATGTATTGGTGATTTTATGTCACTATGTAATGTTTCATTGTTTTATCGGTCTTAGGCAAGCGGTGGTCATTGCACTTCTAGTGAAGGTTGGTGTGATCTCAGAGTCTCACACCTGGGAATGGGACAGTGTGGAGGCTGTAGCCACTGGATTGCAGGTGTGGTACTTTGGTCTAAGCACTAAACTACTTTTTTGTAACAACACTTATGGAAATGGGATTTGTGACTTGTGAGATCTGCCGGTTTAAGATATTTATATAAACTATTTTTGACTGGCTTACCATATACCATTGCTGCTGCACCCTCTGGATACACAAGTGGAAGTAACCTTAGATTAATAGCCTGTGATTCTCTGTTCTCATAGGACTTCATCATCTGTGTGGAAATGTTTTTGGCAGCCATTGCCCATCACTTCAGCTTCACCTACAAACCCTACATACAGGAAGCAGAGGAAGGTTCCTGTTTTGATTCCTTCCTGGCCATGTGGGATATCTCAGACATACGGGCTGACATCTCAGAACAAGTGCGCAATGTCGGTGAGTCACTACACAGTCTTTTCTTATTAGCGTTGCATGGTCAGAGGGTCTAGAAACTTTTTATTTATTTTTTTAACAAACTTTGCTTTACCCCTGAAAAAAATTGTTGCGTTCCCCCAAGAAATTGATGTTTACAAAGTGAGCACAAACCATTTGAGGGAGAATGCAAAAGCATCAACATACAATTTCCTGGAGCTCTGTATTGCACAGCCAGGAGTAATGCTACATTATGACCTTAAATTGGTATGGTCCAAGTTTCTAAACACAGAACAGGCATTGTTGACAATGTTATTTTAGTATTTTGACAGCTTGATCTAGCCACCTCAGTTCAAGAGGCAACATGGATGGCATTTGAACTGATAATTTAGTTAAAGGTGCACTATGTAGTGTTTTTTACAGTAGAGTATCCAAAAATCACTTGGCCAGTGTTATATATTTTGTTCAGTTGAGTACTTACAATATCCCAAATGTTTCCAACTATTTGTAAATTATAAGAAAATTGCTATTTTAACCAAGGAGTCGGGACGTCTGAGCATAGCGTCTGAGGGAGTCACCTGTCAATTGCGTCATATCTGCGTTACCCTCAGTTTTATTTGGCAGAAACGCTTTACTCTTAGCAGTGTGCAACAAGTGTCACAGCAGCCGGCGAGCGAGCGCACAGACTAACATAATATCATCATTTTCAACACACTCAAATGTATCTAATGTGATAAACAGAGCTACTTTACCTCATACTCATGACCGGAAAATAGCGCTGGCGCCCAGCGACTGTGTCCCGTCGTAATAAAAGTCCTGCTGCTCGCGAGGCGTGTGTTGTTCCTCTCATTACCAATGGCTCCAGCGGCCTTGCTCAGCTCCACAACACTCGCCCCTGCTCTGCTTCATACTACAGTAACGTTAATAACCACATCCATGAACATGATTTCTGAGTCCTGTCTTGATTCTTCTCCACTGGCTGTGAGGTGAAGACCACATGTCCCAAGATGCTGCACTCAAACTCAGCGTCATCAAACTACGCCTTTGTTTTGAACAGGCGCCCTCTAGAGGACGGAAAAGTTGCATAGTGCACCTTTAATAGCACAAAATATAAACATCAAAAGGAATGTTGAAAGAAACTTCCTGAAATGCATTGTCTCATAGCAACTCAGTTAATTTGCAGAAAGAGGTCAATAAAGCAGCTTGTAAACAACACTATAAAACGGTTAGTTCCAGTCCTTGATTGTGATTTGTCAATAGCTGTGTTTTATTCACAATAAAACACAGCTATGACTGCTTCACCCAACGGTTCTGTGAATCAGCATTCTTAGCAGCGTAAACATATGTTTGTTCTCATTGATATTGTTCATTGAAGCTTACTTTATTATGTAGAGGAGAATTGTGTGAGAGAGATTGATTGACCGAGTGTCTTACCTGCATTCAGCATTTTCCTTCAGGTCAGTCCTTGGTTCATTATGAAAAATCAGAAAAAAAATTCTGGTCCGCTGCGATATCTTGTCCTTTTAACAGTGCCCTGAAACTGACAGCGCTAGTCAAAGCATTTGTCAGTTGCGTTTTGTTCCCGTGTTCACAACAAGCTTCAGTCCTTTCAATATATAAGTCTTCGCCACTGACTGACTCACTCATACATATTCTTTGCTGCCACCTAATGGCGTAATAATGTAAATTGTTGCTGTTCACGGAAGGGACTATTTTTTTCCAGCGGAAGGAAGGCATTTAGTACTTTTACTTTATGAAAGTTGCATTGATATATATTTTTTATCTTTAATATTTGTATTGTATGGTAATCGTTTCATAAAAGCAATAAAGAGAGCTGTATCGTGTCACTTACACATGTAACTTTACATTTACCTCAGGAAAGCTCTTCAATGTCCATATCTCCTTAGTTAGTTAGAATTTGAGTGTTGATTATTATATCTGAAAATAAATAGCAATTGAATTGAATAGTTTTGGACTTGTTCATTTTAACCTTTAATATTATAGGGATAATATAGTGTTCCCTAAATAGTTTACAGCAGATTATTCAGATAATTGAATCTAAAGCGAAATCAGAATCAAATCTTTTTGTGAAACCTGTGTGAATACCCAGCCATAATTAAACATTTATGCACATGCGCTTTGTTTTATTACTTCAGGGAGAACTGTCATGGGTCGACCAAGGAAAACATATTTTGGTGAAGAGGCTTGCCAGGATGAGAACACGGGACTGCTGTCAGCTGGAGCTCAGGATCCAGTTGAATCGTCTTCCACCCCTCCATCCCCCAAGGGTCGTTACCAGGGCATGGGCCACACCGTAACCCCCCACTCCATCTCTGCTCCTGCAAACCTTGGTAGCATACCATGGGAAGGAGATGTGGACGACATCCCGCCAACTGTGACATCTGGCGATTGTACAGATCAACAGGGCTCAGACTATCCGCCGATTACTTAGCATCACTGAGCTTCAGCTACCAAAGCTTTTATATTTAAAGCACATCAATCAATCTAGCTACCATTAACTCTGGTTACTATTGGATACCTGTGGCTAATATGTGTTCAGGGGCTTGGCAAAGCTTTGGTAGCAAGAACATATATGAAGGACTTGGGCAGTGTTGGTCCGCTGTTTTTATCTCCGTTTTGCATTATTTTGCCGGAAACATGACCAAATTATAAAC
This sequence comes from Gobiocypris rarus, assembly GCA_023029165.1. NCBI lineage: Eukaryota > Metazoa > Chordata > Actinopteri > Cypriniformes > Gobionidae > Gobiocypris > Gobiocypris rarus. Next base: position 32,775,723 of record CM040914.1, read on the forward strand.
TGACCTTAAAGTCAAGCACAGTAATAATAGTAGTTTTAAAATGTCTCCAATACCAGTTTTAAATGTCATATAATCAGTTAACGGTTATTTTAAGACAGCTTTATGAATGTTAACTCTAAGAAACACTATATATTGATAATGCTACTTCACAATTTTGTTGTCATTTTTAATGCCTTTTTTATCATTATTGTTACTTTTACAGTTTTATCTGTTAATGCAAGGAGGAGCAGCAACTTGATCATGGACAGTAATATGAAATTGCCAGGATGCCATTGAGATTTGGAACTATTATCTCTCTGAATATATGCATGCGTTAAAGCAACTACAGTTTGACTGTACATCGGCTTTTAAGCACAAAGTACTGAAACACTCATATCTTTGCTCCGTTCGTTTCAGAGATTAGCAACCTTTCTTGGTCTGCTTGCCTCCTGAACAGCTTCATGCAATTGCATCAAAACATAAATGTATATGTTGGTTTTATTTTTTATTTGTCAAAAATGAGTAATAGAAACAAGTAGTTGCTTTTTTATTTTTAGTCGTTTTAACGGCAAGACAAAGAAAATAGTATAAAAAAGTATTGAAAATGTTGAATACTGACTTATTCACCTCGGGGAATGATGCAATGTTTAAATATCAGCCAAAGCTGTCTTATAATTTTGGGTTTCAGTCTGTTAGTACACAACATTAGCTGTACATGAGCAGCAAAATGTCAGATATATAGCATAACAGCACAGGCAGATCGTTTTATCATTACAGATATGGACCTGTGGGACCTATGTCTCTGTTCCATTCAGAGATGCAACTTCTGCAATGGTTTGTACTGCTGTTGCATTGCCTTATATAACAGTGGTTGTCACAAATAATTAAACTTTACATGGAAATGTTTATTGAGTATTTCTGTTTAAATATAGAATTTGTCATTTGGGGTGTTTAAACAACAATATACTAAAAGCGGAAATGGTTTTCCTTTGCGTTTTTTCATATACAGACAACAATGCTGTCAAAATGATCCCCTTTCACACGGATCCAAGTAAACAACAAAAACGCTGTATTATGCATGTCAAGCCAGTATTTGGCAATGTCACTTTGAAAAGAAACACTACGTGCCTATAGACTGAACATAATACGCATGGGCATGGCTTCAGTTTTCACAAATTTAAGTTTTTTTAGTTTACATGGAGACGATAATGGTGTTGTAAATTTGCACTTTGAAACCTGTTTTCAAAAGTTTTCTGGGCCCCAATATGCTGTTATCATCTAAAGTCTAGTAGTTTTTAGTTGAAAATGGTGTTGTGTAAACGGCCCCTTACTCACCCCCATGTCATTCCAAACCTGTGACTTTCTTTCTTCAGCGACACAAGACTTTTGGTTACCACGACTTCCATTATACACAAAAAAAGCAGAGACATTTTTCAAAATATCTTCTTTCATTCCACAGAAGAAAGTTATACAGGTTTGGAACTACATGAGGGTGAGTAAATGATTTCAAATCATTTTAATTTTTGGGCAAATTTTCCTTTTAAACACTAGAAGAAGCATCAAGCCACACAGTCATGGTGAAATTATTTTAATGTAAAATGTGTTCTGTTGCTAAAAATAATACATTTGTTTACCATACAGCAATTTAATAATTGCCCATTAGCAGCAGAATTTGGAGTGTGCTATACTATATATCGGTACAGAATCCCTCCCATCATGAGTCACTGGTCTCAGGCTGTGCCTCCCTGATGATATCAACAGCCTCCACATTCATCTTTAACAGCTGTAATGGAGATGCTGCTCTTGTGGAGCCGGATACTGAGCCGGACCCACTCTCCTCTGCTGACCGCCAGGGGCTGCTGGAGGACCACCGCCGCCTGCTTCCAGTGTGAGTCCTCACTGAAGGTGCTGACGCTTTGCTCAGAGTCTAGATGGATCTGGTACCAGAAGGGAATGGCAGTCACCTTGCCTGAGGTGCTGACCTGCACCTGACATATGCAAGAGAATAAAAGGCACCTTAAAAGAAAGTCACAGGGCCAGTGGGGGACTCAATATGACTTACAATTGGACAAAACTAGTTTTAAAATCGGCTAAAACAACAAAATATCAAGACACTTCTACAACCCCAAATCAGAAAAAGTTGGGACAGAATGGAAAACGCAAAAAAAAGAAGTGACTTCTAAATTTACTTTGACTTGTATTTCATTCCAGACAATATGAACACAAAATATTTCATGTTTTGTCCGGTCAACTTCATGTCATTTGTAAATATGCATCCTTTCCTGTCATTCAGACCTGCAACACATTTAAAAAAAAGTTGGGACAGTAAAGCATTTACCAATTTGTAATGTTGCCATTCCTTTCACAACACTTAAAAAGACGTTTAGGGACTGAAGACACCAAGTGATGAAGTGTTTCAGGTGTAATTTTGTCCCATTCTTCCTGCAAACAAGTCTTGAGATGGAACAGTACGGGGTCTTCGTTGTCGCATTTTGCGCTTCAAAATGCCCCACACATTCTCTATTGGAGACAGGTCGGGACTGCAGGCAGGCCAGTCAAGTACCCGTACCCTCTTCCTCCACAGCCAGGATTTTGTAATGTGTGCAGAATGTGGTTTTGCATTGTCTTGTTGAAATATGCATTGACGTCCCTGGAAAAGAAATCTTCTTGAAGGCAGCATATTATGCTCCAAAATCTCTATGTACTTTTCAGCATTAATGGTGCCTTCACAGAAGTGCTAGTTACCTTTGCCAAGGGCACTGACACAACCCCATACCATGACAGACCCTGGCTTTTGGACTTGTTGCTGGTAACAGTCTGGATGATCCTTTTCTTCTTTGGTCCGGAGCACACGGCGTCCATTCCTCCCATAAAATACTGATTCATCTGACCACAGTACACGTTTCCACTGTATGATGGTCCATCCCAGATGCCTCAGAGCCCAGAGAAGTCGACGGCGCTTCTGGACACTGTTAACATAGGGCTTCCTTTTGGCACAGTAGAGTTTTAACTGGCATTTGTGGATGTAACTGCGTATTGTGGTACTTGACAAAGGTTTGCCAAAGTAGTCCTGAGCCCATGTGGTGATATCGCTTCTAGATGAATGACGATTCTTGATGCAGTGCCGCCTGAGGGATCGGAGATCACGGTTGTTCAGCTTAGGCTTGCGCCATTGTCCTCTACGCACTGAAATTCCTCCAGATTCCTTGAATCTTTTAATTATGTTATGCACTGTTGAATGTGAAATATCCAAATCTCTTCCTATCTTTCTTTGAGGAACATTGTTTTTAAACATTTCAATAATTTTCTCACGTATTTGTTGGCAAACTGGCGATCATCGGCCCATCTTTGCTCCTAAAGGATTAGACCTTTCTTGGATGCTGCTTTTGTACCAAAACATAATTACAATCATCTGTTGACATCACCTGTTTCAAATCACATCTTTATTTAATAATTTTACCTCATTACTAGCCCCAACTTTTTTTTAAATGTGTTACAGGTGTGAATGACAGGAAAGGATGCATATTTACAAATGACATGAAGATGACCAGACAAAACATGAAATATTTTGTGTTCATATTGTCTGCAATGAAATATAAGTCAAAGTAAATTTAGAAATCACTACTTTCCTTTTTTATTTGCGTTTTCCATACGGTCCCAACTTTTTCTGATTTGGAGTTGTATAAGTTATAATTCACCCCCACAACAACTGTTTGCTTCCTCTCATATAAATGAATAAGCATTTTTTTTAGTTTAGCCAAGCTCTAAAATATGTTTTATTACAGTTAATACAAAGATTTTAATTGAAATAACAACATTAATAGAGAGAATTCCCAAAAAAAAACAAAAAAAACTCACTTTGACTTCTTTGTCGGTGTAATTGGCAGTGCTGTTCATGAGGTCTAGTGCGAATAGTTCTACTGGTTCACTAAGATGGGTACATTCAAGGGTGGATAGGTCCAAAAACATATGAACAGGTACCTGAGGGAGGAAACACATTACAAAGACAGTTTATCAGATGTGTAATTTACAGAAAACCACAGCATGTGCGTTATTTAATTTCTCTCACCCCGTACATATACAGCTTAAATACAATGGGTCATGAAATGGAAAATGTGATCTTTCATATTTCTTATTGTATGACAGGAAGTATGGTATTTAGCAATACTCCATTAAGCAGCTTCAAAATAAACCACATCGCAGTGCTGTTTCTGGTCATTTTGGTGCCGAAAGTGGCAAATGTAACACATACTGAGATTCAATTCAATAGGTCCTAAAAAAACAGCAAAGACCCAATTTTGGCATCTGCACTAGAATGTGCCCTTGAGTTTGCAGGTCAAAGTCAAGTCGAACAAACTGAATGCAAACATTCAGGCTTAATGGTTAGAGAGTCAGAATTGTAACCCACGGCCTGCAGTGTGTGGGTATTCACTGCTTACTGCTCCTAATGCCTGAGCACTAACTTGGATGGGTTAAATGCAGTGGACAAATTCTGAGTATGGGTTACCATACTTTACATCACTTTTTTTTCTTCTTCATAAATATAAGCCTATAAAGCCACTCTGATTATTGCAGTGCAGAATGACCTTTGTTCAGACAGGCAGATGAAAAACAACCAAACATAAATTACCATTCAAAATTTTGGTCTCTTACGCTGACCAAGGCTGTATTTATTTAACAGAATTGTAAAATATTCGTGCAATTTAAAATAATGTCTCTATATGAATAATGTATAATTTAAAACGTAATACATTCCTGTGATGGCAAAGCTCAATTTGCAATGGCCAAAATAATTTGTGGTTGTGTTTACATTATTATAAAAATGCATTTTTTTCCCACTATTTCTCCATAATGAACTTGGTAGCATTTGAAATCTAGTAAATTGTGAAGTCAGCACAATGGTGAGATGTTATGATGGAGATGAGCAAAGCCAACATTTCCATTTTCACCCTCTCCTTTAACAAAGCTTTAAGCATTTGCAAATTACTGATGTAGGCAAATAGATTTGGTTTGTAAATTAGGTTTGTAATACAAATCAGATTTGGTTGCAGTGTGAACAAAGTCTGCATTACATTAAACCCCAGAGTAAATATGGGGCCTCATACACAGAGACGAGATGAAGAGTGAGCACAGTATTCACAGAGCTGCTGAAGAACATACTGTGAACTGATTGATGAATGGAGCGATGTTGAACCCAAGAGTCGGCTCTGTTCCCTGAACGGCGCTTTCCAGAAGCAGCGTGTCTGACTCAACAAGCATACCGTGGATCACAATGCGCTCTGGAAAAATCTGTCCACCGTCCTCCAGCAAACACCTGAAATGTTCACAAGAATAACTTTTAGCAAACCTAAAGAAAATAACTAACCATAGTATATTTTACACTCTTACCTAGCTAATGTCGCTTTCTCCAACAGTTTCTGTCTAATAAGGCCGCAGGTCTCTATGCAGTCAAGTATGATGCCGCTCCAGAGCTTCTCGATGGATGGCCGCTGAAGAACTGCAGAATCGTCTTCAACGTGACTCAACCAGAACTTTAGTGCACTTTCAAGCACACCATTTTCTTTGGCCAGCAGTCTTAGCATAGCCTGGTGATGTTCCTTCTCAACTGAGCTGTAGGCCTGAACCAATCCAGGGCTGGTTTGTTTATCTTCACTTGAATTGAAGCCCAACTGGGCTGCCATCAAGGAGAGCACAGAAAAGCCCTCAGAGACATCAAGCACATAGATTGGGTCGAATTCTGCGTCTGACTCCTGTGACCTCCTAGTTGACTTTAGAGAAACCAAGAGATTGCTCATGGCCCTCTGGAAGCTATTATGATACGCTGTGTTATTGAGGAGGGCGATCTCAGAGGACTCCAGCAGAAAAGCGCGAGAAGGTTTCTCCTGGTTGGTTTGAAGGCCAGCCAGAGCATTGCACAGCTCTGACTCTGGGTTTGCAGTGAGATTCTTGGAAGGTCCTTTGTCCTTGTCCATATGAAACGTATGTCCATCTCTTACGATAGCAATGCAGCACAGCCTCAGATAAGAGTCCTTACAGGAAACTTCCACCAGTATTTCATCACCACATTTCACAGTGTCTGAGGGATGACATGAATTGATTGATTAATTAATCAGTCAGTCAATCAATCAATCAATCAATCAATCAATCCATCCATCCATCCATCCATCCATCCATCCATCCATCCATCCATCCATCCATCCATCCATCCATCCATCCATCCATCCATCCATCCATCCATCCATCCATCCATCCATCCATTGCCTCAATCTAATGCAAACATCATAGGATAATAGACAGTTACGTATTAGTCTTAACCTCATATGATGCATATTTAAAACTCAAAAACTGATGCTGAATGAAATAGAATGAAATTGAATTAGCCGGCTTCCAGAAATAGGGGGAACACTGTTTTTTTTTTACAGAAGAAAAAAAAAGGAATGAAAAAAAAAGGATTCCAAGTCAGTTATTGTGGTATCATCCATTTCAAATAACCCACCCATAAACTGCATGTACAATTGGCACTTTCACGTCTAAATGGGTAGTTCTTTTGAAAAATAAACTCATATAATCTAAAAAAAAAAACAAGATCAAAATAAACTAAAGAAGGTCTATATTGAAGCTGTAAATTGCTGCTACTGTGCAGTTAGTGAGACATTTTCTTAATCAAGAAACCTATTAAAGCGACTAGTTCTTCAAAATTTGAAGGTCCCAGATATAAACTAGATTAAATTAATTAGAATAGAATAATTACATTTCAGGATGCTAGATGTTTTAAGAGCTAAATGTTCTTCAAAGAGGATAGAATATACACCGATCAGGCATAACATTATGACCACCTTCCTAATATTGTGTTGGTCCCCCTTTTGCTGCCAAAACAGCCCTGACCCATTGAGGCATGGACTCCACTAGACCCCTGAAGGTGTGCTGTAGTATCTGGCACCAAGATGTTAGCAGTAAGTTGCGAGGTGTGGCCTCCATGGATCAGACTTGTTTGTTCAGCACATCCCACAAATGCTCAATTGGATTGAGATCTTGGATTTGGAGGCCAAGTCAACACCTCAAACACGTTGCTGTGATCCTCAAACCATTCCTGAACCATTTTGAATTTGTGGCAGGGCATTATCCTGCTGAAAGAGGCCACAGCCACCAGGGAATACCGTTTTCATAAAAGGGTGTACATGGTCTGCAACAATGCTTAGGTAGGTGGTACGTGTCAAAGTAACATCTACATGGATGGCAGAAAATTGCCCAAAGCATCACAATGCCTCTGCCGGCTTGCCTTCTTCCCATAGTGCATCCTGGTTCCATGTGTTCCCCAGGTAAGCAACGCACAAGCACCCAGCCATCCACGTGACGTAAAAGAAATGTGGTTAATCAGACCAGGCAACCTTCTTCCATTGCTCTGTGGGCCAGTTTCTGATGCTCACATACCCACTGATGCCGCTTTCGGCGGTGGAAAAGGGTCAGCATGGGCACTCTGACTGGTCTGTGGCTATACAGCCCTATACGCATCAAACTGCGATGCACTGTGTATTCTGACACCTTTCTATCAGAACCAGCATTAACTTTTTAAGCAAATTTGAGCTACAGCTACTGTTCGATCCTCTCTGTCAGCCTTCACTCCCCACGTGCATCAATGAGCATTGGCCGCACATGTCCCTGTCACCGGTTCACCACTGTTCCTTCCTTGGACCACTTTTGATAGACCAAAAACACCCCACAAGAGCTGCAGTTTTGGACATGCTCTGACCCAGTTGTCTAGCCATCAGAATTTGGCCTTTGACAAATTTGTTGTAATCCTTACACTTGTCCAATTTTCCAGCGTCTAACACATCAACTTTGAGGACAAAATGTTCACTTGCTGCCTAATATATCACACCTACTAACAGGTGCCGTGATTAAGACATAATCAGTGTTATTCACTTCACCTGTCATAATGTTATGCTAGATCAGTGTATATTTTCTTTTATTCTGCACATTTATTATAAAAAGGCTTCAGAACCAAAGCTCTAGAGTCATGGTCCTCTTTACCCTTCTCTCTATATTTTTCAATTGATAGGCAGCAGCTCTTACTGAATGGACTCTGTACTGGATAGATGGCCTGCTCCCAGCATGTGTCTTCCTGTGGGCCAGTGGACAGGTGGTTGTCCTGGTCTAGGTGTAGCTGAAACCATACTGCCAGAGCATCAAGAATACCCTCCTGCATCACACACAGCCGCATCTGCATCACCTCTCTGGAGCAAAGACCCTCAAGCTCCTGCAACACAGAGAATGTTTAGGAACTCTTACTATGCTCATGTCACTTTATGTGTTTCAGGCATGTCACTTTGGCTCACCCAGGTTACATTTATTTGATAAAAATTTTACAGTTTAAAATAGTACATTCAAAAATAACTCTTTGAATATGTTTTCAAATGCAATTTATTCAGCATCCCTACTCCAGTTTTCAGTCACATGACCCTTATATTTCAAGTTTCTTTAGTGAATAGAAAGTGTAAAAGAACAGCATTTATTTGAAATAAAAATCGTTTATAACATTGTAATTGTTTAATGCATCCTTGCTGAATAAAAATATAAATTTCTTACAACATTGTGACCTGTTTGAGACTTGTTTTATTATCAAAATACCTTACTGCTAAATACATGGCTCTATATGTTGACCGAGTTCAATACCTGCACATTATTGAAGTCTATGTCCAGAGCTGTGAAAGGCTGTGTAAGCTGAATGTATCCTCCACGCAGGCGGCTCAGTCTTTCAGTGGTGTAGGGCTCTGTGCAGTCCTCAGTATCAGCCGAACAACTAACAGGACTATAGATCTGTCCTACTACAGACAGATCCAAGCCTCCCAAAGAAGACACAGACAGCCTGTAGAGGGTTGATTGGATGGTTAAGATGTGCAATGCTTTTAGTAATTCAGTCACTGAATGTTCACTGTATTTGTTTTAAGATAACATTCACGCCTATTTCTTTGATAATTGCTTTTATCTTTTATTTTTAACTGTTTAAAGAGAAATTTAATATAAACTTTGACATTCACACTGCGTCACTCATCCATGAGCAGCTTTGGTTTCTCACCTGTGGTGTCTACGGATCTCATGGCACTGCACAGCGACTCCAAACACAGTTGCGCCGGCAGGTATTACACGGCCCGTTTGCGAGGGATTGGACAAGGGTTGTCGAATGTTCTGTTGAGATTATTTAATAATTAGTTGGAATGAGTTGGAAATTATGAATAACTAATATTTTTCTAAAGTATATGAACGTATAACTACTATACTTTTTAACCATTATTAATGAAGAAAATATATCATATAAAAAATTAATACATTTTCAGATCAGTGGAAGAAATCCTTATTGTTGAACAAATGCGTGTATCTCGGGTAGCCACTAGGTGTCCCTATTGGCTAAATATAAATTCAACAAGAGGCTACTCTCTGATTATGATACTGAAAAAGTGCAACATATTTAATGTAAGGATTTAGAAAAAAAGGATTTGGTTCTAAGACGGCAAATTATGACTTTTTTTGCCAAGATTGCTAATAAGAGAGACAGTAAAAAGTCTCTTAGTCACTGACCACGGCCGGATAAACATCGGATCAGACAGGATAAAGTAATTTGTGTAAAAGGATTACACTATAATCAGAGTTTAGTTTGTGGCATCACGTGACCTCACTGTAAGTTTGCTGATCAGAACAATCAATACTGCATAATCAATAATGTTCAGAAAGTGACTTACAGGTGGAGGTAACAGTAGGTGCTTCCATGCATGGATCAGACTCTCAATGATGCCCTCACCAAACAGCCCTGCATCTACTGTCTCTGTTACAACCAGAGATACTCTAATGAAAGGGACATAATACAGGTCAACACACTCTTGATATCTTAAATGGGTACCACAGTGAACTGTTTATATGATGTTTCTATAAAAAACAAAAATGCAATGCACTCTACAGCCTTTTTTCTTTTTTAATTCACTTAAGTAGGTCAGAATTAGCTTTCGTGAATGCAACATTTTTACAAATAATACATTACATTTTTAGTATTTAATTAACGATTTAGTACAAGTTAAACACTACCATTCAAAAGTTTGGGTCAGAATGATTTTTATAAAAAAACAAAAATAAAAAAAACATTAAATTGTAAAAACATGATTTTCTACAAGTAATTTTGAAAATTAAGGATGAAGGAAAATGAATTACCTGTTTTCAACACTGACACTGAGAAGAAATGTTTCTGAAGGGTCATGTGACTGAAAACTGGAGTAATGATGCTTAAAAATAAAGCTTAACCATGTAATGGTTTTTCACAATATTACTACTTTACTGTATTTTTATCAAAATAAATGCAGCCTTAGTGAGAATAAGAGATGTTTAAAAATCGTATTGGGGTCCCAAACTTTTAAATGATAGTGTAAAATATATCTGATTTATAACAAAAACACTGATGTTATTCTCCCAGTTTAAAACCATTTCAATATGGATCTTGTTAACTGTATAAAGAGATTCTTTACCTATTTGGAATGTCTTTTGGAATTTCCATGTCCAGAGACTTTAGGTGAACGATCTTGATGCTATCTGCCATCCCATTGGCTGAGAGCACCTCGCATGCCAGCTCATACATTGTCTTTGACAGCTCACAGGCATAGACCTCCGCAGCGCCTGCCATCTTTGCACACATTCTAACATACCAACCGAACAGCATCAAACCACACTCACAGTTGTATATCAGTTGTAGCAGACGTTTGTTAGATAACAATGTTATGTAACAGTTTCTGTAAAATCTCACCCGAGGATGCCAGTGCCAGTTCCGATGTCCAGAACGGAGCTGCATCCTCCCTCAACAGCTTTCTTAATAGCCAGCTGGTACTTGTGGTTCCTCCCATGGTCGTTGAGCATTAAGAAGTGCCAACGTTCCACCAACCAGTTTGCAACACGGTAGAAGTTCTCCTTTGCCTCTGGGAAGTCTGGTCTGAGTTTAAGGGCTTTGTAAAAATGGCCAGCAGCCTCATCCCGAAATCCCATTCTGAAACAAAACAAACCAATTCAAAAATTGACTATGCTTGATTGATTATGTTTTTAAATTAACAACATTGACATTGTTTGTCAGTCTGTTTTTTTTTTCTTTTCATTCTTTAAGGATGGCCTTTTTATTCTTTAATCTTTAAGGATGCTTTCAACTGCATGTTTCTATTGTTACAATGTATGTATGTATGCATGCATGTATGTATGTTTGTGTGTAAGTGCTAAAAATATATAAAATTTATATAATTTTATATAATATAAAATTTGGCTAAAAAAAATAATATATATATATGCACTTACACACACAAACATTAACTAGTAAATGTAGTAAATTAACTACATAAATTTCTATATATTTCTATACAATACATTTCTATTAACACGTTCGGTAAGCAGACACACTCTGTCAGTTTAAATCTAGACTAAAAACACATCTCTTTACTATGGGAATGGCATACACATAGAACATTATCAATTTATATTATTCAAATCAGTTAAATGATTTTTTTAGGCTGCATTAATTAGGTCTGCTGGAACCGGGAACACTTCCCATAACACCTGATGTAATCGTTACATCATAAAAAGAATGGCATCTATGCTAATATTAGTCTCTTTGTTTATCCCGAGGTTTACTGTTGTCAGCCGGATCCGGGCCATATCCAGATCAGATGGTGGACCTGCACCTAGATGCGACAAACACAGCCCTGATGTGTCAGCAGAGACCGTTTCAACTAGCCTCTCCCATGTGATGGCCTCATCGACATCAACAAGCCCGTCTCCTGCGTGATGACTGCGATCTTCAACCAGATGAAACTGGACAACTACTCTGAATGTTCCAATCTAATATGACTTCTGATTTGTAATGTTGCCTTAATCACAGTCATACACTGTTTGTTCGTTTAACCAGAGGAGAACTGGCAGCCCAACTGAGCCTGGTTTCTCCCAAGGATTTTTTTCTCCATTCTGTCACCTGATGGAGTTTTGGTTCCTTGCCACCGTCGCCCCTGTTGCCTTTGGCTTTTGGCTTGCTCAGTTGGGGACACTATATTTAACTATATCACTTTTTATTCAATTCTGTTGCATTATTTTCCTGTTATCATTGTGAAGCTGCTTTGAAACAATCTGCATTGAAAAAAGCGCTATATAAATTAAGGTGAATTGAATTTCTATACTCTAAATTTTGATTAAAAAATTAAGCCCGAGGAAAAAGTATCTCGGTTTCCAAAAATATTTAGTGGCACAACTGGTTTCAACATTTATAATAATAATGTTTTTAGAGCACCAAATCAGCATATTAGTATGAGGTTACACTTTATTTTAAGGTGATGTAGTTACATTGTACTTATTCAAATAAGTACTGAGTAATATTAATTAAGTACATGTCCTTACTATAGAGTTTGGTTTAGAGTTAATTACTTGGAATTATGCATAATTTACTGTTATTTCTATAATAAGTACATGCAGTAACATGCAACTACGTCACCTTAAAAAAAAGTGTTACCAAGAATGTTTTCTGAAGGATCATGTGACACTGATGACCGGATTAATGACAGCTGAAAATTCAGCTTTGTCATCACAGTTTAAAATATATTATTTTAAAATGTTATATTTTAAATTGTAATGATATTTCACAATATTATTGTTTTAGTGTAGGCCTATTTTTCATCAAATAAATAAAAAGCCTTGGCAAGAATAAGAGTCCTCTTTCTAAAGGGATCAAATATATTACAAACCCTATATTTTACAACGTTAGCGTATGTATTATACATTTATAAGTATAAATAAGACATAATTACATTATCTTGATGAGAGAAACATGACTTTTCTTAGTTTACAAAAACTACTAATAAATAACCTGAAGAGATGCTCTCCCATGCTGTTCACTATAACCTCATCTGCTGGAAACAATTCCATAGCTTGTTCATAGCAATCAAAAAGGTCCTGGATGCGTCCAAGAGAGTCCAGCTCATCGGCCCATTTGAACAGAGTGAATCTAAAGGACTCCTGTAAATACAAAAAAAATATTTACAGATTTTGCAAATAGAACCTGAAGCCTGAATAACTTTAAATATATAGTTACACCATGCAGTAATTAGACGTAAAAACATGGAAGATTTTATTTTTTAAATCAAGCTTACATTTGCAAAGTCTCTTAGAGCTGGGGCAAGGTTTAGAGCCAAAAGATAATGAACAAAAGCAGTGCCATAGTCCTCACTGAACAGACACTGCTGAGCACTTTCTAATGATCTAGACACCAGCTCATTTCTCGCAGCATCTTCTCTCTGAGTTCGTCTATGACGCCTCGTCCTCTTTGGTCTTGTAGTGGCATTAGGCATATTTTCTGTGAATGGCAGAGCTAATTATGTATCACTTGCTAAAGTTGAAAAACCTGAAAAATAGACAATGAAATAAAAAATAACATTTTATTGTCAAATATAAATATACAAATGTTTTACTGTAAAATGTAACACGTTTGTATTCGTTCAGTTTCAGTTGATATGATGGCTGAAGCTAGTATTGCTATTTACTAATGTAATATAATAATAATACAATATCATATAACAACATAATTTAATGTAGCGTAATATAATAATAACATATCAATGTAATATAATACACTATACAAATGACCAATTATTAAGCAATAACATCATTGAATATGATAATTTCCCCCCACAGACATAAGCATTTTGCAATTTAATATGCATATAAATAATGAATTTAACATTTTTACAGCATTATTTGTAACGTTTCCAAAATCTGGATTGAAAAGGTTAAGGCTGATTTATGATTCTATTTACCTGCTTCAGGTTTGCTAGTTGAGATCACGGGGATGTATATATATCAGTGTCTATGCGACTCCAGTCTATCGCTGTAATTAAACCCCAAACTGCGATTTAAACTTATTTTTATATTGTTTCTATCTTCAGATTAAAGATAAATAGAAGCTCTGCTCCTGTACTGCAAGTCCGTTCAGTACAACCAGGCGGGCGGAAACAACATCCGCTATTTTCGAGTTCCACATAAGATTTACTGACTCTGGCCAGCCCATTAGTATTATCGTATTAATGTAGATTTTTGTTTTTATTTTATTTTTTTGATAAACCAAAAATCTAATACCTATGCTGAATGATTTATACACTTGGAACAGATGTTAATTCCCACAACAATACTTCCCGCGGTCCAATATTCCCCTAAAAGCCTTGTTTTCCAGAGAGCCAAGCGTGATGACGTGAGTCAGAAAAAGCCCTGAGAGTCCTGCACGAGGCGGGAGGAGACTCGCGCTCGACTGTCATTCGCGGACCAAAAACCTGACTGGACATTATATTACCTTTATTTTAACAGATATCCGTGTAGCGTATAACTGTTTATCATATCTTGCGAGAGTGTAATCCCGTGACATACTTTATATACATAGGAACAAGTTTACTTATGCGACTTGGACAGAGTTTTATTACCAACAAAAAAAGTCCCGACACGTTTGGTCTTACTAAAATATACGAGGACGCGTTAGTAGATCGGTTTTAGTACAGCTTTGCGTTCATTTTTCATTTTGTTTCTTCATTTGACCAGGTTTTATTCATTCGCTGGTCGCTTTCTAACGGGATTTAAACGCTAGCTAGTCAGTAAATAAACTAGCTAAATCCAGTAAAAATGGGTTTACACCCGTTGGAGTTCAGTGAGTGTTACCTGGACAGTCCTGCTTTCAGGGAGAAAATCAAAGCTCATGAAGCAGAGTTGGACAAAACCGGCAGATTTATCAAAGAGCTATATAAAGATGGAAAGAATCTCATCAATGCCACGAAACGTAAGTGTCATTTTATCCCTGAAACCTGAAGTATGTGCTTTAAATTAAATTGTTAGCCATTCTGTCAACGTGATCCAGCACTATGTAACTTAAATGCAATAAAGGTAATGGCATATCATCAACCCAAATCAGTCCAATTTTTTTTTTTTGTGTGTTTTTTTTTTTGGTCAAGGTCACCATGTCATTACACTTATGCGCGAGGGTGTGAGGGTAGTTTTGCTGCTCTCGAGAGTAACATGGTTCGTTTGGTGAAATTAGCTTGCGTGACATAACGTTTGCTGACTGTTTTTGGACGTTTTTTGAACTCCCAGGTTTCCTAAAAGTCTGCTTTTGATCTGTTTACATTAGGAATTTTTGCAGCACTTATGTTAGTTAAAATGCCACATTACTGAGCCAATTTTCAGTTCAGACATCAGCAGTTTTGCATCTTCATTTGTGGCTTATCACCTCTGTCATGTGACCCCCCCCTTCACCTCCACGTGTAAGGCCTATTGTAAACATTTTATGTCTCTTCCCATTTATGCTTTCATTTTTCTAGTTAAGGACGGGGCAGAACAATTTGGCTAAAAATAAAGCTTGCGTATTATGCCTTGGACGTTCAGGCCTTTTTTGGACTTGTTTGAATTATTAGGATCTGCAGTGTCTGGGTAGACTTATCTTTAATATGATTGTGTTCTGATATCAGTACATTTTTGTATGAAAAAGAAAGACCAAACGTTTTTAGGTGCTGGGTGGCTTCATGCTAAAGCAAATTCTGTCTGAATGTGTATTTTTTATTTATTTTAAGATTGTTGTGTGGTTCGTTCCTCTTTCTTTTTTCTATGCATGGTGCACAGTTTTGTTTTGTCACAGCTTCCATGTAATGCTGTACTGCAAATATGGCTAAATTAAGATGTTCAGGGCAGGCTCATGGTACATAAGCCCACGCATCCACTGCCTACATGATAATCGTGGCTTGGTTAGCTTAGTTTTATTTGGCTTAAAACATAGGAAACATAAAGCAATCACCAACAACCTATAATAGCATACATTTTAGATGAACCAACCATTGAGAGAGGTTGATTTGGGTCACTCAGGAATAAGATGAAAAATAAGCAAGTGTTTTTTTTGTTGTTGTTTTTTTTAATCCTTTTGGTTTACTGTTTTTTATAATGTTTAGTAATTTTAATTGCTGTCATTCAGCAGGTTTCATGTTCAGTTGGTGTCTGTACTTAAAGGCACAATATGTAAATCAGCTATTTTACCTATGTTATGGACCGTGTACTAACATCACCTGTCAATGACGTCACAGATAACGAATCATTGTGTAACAGCGCAACACTGTTAGTCTAATTGTTTGAATCTCTTGTTTTCTTGATTTACCATGAGTAGCATGTTTTCAAGCTACACCTTTGCTTTGAGTAAGCGACCTCTAACAGCGAAACTTACTGACAGTGATTGTTTTGGATTCAAGTATCCAAAAACCACTAAACCACTTTTTTGACTTGCATTTATCCCAAATGTTTTCAACAATGTTTAAATCCATAGAAATCAGCCATTTTTACCATTGTAACGACCCGAGTCATTGTGTCGTCTGACAATGATGTCATATCCACATTACCCTTGATTTCCATAGGAACTAAACCCCAAAGACGCTTTAGTATTTAATAGCTGCGTCTCATTTCGAAGGCTGCGTCCTCCGGAGGTCGCATTCGAAGGCTGCATATGTCATCGAGAAGGTCTTATTTAAGAAAAGTAACCGCTCGATTGCAAGTAACTTGTCATGTTTGGTTCGATTAAAACGAACCCTGGTGCGATTGCTCGGTTAGTGCGGTTCATTTGAGCATATGTGAACGCTGCCATCTGAACCCTGGTGCGCACCAAACAAGCGGACCGAGACCGCTAAAAAGATGGGACCCGGTCCGCTTCACAACTCTGGTGTGGTTCGATTGATATTTAATCTTATTGTTTACAACAAAAAGTAAACCAGACAACACATTATGCAGAATGCAGAATGAGCTTTATTTGTAGTAACATTTATATAGCATTTTCTCCACCATACAATGTTTTAAAATTGATTACATGTGATTTAGCAACACAAGTCATCCAGCTTTTATTATTATGATATTCTAATATTGATTTAGCATACTGCAGTGTGCAACAAGATGATGCACAGAGTAATGTAAACATAACTTTCAACACACTCAAATGTATTTGTAGTATTTTTTTATTTTTTTGTATTTAGTTTAGCATTGTTTTGACTATGGGGGGAATGGTTCAAATTACTCACGGTTTGGTTTGTATCGCGGTTTTGATGCTATGTTCATGGTAATTGGGACATTTGTCAAATAAAAATAAACAAAATAAGAACAAATAATCAAACTGCAAGCAATAGCACAAATACATACAATAGAGCAATGGTCCATATAAAATAAATAGTGCTTTTCAGGTTTTCCAGGTACAGAAATGTAATAAAATAATCAAATATAAAGTAACATTGCATATTATAATCTTCATTGTAAGAGAACTCAATATCTGTGACACGGCGTGTGCACGCTTCAGACGAGTACACACACACACACACTTTCTCTTCTCTTCTTGCTCTTGAATGTTTAAATTGGCAAGGCTTAAATGAGTTTAGTTTAAACTAGGTCTGTCAACGTTAACACATTAATTTAAAGTCCTTAAAATAATTGAATGCAATTAACGCAAATAAATTACAGAAGTACGTGAAGCTGCATCATTAATGTAATTTCCATCACGCAGTTAGATGTTCTTAGAAGTCGGGAGTTTATCACAATCACACTGAGCATCTCTACACACCACCTGTAACCCTGGAGGAAATGTCCATTTTCTTTAAGTGATCCAGTAATCAAATTAATTCAAACAGTCCAAAACAGTGCTAATGTAAAGAAGGCCAGGCTGATTACATCAGACATATCAGAGAGAATGTGAATTATTCATTCCAGTGTGTGCTTTGCTTTAAAACAGGAGCTCTGTCGTATTCTGGGATTGTTTCTGAAAAGCGCAGTGTTGGTGATGTACAGGAGTCGTACAGTAAGCGCGTTAGAGTCTGGTATATTGATGCGCAAAGAATAAACTGTGTGTGCTGTGACTGTGAACACTGTAAATTCTGTAAAGGTTTTTTTATCTTTTTTCATGGGTGCAATTGCTTAGATGTGTAAGAATTTATTACATTATATGGACTCCTTATATTTGGTTATTTGGTGTCCTTTTGGAGTCTCAAATGATCATTGAAGCTTGCAGAAAATGCAGCTTTGTGAGAATCACCCATCAATCTGATTGTTTGCTTGCTGGATATAGCAAATTATGACAAAATTATGTGCTTAATAAGATAAACTGCATATGCTTTATTTCAACATCCTTAATAGCGATTGATCACACAACAAAGATACAATTTAATCAGGGAACACTTTACAATAAGGTTCATTAGTTAACATTAGTTAACTACATTAGTAAACATGAACTAATAATGAGCTGCGCTAATAAAGCATTCATTTATCTTTGTTAATGTTAATTTCCACATTTACAAATACATTATTAAAATCTTGTTAACATTAGTTAATGCACTGTGAACTAACATGAACAGCTGTATTTTTATTAACTAAAGTTAACAAAACAGTAACAAATGTGCTGCGCATGGTTAGTTCATGTTAGCTAAATGTTAACTAATGACCATTATTCTAAAGTGTTACCATTTAATCACGATAAAAATAAAATAAAATAAAAGATCTATTGACTTGACAGCCCTATAGTTTAAACACAATGGTGTTCAGGTCTCATGTGAGCTCCTGCGCTATCAACACCCAGACGGCGTAAATGACGCATTCCAGCATACAGCACAAGAGTGACTGTGGTAACACTTTACAATAAGGTTGTATTAGTTAACATTAGTTAACGCATTAGTTAACATGAACTAACCATGAACAACATCTCTGTTCAGCATTAGTTAATCTTTGTTAACTTTAGTTAATAAAAATACAGCTGTTCATAGTTCACAGTGCATTAACTTTTTGATCATCGCTGTTGTTGTAATGTATTGGGAAGTCAGAATGTGTATCCATCGACAGAAACATACATTAACCTAGTTTTGTGTGTTTTACACATTGTTATTTTCAACAAACCGCTTTATAGATGTGTTTGTGCAGATTTGAGATGAACTGTGGTGCAAGTGAACCGTGGGTGGAGAACCATGCAGTTCTTTTTTTCTTTTTTTAAACAGATAACCGTTCCACCCCTATTTTTGACCAAGTAAAACAGCACTTCTTTACCCCGTCACCTGTAAAAGTAGTAGTTCAGCACTTACAGAAACTTTTTAACAGGCAACTGTTATGGCATAATTCCGAAATATTGCGTATTACCATTTCAGTATCTGTGTTTGTCACTTTACTGTCTATAGTAACAAATTACATTTAACTGTTTTTGCCAACAAAATAACGTGACAACAATTTTGGCATAACTGAATATTATACAAACAGTTGGTCACCATGTTAGCAGAGTTTAACTTGGCATGCATGCATGGATTGACTTTTCACTGGCATTTGACATTCTGAAGCAGGATGTATCCAAAGTATTTCTTAATGTTGTAGTGATTGGCTTTGTCCCAGTGCTCACTGCTCAATTGACTTCAACATTATGGTCTCCTATACAGATGCTCATGCAGTGACCCAAGAACATATTACAGCAAAAAAAGACCAATTAACTCATGGTCATAAACTGAGAGAATTTTTTTTTCAGAAACAGTTTTTCAATAGGCAGGAACCTGATATAATTCTTTAAAGTGAGTTTCAAATGTCATCTTTCAAACAGAATTGGCCATGTCCCTGAGGCAAATAACCTTTAAAGGGCCCAGTTCTTCCACTTTTGCTTGTTTTTCTTGGGGTTGTGAAATCGACCAAATCACTTGTCTTATGTTTGCTAAAATTCATACATATTTGATGATGACAATCAGTGCATTTACATGCACCCTCATAATGTGATTTATGAGGGTTGAAACACTGATTGAGTGGTTCTATATGACATGATTTCGGTAAGTTGTACTCTATCTTTTAACATACCTCCAGACGTTCATTCATTCACGTTCATTCAATGGGAGGCACACTACAATCTTCTGTTCATTCATCAGCTGAAAACAGGATGGGTAATCGATTCTTGGGATTTAAGAATCGATATCGGTTCTTAAAAATGAGAATCAATTAAAATCGAGAATTTTATATATATATATATATATATATATATATATATATATATATATATATATATATATATATATATATATATATATATATATATATATATATATATATATATATATATATATATATATATATATTATTATTATTATTTTTTTATTATTATATTAGAAAAATATCTGGCCCGATCTAAAGTGTAGGAATTTTTTTAACAGTCCAAATAAAACGGTGCTCTGCACGCTTTGTACAAATGAAATGGCATAGGCCTACAACAGCAGCACAACGTCAATGCAGCAGCATCAAAAGAAAATATCACTGGCTCTCCTACCTCAAAACGACGAAACGTTTACACAGCACTAGAATACGATTGTCAGTCCCATATTTTGTGCTTAATATGGCTGTGATCATACAGCATTCTGTTTTTTTCAAGCTGCCGTAGGTGTGAGGCTGCGAGGTGCGCCGCTAAATATTCTCTGTAACCGGTTACAAAGCATTTAACGCTGTGTAGCCAAAGATGAATTTAATTGAGGTCCCATTGATGAACTCATGCCTCGATTAGACTCATTTATTTAATAACGCGCTGTCAATCATTGTAACACTTCATGGTATTATTGACACCTCCATGTTGGATATTTTTGCTAGGCTTACTGCTATGGTTATTTAGAATGTGGTTGTGAATTTTAGCTGTTTGATCATACAACTGAATGAACATTTCCAAGCAGATAGCTACTATAGTCTCCTGAATGAACCAAACATTTCAGTTACTGCTGTAAATCCCAAAAAGTGACAGAGTAACATCTCTCCTAATTAGACCTACCTTACCTTTTGTGATAAATAATATCACTAGGTAAATGTTCATACATAGATTATCCACGGCTATTATATATTGGTAAATTATTGGTTATTATTTATTGGTAAATTTAAAGGGATTAATCGACTATTCAGAAAATAAACAATAGCGTAACCAGGGAAAAATAATCATTAGATTAATCGATTAATCGAAAAATAATTGATAGATTAATGATTGAAAGTTCCAGCCCTAGTTCTCATGCATCAAGCAAGCACTGTTGAACTTTTAAGTAACACAATAATCCACATATTCTGCAACTAGGAAAGTTTTATTATATCTTGAGCCTTTGTGCTTAATTTTTCGACCTTTTGGAAGTCTGGGAGGATGTATTTGGCCATGGAATTCTTGATTCAGAGAGACGTGTGACAACCAGCCTGTCAGCTGCTGTGGAACAGGAATCCCTCAGTGGATGAGATGGACTCAGAGGATGCGCTCCTGTTTTTGTCCATTTCCTCTGCAGAGCAGCCAGTCTTTGTCACACAACCTCTTGACCTGTCCTCGTATCCTCCCCTCTCCCCAGGGGAGATGTGGTCCTTGTTCGTCACTGTTCATAGGAAACAAATAGAATACATGCATCAGCTTCTGCAGGATTTATTCATACTCTGCTGAAACGTTAACGGTTATTTCCACATTTGAGGATACTGGAAGCAGAAAGCTGTACACCTGGGGCCTGTACCATGATGGTAGCTGAACAAACTCAGGGTTACAGAGAGACAAAACCAAACCAATCTAATCTGTATATGTGTGTGAGTGTGTGTATGGGCCGCTGTCCTGTAGAGTTTAGCTCCAGCTTGCCTCAACACACCGGAGCAGGTTGGCTGTGGAGCTTAAGTTACTATGAAACAGCTAAAAGCCAAGCCACTTTCATGGTACCTAAAACCCAGGATTGGCTCTATCTAAACTGCAACTTACCTGGCTAGCCAGCTAAACTGGCTTCATTGTACAGGCCCCTGATGTCTTCAAAGCAAAACAAATAAACAGTTTATTCCTCCACTCTCTGCATGTCACGTTTTATAAACGTTCTAAGTCTGTGAGATGTTCTCAACTTTTGCCAAGGATTCAGTTTGGCAAAAGTCTCACAGTAATATCAATGCATTGTCTTTCAAACATTGTCATAATAATTAATTAAAACAGAATTAAAGTGGATATGAGATCATGGAAGAAGAAAGTTTACTTTTTTAGGAAATGAGCTTCATGTGTTGTGCAGATGCCATGCCATACTGCAGAGAACAGTACGTTTTAGTTTTTTTATGAAACATCCTCACCATATAGGCATTAGTCAAGGTAGACACTATATTGTATTTTATGCAAATAAAAACGTGAAGGACCTATAGTCCATTCAGTTGGTTGTTCTGTCTCAAGGTTTTATGCCACCTCTAATTTTCATTTTATAATTAATTAACATAATTAATTAATTCATTGTATACCTTTTTGTCCAATGGAAATAGGGCTGCACGTTACATCAGAATAATCTGAAAAATTAGGGCTGCTGGATTTTCAATGATCTGAATGAAGACACATTACTTACAGATGAAGACACATGACTGTTACATATGTTTGTCATGCTTAATGTTACAAAAACACACAAAAAGGTGCCTCTCGGAAACAGTGTGAGATCTCAAATTAAGTTCTCTTATGTAGATTATATTGTCAAATATGCACAAAATGCCCCCGTCTTGGCTAGTAATCACGTAAACACAGTCTTAAGTTAGTGAATGTAAATGGTTGTTACAGTATGTTAGATCCTGTTGTCTGTGTCCTTAATGTCAATCTAACAAAATATAAAGAGAAAATCACTCATTGCTCTTGAGTGAATAACTTTTGTTGCTTTAATAAGAATCTGTTTATTTATAAAGTGAAAACTAAGCAGTGTTTTAGTTCTACATTTGATTATTCCATTTCTGTTTTATGTGTTTAAGTCTAACATCCTACTTGAAAAATTAACGCACTATTAATTTAGTTTGTATCTTTGTTTTATTGTATTTGCCCTAGGGCTGGACCTAAAATCTAAATCTTAATGAATTGAACACTTTACCTCGATTATGATTAATTAACTTCTATTTTTTTTTCTCATAGTTCACTGACAAGGTTTGTACTGTAAATATTCTTGACTATTAGTGGGATATTTATTTTAAAAATAAATTAGCACTGTGAGAGTACAGTTATTATATGTCTCTATTATTTGTGTGTGTTGTGTGTAGTTACTTCAAAATTAGAAAAATGTATGCTATGACTTTTTAGTTTCTAAGCTACTTTAGTGCTTATTTACAGGACAGTGTTGACAGTGAGTTTCTGCGCTCCTCTGTGTACACACAACCTTCACGTGATGTGCAAGCTACTGTCTGTATGAATGTTCATGTGTCACAGTAGCTCAATAAAATGTACACATCCGATGGTCTAAAATCGCATTAATGTCCAAATTGGCAAGCCTTAAAACATACAATTAACAATGGACGTAGTTTACTAAAAACCCGATCGTGATCAGGCTTCACGGCTCGTTCATTTTCAAAAACACGACGCAGATCGGCTCTCTGTGTCACAGAAAACAGCTCACAAGGACTGAAGTGCAATCTTTTCCATATTAATGTTATTGAATGGTGTAAAACCATTTTAATATTCAAACTGGCAAGCATTTAAACACAAATATAAAGAACAAATATATCGTTCACCCCTGGTTGGAGGTGCTTTTGTTTACCTGGATTTTCTTGGTGTTAAAGGGATTATTTGAATTAACATTTAAACATAACCGTGATTATATAATAGTGCTTTAGAATAAATCTATAAAAGTGTATATTATATAACTGGCTAGCTATATAACAAATTTAGTTATATTATAATATAACTATTTTATTATATAACACACATCTGAATACCTCTTAAGCTAACTAACCCTGGAACATAACCTGCTTCGGAGAGTGAATTGCTATGGTTACTTGCATACCCTGAAAGTTACCTCTGTTTTTGGAACCGAAAGTTGAGGTTATCCATTTACTTACTCTTAAACATACCTAGGTATGACATATAACCTGCTTTCTGGAATACTCACTTGGAGTCTCCTCAGTGGTGATGTCTTAAGTAAACGTAAACCATTGAAAGAAAGAAAAAGCATATGTATCAGAATATTTGATCCTTGCTCTTAAAGTGACAGCAGCCTATAAACCCGTCATTAATGTTAATCAAACAACAAAAGATAGCTAAATGGATTAATCTGTATTTCATTTAAACAATGCAACATTTGATATATTTAATTTTTATTTATTTAGTATTCCTGTACTTGAATACTCATAGACCTACCTGAAAACTTAAAAGCACTCTTTATTTTATTTGAATTTTTATTGTAGTTATTTGTGCTTTTGCTTTTTATTTTTATTTTTATTTTATGAACTTTTTGAATCGTCAAAGTTTTGGTTTCGTGGACTTTCAATGGAGGGACTGAAATCTCTCAGGTTGCATTAAAAATATCTTCATTTGTGTTCAGATTTGCGTCTTATCTTCATTTTAGTTTATCTTCAAGATGAACAAAAGTCTTACAGGTTTGGAAAACATTTTTTTTTCCTTCTATTGAGTTATGCCTCTTACATCAGGTTGTTCTGATGAAGTGGAAGAACATATGCAAATTCTTCAAAACAACCTGACGTAGAGTAAATCAGAGGGCAAATTGGAAGGCTTTGGTTTTGAAAACTCACTTGAGGCCGATAAGCGAGTTTTCAAAACCAAAGCCTTCTCTCTCAGTTCAGCATGTTAGACGTGTTGCAGCCCTGGAACGGCTGCAGTGGTATTCCACAGAAATTATCACATCTCTAATGCATTCATGGAATTAATACTGAAACTGAGCCCAGAGAGTTGAGAATGATGTCATGCTCTTCTGACAAAAAAAAATATTGTGCTTAATAAACTTGGAGACATTTAAGCCAAAAGAGGCCTTAGGGGAGGAAAAGAAAGAAAGGGTGAGCGAGGAAGAGAGGCCTGGAAAAGATCAGTGAGTGGAACAGGAAAGATCAGACAAAGAGATGTTCATGTAAACACAGTCCTGCTCGTAATTTAGTTTGATGGTTAACCTGTGCCCTCAGTGTCACATCAGAGCTGTAATATGAAGAAGACACATCAGGTCTTAATGTTTTGTTGCATGTAGTACTGATATCAAATGTTGTACCTAATTAAAGGGGAAACAAATGTATAATAATATTAAATGCAATTGTATAAGCTTAATGTACAAGCTTTTCTGGCAATTTTGCTGCCTGCCATGTGTACAGGTATACTTCTCATACACAAGTTAATCGTGTTCTAACCCGGATGTGCAAGCAATGAACAAACAATGTCTTGACATGTGCTAATTTATTTTGGCTAGTTTTTATTTGAGGAATTATAATAGGCTATTGAATTAACACTTATTGTCCCTGCAATACCTATTGATTCAGATGATTTTAATATGCTGATGAAGTCAACACTTAGAATGATCATAATGTGAGGCAAGCACATCCATATATTGTAAGTACATTGGATATATTTATTCAGTGGAATTCAGGATTTGACTGATTCATGATGATCATTTACCTTTTTTTTGTGACTGTCCTCTGGGGGTTTGTTAGACTATTTCAGTCTGTTACAAAATTTCAGTTAAAATGTTAATGAAGTTAAAAATTAGATGTGAAAATTAGGCAGTGAATGAAATGTAAAAAAAATGTTCTTGAGTTCATTCACAAATAATGAAAATCAGGAAACAATACTACAGTTGTAAACAAATGAATAAACACGGTTACAATGTATGGATTAGTGAACTGTGTGGACAAACTCTTTGCAGTTAACTCTGTCCCATTTTTGGGTTAAATAAGAGTTAATATAATTGTACTTTAACTTAGGCCTCAAATATGAAGGTAGTCCTCTCTCTCTCTCTCTCTCTCTCTCTCTCTCTCTCTCTCTCTCTCTCTCTCTCTCTCTCTCTCTCTCTCTCTCTCTCTCTCTATCTCTATCTCTATCTCTCGTCAATCATACCGCTAAAATTCACTTTTTGGGGAACTGTTAGTGCTTGGGAATTAGCTACTTTAATATATTATTGAAAACTCAGTACCATTGTTCAGAAGCCAAGAATTGTTTAAAAGAAAGAACACCATTTGTATGACATTGAGACTCTGTGAACCTGACGAATAAGTCACGTCCCTCGTCTTCATGAGTTCAGAATGGACTTGACCTGAACCTTTCCATAAACCCATCGCTATAACCATAAACCCATCTCCATCTGTTCATTTTTACTGTCATACCCCACATCTAATAGCATATTTTTGTTACATAACCCTTTGCTCTTGAGACTTGGGTGCTCTTTTAACCTGGACTCACAATTTAATAAGTGTCTCAGTTTCCTTCTGTCCTTTTCAGTTTCAGAGGAAACTGAAACTCAATGATTTAAGTAATAGATGACTAGTAATGGTAATAGATGGGCCTCTTGTGTTCATAAGGGAGATCTTGGCCATTTCCAGTATTTCTCCCAGCATGCCTTAAAAGGAATTGGTTGAGAGCACTGGGGAATGTCTGTGCTGAACACTGAGATTGTGCTGGTATTTATTCAGACCCTTCATTATTAATCTTCTGGGAGTCATTCTCATGGCCAACTGGTGACTCTTATCCATTTTGTGCAGGTGCTAATGATGTACATTCATCTGCAGGGCCTGAAATTCGGCGTCCTGAAATTGCTGGTTTGTGCATAATTTGAGACATTCCTGCAGGTTTCGCGATTATAAAGCAGGATATTCCTGTAAACATTTATGCACTATAGCATGTAGGCTGTATGGGTAAATTAATCAGAGCAATAAATAAACCGATTATCAGAGAAAATAATAAAATAAAAGAATAAAAGCCTAAATTCAATCTGTTCATCAAATAAAGTTATCATGTCTATTCAGAAAATGTTGGACTAAACCTCTCAATTCATATGGATTAGTTTTACAATCTCTTTATGAATTTTTGGAAATGTAAAAGTTTTACTTGCGTAGCTGTCAGTGGATAGGCAGAAAGCTCCCAGATTTCATCAAAAATATCTTCACTTATTTTCAGAAGATTATCAAACATCTTAAAGGTTTGGAACGACATGAGGGTGAGATTCATGATTATTCAATTTCTGTATTATTTCTTCCTGAATACTATTGTTTAGGGCTGAGTACTGACACAAATTTCACAATTTGATTTGAGTTCTATTCACAGGCTTTCAATTCGATATAGATCAGATACATACATGGCAAATTTTCTCAAGGAAAAAAATCTCTCAACTAATGCTGTAAACTCTACAGGAGTCAGTTGGTACTACATTACCGTAATATTGAAGGTAAAAATGAACTGATATATATCAACTGAGTTATATACTTAAATTACACTTACAATGTTTTTTTAAATAAAAATTAAGTTATAATACTAACTTAAAAAAAAAAACATTTAAATGGTGGCTGTCATAAAAACTTTACCAATTTATTCAAACATGCATTAAATATTGAAGAACATTAAAAATGATGATGAATATGTAATAGTGTGCATACATTTATCAAAATGCTCCTCTCTAGAGTTTATTTCTTGCTGACTAATATGGACACTGGATATGGTAAATGTGACGTTACTGTTTTACTGACGTCTTTCCTCGGTTGAAACACTGATTGAGTGATTCCATGTGATGATACGGATTTCAGTACGCTGTACTCTTATCTTTAAACAGATTTTCAGAGGCTCATTCGAATTTATTTCACACTGTAACATGGTATTAAAACGGAGGAGATGATCAGTTCACATGGGCTCTGCACTCCGCTTCTCTTGAGCTGAGCTGTGTTACAGTGATCTGTTATGCCACATTACAACTGTTTTTCTTTCGTAATAAAATGTAATTTGTCTAACTTTATTTCATATAAAAAGTAACAGAGCATAAAGATTATTGTGATTTATTGGATGGGAGGGCATTACAATCTTCCGTTCATTCATCAGCTGAAAACAGGATGACTAATTGATTATTGGGATTTAAGAATCAATATCGTTTCTTAAAAATAAGAATCGATTAAAATAAAAAAATCTATTTTTTGTTTTGTATTTTGTTTTTACCCAGCCTTATAAGACATATACCTGAGAAACGTACATCGTACCCAAGAAACGTTTGTCATTGTTACCTTATTTTTATTGTTTTTTTGTGATACTGCTTGTAATATTTTATTTGTTCTCATTTTATTACTAACACATTACTCGTCTTGTTTGTAAGTTTCCTTGTGCTGTCTGTTAGCTATTGCAACAAAATTACCCCATTGTAAAAACACACATATATTGAGTGAGCAAACATTTACTTGAGATAATTGTAAGTTCTTTTTTAAAATATGCGTAAAAATTGCTCCCTCCCCAACTCCCCCTTCAAATAATAATAAAAAAATCCACCTATAACAGTCCCCCAAGTGGGGTATTTCCCTATTTTTCCAAAAAGAAATATTCAGGCCCTGATGTGGTTGCTTTATTGTCTGGCTATCACCAGCCCAAGCTCAATCTTTTAAGATTGAGGTCTGGGGAGTGCTCTGTATTTTCTACTGCACAAGAGGCATGATCAACGGACATAGTTCAAATGACTCTGTCCATAGCGCGCCAGGTGGATAAGCTGGTTTGTGAATGGTCCATGCAAAATTGTAACAGAAGCAGCATAGAAAAAATGTACAGCTTTCCAGCCTGAGCTGCAGGGCGAAATCGAATCGCTGACAGATTGGGCTAGGTTTACCCAGTCTAGTTGCTTTAAGCAGTAAAAGAAAAAACGGCTGTGATTTGTTAAGAATATTAAATATGCAGTGGAAGATTATGTCTACACATGCATTCATAAATTATATTAAAATATATGTAATGAAATCAACACTAACCTGTAGATCAAAAAAGAGTTTAAATGTGCTTTATGTGCTGATTTTTTTTTCAAATGTAAGGAATGAGTTGGCTTTATCTGGCTTGGCTTCTTTGCCTAAAGGAAGAAGATAAGGATCGACATGGAAAATGAGCCTGTGATGTATTGAGCTGCATCTTCTCTTTTTAATTTTTTTATTTTATTTTTTGGTTAAAAGAATTCTAGTAGGGGTGGAAATCTTTTGTTACCTCTTAATTCAATTCATTTCAAAAGATTTGTAATCAAATTTCAATTCAATATATGTATAGATTTGATTTCAGTTTACAGTTTTGTGTTACTTCCTATTTGACAGTTTTAAATGTCTTGAAGAAAAAAAATCTCACAGAATTTTATGTGATCCTTGAAATAAATGTTGTTGTCTTCTGGTCTTATGTAATAAATCAAGGCAGACAATTTTATTTTATTTTGATGTTAAAAATAGGAACAAAGCAAATTGCAAACAATATGACAATGCAATAGAAAAAACCTGAATTAAATAGACTTAAGTTTTTTCAGGAACTGTACCCTCAATTTATTAAACATAGAAAGAAATATTACTGAAATTAAATTATCGAATGTAAAAAAAAACACTATAGAGTCTTCATTGTATGAAAAATATAAATTGATTCATATTAAAGATACAAAAGTAATTCAGTCAAAAGTAGTTTTTATTATTATTATTTTAATTAACATGAATTAAACAGATGGCAATAGTTTATGAGGCTGCTGTCCCCCTTTTAAAGGGTTCATGAACTGCATTTTATTTATTTTTTTATTGTTTTATGATGTTTCCTAGGGTGCACTTATCTAAAATTACATCTTTACATTTGAAATATTATTACTCCCTTTTTTAGCTCGTTTTTACAAGTACAACTGTCATGGTTAACTTATCGTGAAAAGTGTTGCATTACATTTAAATCTCTGGCATTACATTGAGATCTATGGCATTATATTAAGATCGTGGCATGAAGGTTGCAGTGAAGATCATTGAAGCCGATCACAGACATGCTGAGCGCATAAAAGCAACGATCTCGTCATTGCAACTCCGTTTCTATACACAAATGAATGCTTTCAGCTTAACTAACAGTGCAAACGTGATAAGGTTAAGTGATTTGATGAATAAAACGGAAGATGCTAAACAGGCATTGATGAAGTAAGCGTTGATATTTTTCTGCTGAGGCAGTGCTTGCCTCCCTTTGACGTGATAGATTCCCACTTTGAAAAACCTTTCGTTTGCTGGGCCTGGTGCCTATAAAAGCTTTTTCTTTGACTAACAATGAAGTTTTCAGCTCTGACTGACTCTGACTCTGAACTTACAGGATATTCTTATATTACTATGACCTTTTATATATCAAAAACTCAAGGGAAAGGTGATTTCTCAATTCATCACCCCTTTAAGAATAAATGCACTGATCTATAATATACTGTTACACATCTGATTTTCTCCTAACTGTTTACGTCCACATAGGACATAGACTCCACACAATGTGCATTTTGACATAATTCTGTGTGTATTTGTCCATGCAAATGCAATACGCTGTGAAAGAGAACTGAATTTGGGATTGCATTCATCTGAGAGGCGGCAGTCCTTTTTCAAGGCTTATTGTGTATTTGAGATGAATAACTTTTAAGTAGTACTGCACATTTAAAGAAGTGTAACACATTAGAAAAGCGATGTTTGAAATTTGTGAATCGATGCAAATCGGTAGAATAGTGTTGCACGATATACCGGTACTAGAAAAGTATTGCGATACCCTGCTATTACAAACGGTACAATATGGAATTTTATTAGTACCGGTACTTTAAGAAGGACCGCGCGTTAATAAGAGCTGTATTTATTTGTGTCGATGAGTGACAGCAGGAGTCAGGACGTGTGTGCAGAGCTCTGCTTCCACCGTTCACTAAACATTGGACGCAGAAGAGTTAAATATACATGCGCAGCGAATGACAAAGAAAGCAACAGAAACAAGCGCGCATGAGAAAATATAGCGCTGCGCGGGATGTGCTCGCGCTGCCGGACTCTGACCTGAAGCTCGAGCACACACCTTTCAGACAACATGCGATCGCGATTCAGTTCTTTCGGATTATGGATTTCAATGGTCAAAAATATGTAAAAATGCACATCCTGTGAGTATTCAGGTAAACACAGTCGGGTGTCTTTAGTGTACAGTTGAGGTAATTGGATCGGTGTTAAGCCGGATCTAATAATCTGTGTGATTAATGTTAATCAAACAACAATGAAAAAAAGAAAACCACCCCATGACTGGCTAAATAATTTTAATATATTCATTAAGAATCAGTGTATAGTTAATTTATTGAGTGAAGACTAAGCAGTTTTTTAAATTTCTTTCTTAACTTGCTATACTGTTAAATAGACCTATAGCTGAAAAATAAAGCACTGTGTTTTGACCGTGGTATCGATCTATTATCGGTATCGAGGTATTTTAGTCTGGTATCGTATCGAAGTCATAATTTTGGTATCGTGACAACACTACGGTAGAAGATAGAATCACAATTCATATGTGAATCATTCTTTTTTTTTTCACCCCTAAATTCTAGCAAATCTCTGTTTTACCTGTCCACATCACTAAACTACATTACGCTAGTGTTTCTACGGATTCCCGCCAACGTTTAATGAAACATGGCAAGTAATATCTTTTTAACATGGTTTAATGCATTAAGGGAGTGACCCACACTATACTGTACATAATAAAAATATATATATATATATATGAGTCTTCATCACACGTGAGTGTACACCATTCAGATGATTCTTAACAAAAACACATTATTTCTTAATATGTAAAACTTTTCATCAGACCTCTACGTAACCAGAAGATATTGAGAACCAGGCTAATTTCTCTGCATCACGTTTCATTTTGTGCAAGTTAGGATCATTGTTTTCCGTTAAATCTCCATCAATCTCCATACAGTACTGATTAACTGAATGCTCATGCAGATCTGCAAGAGGCACACTGAGCCTTGATTCACTTTTACCCCCTGAGCTAAATCACACATGTGGGTCCAATCAGGATGTCATTGTGAGTGACATCACTTTCCCAAATGAAGTTTCTGTTTTATATTCAGTATGTGACTCAATGGGGATTTCTGGGTGAGCATGTAAATTCAAACCAGACTGCTCACAAAATCTTAAATCAACCCTTTCTAGATGGTTTTAAAATCTGAAATGGAGTGATTTCAGTTCAATCAATTCATTATTTGCGTCACGACATCTTCACTGGTTGAACTAGGTCTGATCCAAGGGCTGTCCATAACTGAAATAACTGAATTACTGAAATTCTCTTTCCCAGACACTCAAAGGTATTTCAGAAAGACTGCCCATGATGACGTTACTGTAAATTGCTCAAGATAATAAGCATTTGCTTAATGACAAGTTTCCAAAAGTGCTCATTACTCATTGGTTCACAGTGCATATGAATGATTGCAGTGATTAAGGCTCAGACTGGGTGTGTGTCTTCAGTCCAAAGGCAGTTCTGCTGCTGAAGTGCATGTCTTTATTTCTTGTGAAAGAACACACTGTGTTTTGGTCATCCTTTAAACTTGTACGAAAGGCCTTTGGGGAAAAGTGTTGCCGAAGAGTCATACCTCACTGTCGTGTCACATTGACTGTACCCTGTTCTTACAGTATTGCATGTGTGCAGATGTGTGATTTCCTGTGATAAGCAATAGGAGGGGCATTTTCCTGTTTTTCCTTTCTTTCTATCTTTCTCTCTGGTTTCCTGGGCTCAGTGGCAAAAACTAGATGAACCAAGATAAACTACAAATCATTGAAATGTTTCTAAATATGGATCATAATAATACGATCAGCTAATATTCCTTTAATGTATTTTCTGCAACGTTAGTGCAACACAACTGATGTTTCATGCATAATTACTCCAGAAAGAAACCATCAAAACTCAATAAACCCACACATGACGTGGGTTACTCAGCCATTGCTGCACCATAGAAGACCATTCAAACGGTACACAAATTGCAAAGGAGTGAGAGGTGTGTCTAGAAAAGACATTTATGTGTAATAAGACACTGAGGAACACTGTTCTGTTACACAGCATAGGCTGAAACAGTGTCTTTGTGTGTGTGTGTCCTGTTCAGCTGTCTGTAAACCTGCTTGTCAGAGAGCAGTAAGACTTTCCTATTTTAGCTAACTTAAGTACATAAAGCAATCTTTGTTTAAAAGCTTAAGCGCTGAATACATCAGGCTAATGTTTCACTAGAACCTTTCAGAAACACTGGTGATGGTTCGTAAAATGGTCCATTTTGGTTGTTCTTCTGTGTAAATATATACTGAGGTTGGACATTGAAAGCGAAACACTGGCCAATACCATTGAAGGTTTCAAGCCTACTGTATATATGCGAGGCCTGGTGGCCAATCTTCTCTGATGTTACGCCGGCTTCACACCGCACGCGCTAGCAGTGCGTTGGCAGGGCAGAAGCGGTGCGTATGGAGAGCGGGAGCCGCGCGCGTCAGGTGTGCTTTCACACTGGCAGCGTTTGTCTCGCGCAGCTGAACCGCTGCTCGTATATTGCAAATACAGACGAATATCGTCCATTCTGCCACTTTCCCGGTGTTCTCCTCCAACTGCTTTGATTTATGATAGGCGGCATATATCTGCTCCAAATGTGACTGTGTTCCCCTCTGTCCCATACACATAAGCAACATGCTGTATAAAGGTAGTTTACGTGATAAAAGTACTCTTAATGTTAAAATAAGCCTTTAATTTTAATCATTTAAACAGGCCTTTGAAGTTTGAGCAAAAACTTCTGGCAGTGATGAGTTTTTTTTTTTTTTTCACAGCAGCGCCGGATGTCATATGGTGCTTGTGAAACACACGGAACACTTCACTACATGATCTCATGGTGAAATTAGCTATTTTTCATGTTAATCAGGTCAGTTTTGATCAGAACAATGCACTGTGGCTTTAATTCAGCGTGAGCAGTGCGTCAAAAATAGACCCGGCGCCGAAACGATCGCTACACTGACGCTTCTGCTCTGCTCCTGCTACGCGCCGCTGCGCTGCCTCTGCTGCCGGTGTGAATGCACTCATCTGTTAACATGAGCGCTGAAAAAATACGCGCTGCTTACGCCCTGCTTACGCGTGCAGTGTGAAACCGGCGTTACATTTCATAGCAGAGTGTCAAGGTTGAATTAGCAGAGCAATAGCACAGCTGTACATAAAATTCCTCACAACATAATGGTAGGCGTATTAGACTTCAAAAGTGGACAAACTGTTGGTGTGGGTCTCGCTGGCTCACCTGTGACCAGGACAGCAAGTCTGTATGAAAGGAATGTCTAGATATTAACCCTAATTGTATCCAAATAGCATAACACCACAGCTGACCAACTCACTGCAGAATTAAATACGCTCCTTTTTCCACCAAAACTGTTCATCGTGAGCTCCACAGAGTCAATTTTCGTGGCCGGGCTGCTTTAGCCTTTGTAAGTGCTCAGTGAAGAGCGTCATTGAAGCAGTAGTTGAGGAGTGTTGGTCACTGTAGCCAATCACAGTGCACAATGTTGATCGTGTGAACACAATGGCCAATCAGAGAGTTTATGAATTTTTGAATCTGCTCAAAATGTTAAGAGGAAAACACTGGTATTGTCACATTTCTAAAATTTGAATACTGAAGTGGCACTAGTTTCAATGGTGCCAACAGTGCAAATCTTGGGCTGTGGACAATGTGAAACATGTATTGTTTTCAAAATGAGCCCACCTTCAATGTCTTTCCCACATTCATGGTAGTTACGGTGTGGAGAAACTCCAAAGAAGTTTTAACCCCAGACTATTGCTGCTCATAGTAAAGCAGCACCAGACAAAACTAACGCATGCAAAACCTGAGGTAAAATCAAATGATTTTGTTTTGCTGCAGATATACACTTTGCAAAATAATATATTAATTTCAAGATATAACATTAACGCAACAGTAATTTAAACGTTGCCTTTGTATATATATATATATATATATATATATATATATATATATATATATATATATATATATATATACATATATATATACATATATATAATATATATATTAAAAGCAAAACCTTAAATATGCCAATAAATGTAAACGACTAGTATTTTCCAAGTTGTCTTGCAGCACTAACGTTTAATCGACTAGTCTCGCACATCCCTAAGTTAGCTCAGTGTCACACATTGTAGATGAAAACAGAAACAGGCTCATAGCTGATAATGCAGAGAAGCTTCTTTTCATCAAAATTAACCTGCCTCTCACTTTTCCGAAAAGGGCTGTATGGCTATGATAACATAATAATTGAATTCAGTTGTTCTACTACAATGTTGTGTGGTACTGGAATCCGCAAGAATGTTACAGGTTACATTTATGTGAAATGAGCAGCAGTGACATGTTTGTTTAGGAAAATACCAAGTTGAATGTTAAAATGTCAGCAACAGCATCAATTTGTGTATTTACTTTGTTACAGTCAGAAAGTGAAAAACATCTGATGAAAATACAACATTGTTAAGAACTGTGATGGTATTATTAAGTACTTGTATCGGTACTTGGTATCGGCAAGTACCCAAATGTAAGTACTTGTACTTGGTCTGAAAAAAAGTGGTATCGGTGCATCCCTACTCTGAAGGGGGTGACGTGTATCAGCATGATAATGCACCAATACACACAACAAAGACTTGTGAAAGAATGGTTTGATGAACATGAAAGTGAAGTTGAACAACTCTCATGACCTGCACAGTCTCCAGATCTGAATATTATTGAGCCACTTTTGGGTATTTTAGAGGAACTAGTCGGAAAACATTTTTACTCTACCAGCATTACATAGTGATGACAACCCTAAAAGGGTTGTATCTAGTCTCTTAATGAGTAATGGGTGTGTTTTGGGCATAAGGTGCAATAAACCAATCAGAGTCTCATCTCTCATTCACTTTAAAAGCCATGGCGGATTCGCTGTTTACAAAAGCAGAAAATCTCCAGAGAGGAATCCTTTTATTTGTAATATTTAAAAATGTTTGTGTGCTGCTGTGTGTGTCCCTGTGTGTAATAAGTAGGGAATAATTGACGACGGGCCGTTGAATTATTCAAAAAATAATACACACCCGAGGTGGTAATGCGGTCATGACGCGAAGCGGATGGGCAAATTACAAATGGGTGCAAATGCATTTGCTATTTAAACAACATGGCGCTGGACCAAATGATAACTGTCGGGCTGCAACTAGCACTTGCATTTTGCCTGGCACCACATTGCGCCAGCTGTACGATAGGGCCCCAAATCTTCCACCATCAAATTCATGTGGTTCATGTTCCTGAAGTTCTTGTGGAGTGTCATCATTCAGACAGTAGTAGACAGAAATGTGCAGAACATACCCGATCGTCTAGATTTAAGTTTATCAAATGTGTTTTCTTTTTTTTCAGTAAAGTCAGTAAGGAGTCCTTACAAGTCTATTGTGTGCATATTTAAATGCAACACCTCATGATCAGTAATACTAGACACATGAAAACCACACAATTTTTGAATCATTGCATCTGACCTGATGTGTCACACCTTGATGTGCTATAGTTGGTTCTGTTATGGTATTTTTATGGAGATTTTTGTCTTTTTTGGGGGGCTCTGGTAAGTATTCACTGTGTGGAAAAAAGTAGCATGACCATTCAATGTGTAAACGAACCATACCAGAATGTTGTAAGGGTAAGTAAATTATGACATCATTTTCTATTTTAGATTAGCCATGTAGTTTAATTTATCAGCAAAGTGCGTCTGTCTTCATTCAATTTAAAACACATAATGTCACTTTAAATGCAGGCCTCTGTGTTTGAAACTAAAATATGTGTCTCTGCCAGTGCCTTTGTTTTGACAATAAGGCACCAAACCTGTATTTAACCTCTCCATAATATATAGGTTGACAAGACAGAGTTGTCAGTTTCCTGGAACTAGTGACTTTTTGCAAACATTTTATGGTCTACATAATATATTTGTTATCAAATCTATGGCTTATGCTTGGTGCAGAAAATTGTAATGGTCACTGAGTCTCTGTCATTTATTTGTCAAAATATTTTGCTTGGGTCAACACCAGGGTTTGGCTGTACTCGGAGTTTGACCTTACATTCACTGTTTCCAGGGTGTGTTTGTGTTTTCAAAATGCTTTACTGTTGAAGAATTCCCTCGGATTGACCAGGGCATTTTTGGGGGATTGTCAATGGGCCGAACGTCCGTGTGTGCACCCCCCTCTCCATATTATCATAACACTATGCCCTTTCTGATTGCACATCCTAAGACGCTTAAGTCACATTCCCTCCAAAGCAAATCAATGCTTCAAGCATTCCCCATGATTGAGCAGCAGATCTCAATGCCATGAGTCAGGTCTCTGACCGTCCTGTTTGTGCCTGCACATTACTGCTGGTTCAGCATTGTTGTTTAGAGTCCAGAGTATACGGGGTAGACCCTATCTCAAGTTTCTGAACTAGTTTTTTTCAGCTGACATTGCCTAGATGACAGTGCTCTAGTACATTTGAAGATTGGTGTTTTCTTTGATATCCTTAAATTGAGTTGCTCATGTCCCTTACATTATCGAGGGTCAAATTATTGTTCTGCAGTTCAAAACTGGTAATGGTGCTTTTTATAATACAGTTACAAGCAAACATTACTCATATGCTCATTACTCATTTTATCTTGTTTAGTGATTGGTAAGTGGTTATTTAGGATATGTGTTTTATAGCATGTTAACTGCTAAAATTGTTGAATCTTCACAATACCGTTCAAAGTTTAGATGTTTTATGTTTTTGCAAGATGTTTCTTATGCTCACCATGGCCACTTTTATTTGATCAAAAATATTTTCTATCTGAATAAATGTAATTGTTTACATAGTAAAACATGTTTCTTGAGCAAATAATCAGAACATTAGGATGATTTCTAAAGAATCATGTTACATTGAAGACCGGAGTAATGATAATGAAAATCCAGCTTTTCCATCACAGGAATAAATTACTTTTTAACCCTTTAAACCCAAAGTGTTTTTTTTTTAAACTACTGCATTGATCAACACAAAATCCGTGAGGAATATCTTGTGATCGACGCAATGGATTATGTTGATTTTTGGAATCATTTCAATTGGGGGCATCAACTTTCAATCGGAGCATGTTTCATAAAGTTACAAGCATACATTTTGACTCTCCTTGCTATAATTTTGGAGTTATGAGTCTTTAAATGTGTGTATGTCACTCAGAAAACAACAGTTTTAAAAATGCCTTCCGGGTGTCAAGGACTGAACAAAAAGGCTACATTTGTTCCAAATTCTGTAACTTTTGATTACTTTAAGTTTAGTCTTAGTCTTTTATCAGCAGTTTCTCAGCATTAGAATGTCCAACATGTATTACAAAATGTATGTTTATATTTTCTAAACATATAGAAAGTGTGCTAACAAATGATACCTACCTTTTGACTCTCCTTACTGTAGTTTTGGAGTTTTGAGTCTCATTTTTGTGTATGTCAACTCCAAAAATACCTTCACGGCTTATGGGGTTAAAATATATTGAAATAGAGAACACTAATTTAAAATTGTTATAATATTTTACAATATCAAATAAAAGCAGCCGTGGTGAGCGAAGTGACTCCTTTCAAAAACATTTAAAAAAAAACTGTGACTCTGTGTATATATAATGTATATTTTTACTGTCATTTAACCTTTATACTGCAGATGATTTACCCGGAGTTCTGTTGAGCCAGAGTCTGATCTGCTTACATTCTTCATGGCACTTTTATTTTTGAATTTCATTTCTGATAGCATGTTGTAACATGTGGCAACTTCCACTGCCATGTCTTCATATGTGTTTACAGAGTGATCCTTACCTTACACACATATGGAAGAAAGGAAAGAAAACTGTTTCCTGACGATTCTATTTTGAGTCTGGCTGAAAGAACAGAAGCTCAACAAACAATGAATTAATTTAGTCCAGTGCCCACTGGCTGCCATTTGCCCTTCCTAATCCCCACTAGAATAGGGCAATCAACCTCCCCTGCACACAGTGGTTGTTAGTTAGACAGATGTTGTCTTCACAGATGGGTGGATGAATGCTGTGTAAAAGGTTGCTGTCATAGATCTATTCTAGATTATAATTCACTTCTCTGAGATCAACAGAATTGTCATACCTCACACTGAGCTGAATTATGTGGCGCAAGTTACTACATGTACTTACTATAGTAATAACAGTAAATTATGCATAATTACAAGTAAATAACCCTAAACCAAACTAAGCACACTCAAACAAAAGCAAGAGCACTATCAGTTGATACTGTAATATCATATTGACAATACTGATTTGATAAACGCTCCTGTGAGTATTTGTGTTTGCGCTATGGAGAACGTCAAATGTTTGTGTATTTGCGTTTAAAACGTCATCGTTTTTGTTCAGTGCTGAGTATTGCATGCTTGCGAATCCTCTCATTAACAAAGTGTAGACACAGGGTAAACAAGAGATTCTTTGTGCAGTGTAGACAACTTTATTGATTAATACTGAATTTTGTGAGATCGTGAACTGCGATGAGTGACTGCTTTTTAGTGATTATAATAAAGTCTTTGTGCACTTTCTAGGCTATATACAGTATAATCCATTCAGGATTTGAATAAACATAACTGTACTTGATAGTATTAACCTTTAGCTTGACTACGTTATCAAACAGCTAATAATGTGTTGCTAATGTATGTATGTATAAATGTGATTGAAGACACCCGGTGCCACACTTAAATCAGCTAATTAACTCAAAACACCAGCAAAGGCCTTTAAATGGTCTCTCAGTCTAGTTCTGTAGGCTACACAATCATGGGAAAGACTGCAGACTTGACAGTTGTCAAAAACATGACCATTAACACCTTGCACAAGGAGGACAAGACACAAAAGGTCATTGCAAAAGAGTCTGGCTGTTCACAGAGCTCTGTGTCCAAGCGAATTAATAGAGAGGCAAAAGGGAAGGAAAAGATGTGGTAGAAAAAAGTGTACAAGCAATAAGGATAACTTCACCCTGGAGAGGATTGTGAAACAAAACCCATTCAAAAATGTGGGGGAGATTCACAAAGAGTGGACTGCAGCTGGATTCAGTGCTTCAAGAACCACTACACACAGACGTATGCAAGACATGGGTTTCAGCTGTCGCATTCCTTGTGTCGAGCCAGTCTTGAACAACAGACAGTGTCAGAAGTGTCTTGTCTGGACTGAAGAGAAAAACAACAAAAAGTGGCCCAAAGTTATGTTCTCTGATGAAAGTAAATTTTGCATTTCCTTTGGAAATCAGGGTCCCAGAGTCTGGAGGAAGAGAGGAGAGGCACACAATCCACGTTGCTTGAGGTCCAGTGTAAAGTTTCCACAGTCAGTGATGGTTTTGGGTGCCATGTCATCTGCTGGTGTTGGTCCACTGTGTTTTCTGAGGTCCAAGGTCAACACAGCCGTAAACCAGGAAATTTTAGAGCACTTCATGCTTCCTGCTGCTGACCAACTTTATGAAAATGCAGATTTAATTTTCCAACAGGACTTGGCACCTGCACACAATGCCAAAGCAACCAGTACCTGGTTTAAGGACCATGGTATCCGGATTTTTAATTGGCCAGCAAACTTACCTGAGCTTAACCCCCTAGAAAATCTATTGGCTAATCTAAAGAGGAATGCGATATGCCAGACTCAACAATGCAGAAGAGCTGAAGGCCACTATCAGAGCAACCTGGGCTCTCATAACACCTGAGCAGTGCCACAGACTGATCGACTCCACGCCGCATTGCTGCAGTAATTCAGGCAAAAGGAGCCCCAACTAAGTATTGCTTGCTGTACATGCTCATACTTTTCATGTTCATATTTTTCATATATTAATGAATGAATATAATATACAAGTTTCACTTTTTGAATGGAATTAGTTAAATAAATCAACGCTTTGATGATATTCTAATTATATGACCAGCACCGGTGTGTGTGTGTATAAAACTTTTGCAGGATTTATCATGCTCATGACCGTTAAAACACATCATCACAGTCACATTTGAAAAAGACCTATTATTAATCTGTTTTTTCACAGTAGTTATCTCTACTATGCAAATACCATATCAAAATACCATAATATGTTTACATAAAGCAGTCAAAAACTATTCTTGCAGTCAAAAATTTAGAGACTGGGTCTCATGGAACTTTAATTGAATACGCCTGCCCTGCCCTAGAGCGTACTGTTTATCATTCACATTTATCTCTTGACATTTTCAGTCCGCTCTGTCCGGGGGCATGTAGTCAGCAAGTCCACTCTGCCAGACTCACATGATTGAGCTTTGTTGTATAGTAATCCACATTCACCTCATCCCGCACAGATGAGTTGACCAGGCGTTTTTAGTTTGGACTGGGCAAGAGGGTGGAGTAAGCTGCTTAATGGGTAGCTGTGTGGCCATAAATAAAATATGGGTCATTTATGAATGATTGAATGGAATCAATTAGAATGATTTTACAAGTGGATTACGCTGATAAAATACTGTAAATCTGAAAAAAAATTTAAAGAACAATGTAGAAACCACCATATGTGACAGGTCTACTACACTGCCAGCTCATTTCACACAGACGGGCCCAGCTGTCAATGTTGACCACACATTACTAGATACTGCTTATAGTGATCATCCTAAAATACCCCAGCCCTCTGTCCCACGGACCCCAGTGAGAGTTCACTTATATCGGGATCGTCCTTTGGGAATCCACAGAATGAAATTAGCTCCCTCTGATTTACAAACCCTCTTCCAGCCTTATGTTCCAGGCGAAGTTCCACTTCTTTTTTCATTGGGTTTTCCACATGTTTTTCTGAGGGTAGGGGAATTCTTGGTATCTATTAGCAACACCTGCTACTTCAGGATGCTCTTGGCAACATAAGAGTCCAGCAGGATGTTTGCAGAGCATAACTTTCATTATGACCAGCTCATATCTGTAAATGGATGGTATTGTTAAGCTATTCTTCGGGAATGCTTCATCTGAACAGAGGACAATGTTATCCAAATATTCCCAGTGCGATACAATAAAACAATTGTGTGTGCTTTAAATGTTTAAGGTCATGTCATGGATTGGTTTACATACTTTACTGTTCAAGGGTTTGGGGTCTTGGGGATTTTTTTGAAAGATGTGGGACATTTTTCAGGACATTTTGATGAGTGGCTCAAAATAATTAGAAATATTTGTGTGACATCATCATGTCACTTTTGGGCAAGGCTAAGGCATGCAGCACAATGAAGGAAGTGGGCCCTTTAAATTCTGGTGGCTAAACATC
Source organism: Gobiocypris rarus (assembly GCA_023029165.1). NCBI lineage: Eukaryota > Metazoa > Chordata > Actinopteri > Cypriniformes > Gobionidae > Gobiocypris > Gobiocypris rarus. The sequence goes on from CM040914.1 coordinate 32,817,733, forward strand.
AGAAGAAAAAGGGTTTAATTTACGAAGTTGTGTACAAAATATCCCATATTGATGCATATGTAACCAGTGGGATCTTCAGTTTTCAGGTTTGAGTGTTAATAAAGAAGCTAAGATGATTTAAAACATACATTTTATCTGGTTGTTGGCTTGTTTTTGTTTTGTTTATGTATTCAGCTCCCACATCTATTGAATAATTTTTTTTGTGTGTTTTATAAAGGATTGTTTTGCTCTACATAAGACACACAAACTTTTTTACCTCTTACCTGTTATAATTACTGCAAAAATACTTAATGGTGTCTAGAAATGAGCATGAAAAGTTAAAACTAACGTGAACAAACAACAACTAGTTGTATTTTTATTAACTAACATTAACAAAGATGAATAAATACTGTAAAACCTGTATTGTTCATTACTTCATGTTAATTAATATGTTAACAGATACTAACAAATGAGTGTTACCAAAATATTACTGACCCCACATTACTGAATGGTAGCGCAAGTTAATGTGTGGCATACCTTCCTGAATAAAAAATATGGGAAATATTTCTGCCAGAACATCCAAAAATAAAGCAATTCCTAATTTCCCTTCAGATTTAAAAACCTTTGCCCTTTGCCTTGCAGAGCTTTCATTGGCCCAGAAGAAGTTTGCTCAGTGCTTGGGTGAGTTCAAATTTGAGTACATCGGTGATGCCAAAACTGATGATGAGAAGTGCATTGGTGAGTTGCTGTTTTTTGTTTTTTTTCCTTTTTGCATATTAATTTACATAAATGCATACATTTGCGTATATCATGATTTTCTAAGTGTCTGAATATGTGTCATTTCAGATGAATCCTTGCAAGAGTTCTCATCCTTTCTCAGAAACTTGGAAGACCAAAGAGAGCTGATGGTGAGCAAAACCAGTTGAGACTTGCACTTAACACACTCTCTGTTATACATTTCACTCAATTCCTTGCAGGCTAAAATATATTTTTGGAACATGCCATCATGGTCATTTGAGGAGAGACACAAACTGTAATCACATTTTTAACATTGAGTTCAACACACTTCTCAACACATACTCCGTAAAGCGACGTCGGTCCTCTGTTTGAACTTGCATGCTGTAGTTTTGTTTGAGTCACAGTTTTGCCACAGGAAATGAGTTGCACTGCCATAAGTTATTTGTGTCCTCTCTCACAGATTACTCAGAGATTGCGCAAGACTGCTGCTTATGTTGAGTCATGTCACCTCAACTGTGTTGAGTAGGAACTATACTTTCAAAAGTTCTGCTGGAACTTCCAGTGACCCTTGGTTTAAATTATTTATATATATATATATTCAAAAATATATATTTCAAAGACTAATGTGTGTGTAATCTGTATTAGCAACTTGCTTTTACAGTGTAAAATGTGTAACGAATTAGACATAAAAGAAAATATTTCAGTTTTACTTATTAGATTGCCAAATCCCTTCCTCTTTTTTTTTTCTTTTTTTTGTGGTTGTTATACATTCTTAAGGTATGAGAGGGCTATATATTCTAATAGGCTGTTAACCATCTAGGTAGGAAGGGCTCATGTTGCACGTAGGTCATGTTAGTATTTAGTATGCAGAATTAGAGAGCTGAAGGCCCTGCCCATGACTCAAAGTGCAACAGCTGACAGTTGTTATGAGCTCAGTTTAGAGCCCCGCCCGTTCAAAACACTGCAGCAGGCCAGTGATGTTATGGCCCTTTGGTTCACTGGAGGCATGTGTGGAAGGGGCAGGGCTAACAGGCCCTGACAGGGTCAGAAACAGTAATGGTAGCCCAGAGATACTCATTCTCAGTCTTAATGAGTAACAACAGTCGCATCATGGGTTGCCTTGGTTATGTCATTAACTTATTTCAGGGTAAAGATTTGTTTTTTAAATGTCTTAAAATGTCTTAAAATGGATCAGTACAACACTCTTTATTAAAGTATTATCATATTACCCAGCGTATTTAACAAATAAGGAAGCAGTGGGGAACATGTAGAATTCTATGAATTTCTGTAGAAATCTGTGGAGCTTTCTGTGGATGTAATACAGTTTCTGTGTAGGTTTAGTCATCAGCACGGAATGTCACCATTATTAGTTCCCGAGCACCGATGGTGTGAGGACTCTTTTGGAATTGCTCGATCTATTATTATTCTTCTCTGAAATTAATCACATTTTCGAGGGCCTAAACATGCTCGAAAACTGGTTACATCTGATATTGGTTTCAGATTTAGGTGTGGCAAAATGGCTCGATAGCGCCACCTACAAAATTTCACGTACAAGTATAAAATTCGATAGACACATGTAACAGCCCAATACCTACAAAAAGTCTGGTAAAAAAATCTGAAAATCCAACAGGAAGTGAGATATTTTGAATTTTTGTTTTTGCCATTTCCAGACGTTGGCTAAGTGCTAATGTATATGATTTATTCCACAAAACAGGAAGTTGTTGTAATTTAGGCATGCAATGTCCAATCTGCCTTTAAACTTCACATGTTTGATAATAGTCCTGATTTGAAGACTTGGCAAAATCTACATGGCAATATTCAGTTATAATCAAAGCACCACCTGCAGGCAGCAGGAAGTGTGGCACATGGAAGTGACTTATTTTTTTCTTATAGTTACCCGCTTAAATGCATGTCGCCCACTATTCACTGTTTTCCTGAGGCCACCGGGTGGTGGTGGCCCCAGATGCGAAGGGCCACCACCACATTTTCATCTCTGCTTGCAGATTTAATTGACATTTAAAATTGAAACCTACAATGTGTTTGTTCAAGTTTTGATGAAAGGAAATCATCCAGTTTATGTTGATGTTTAATATAAATTAACTTGTCACATGTCATATATCAAATTATTGAATTGCATTTTCACAGATGAGAAACATCACAGAGACACTGATGAAGCCTTTAGAAAAGTTTCGGAAAGAGCAACTCGGCTCAGCAAAGGTAAACATATAGATCTACACTGTCAGCTTCCACGTTAATGATGTTTGCATTGATGTAATTAAAATAAATGGGAAACTGTAAATTTATTGAAACCAGTTAACTTTTTCAAACTTTCTTCTCGTTCCATATATTAAAAATAGCAAGTTCCTCCATTTCATAATTTCCCATGCTATCTTCAGGCAGAGAGAAAGAGGTACGAGAAAGAAACAGAGAAGTACTGCAGCTCACTAGAGAAACTTTTGAACATGTCAGCAAAGAAGAAGGAGCCACAATTACAGGAGGTACTTCATATTTTATTCTTCCCACACACATGTTGGATGTGTAATGCAAACTATTTTCAGAAATGCTGGTTCTCTTCCTGTATCTCATGAAGAAGAAAAAAAAATTTTTTTTAAGTCAATGTCAATGGTTTTCTATATTATTTACAATACTGTTTATTGCAGTTGTTTAGTAAAGGTACAGTCTGTCATTATTTCTACTATATTTAAGAAGCTAGGCATCTCACCCAAAACCTCTCCAAGGACCCGAACAAGGTCTGGGGAACATAACCTTTTAAGGCATGCCCATCAGGCATGAGTGTTGTATACATTGAGAACAAAAAGCACTAGAGACTGTTGATATTTTTATGGTGGGCCATTATGTTCCTGTGGATCAAATGACGTGTGTGTTTTGGGTCAAGGGCAGTGGTTTTAGTGGTGGGCTATTTAGAGTCAGACTGGTGTTCACAGCTGACAAACTTTATGATTCATAGAAATGCTGAAGAATGCTAGAGGACTGCTAAATTGTTCTTCAGTTTATAAGACACTTAAGTTATAATGGGCCATGTACACATTGACTGCAGCCAAATATGGTTAGGGATGGGCATTTTGGTCATTCAGTCTAATCCATTAATCATTACGCAACAAATAGTTCTACTGAACTTTTAAACATCTTTAGGCAATGTTCCATCTCTAGATGACTGCTGTCAATAAATTAAATTAAATTAAATTAAAGGGATTTCCAACTGAGCAACCCTGTGTTAATGCAAACTATAGAGTCATTCCTGTATTCAATGTATATATTCCAGAACTCGTATGCACAGGACAACATCTTGTTGAACAAGTGATTCATTCTCACATTTAAATGCAGTTGCCAAAACTTGGCAGTGTATATGTGGGTTTAGACATTTTCAATTGCAAGTTCAAGTTCCAAGGTTTTTTTTTTTTTTGTAAAGTTTTGAGACTTTAAGCCTACATAACTAAAGGAGTTCGCCAATGAATGTTGCTAAGAGACTTCAGTGTGATGCACTGTATTTGCGCAACTAATAAATATATTACAGCAGTTACTGTTTAGCACAGTTTGCATTCACACAATACTTTACACAATTGCATCATCAAAGTAATTTCTTTTTCATCAAATGTTGCATTTTCAGAATAAGGCCCTTTGTGTTGTAGGGCAGGCTACACATGGACAGACAGACAAAAAAAAACATTTCTCCATCTTAAAGGGATAGTTCACCCAAAAATGCCATCCTAGGTGTATATGACATTCTTTTTTTCACACAAATATAATTTATATTAAGTTATAATAAAGTTATATTTAAAAAAATGTCCTGGCTAATCCAAGCATTATAATGGCAGTGAAAGTCGCAAAAAAGTGCATCCATCCATTATAAAAGTGATCTACATGGCTCCGGAGGATTAATAAAGGCCTTCTAAAGCGAAAAATATCTAATGAAAAAATATCCATATTTAATACGTTATAAAGTCAGCTATATTTTACTTTATAATGTGTTAAAAAGTGTTAAGTCGTCTGAAGTAAATCATGGGGTAAATTTCATTTTTGGGTGAACTATCCCTTTTAAGTCATTCCTAATTTCCATGTGATGACTTCTCTTCCCAGCTTTCTTCAACCTTTTCATCTTAACTGTTATGGCACTTTTTTTCATTCCATCTGTTTTTCAGGCAGACGTGTCGGTGGACGCAATGAGACAGCATTTTCAGGAGACATCTCTGGAGTACGTTTGCAAGCTGCAGGAGATACAGGAGAGGAAGAAGTTTGAGTGTGTTGAGCCTGTGAGTGCATGACCTTTCATCCAGATGGTCATTCAACTTGATTTATTTCAACATGGTTTTCTTTCATGTTTGTCTCAACAACATTTGATATGGTTTCGCATGCCACAAAAACCGAAAGGAAGCACATTTGATCAGATACTCGCAATGCTGTGAAGTGATTGTACAGCACCAGAATACATTACAAATAGAAATTTATTAATTAATTTATACATTACATTATTTCATAAGTATTGCCATAACACTTAGTAACAAGCTGGTGTGTGCACCGAACAGAATAACAAAAATAAGGGCTTTTTGGAATGTTTGGCATACTGTACTCCTTACTATTTCTTTGGCATGTTTTAAGTTTGCAAATTTTATACGAAACTGAATTTAAAATGAAAAATAGAAATCACTTTGATTATAAAATGAAAGGGGACACTATGTACAGTATATACAGATACGTTACATCATAATATTATTATTAAACATTACCCTATTTACAATATTCTGTTATGCTCACCAAGGCTGCATTTATTTGTTTATAAAAAATACTGAGGAAAAAAAACTTATATTGTGACATATTATTTAAAATAACTGTTTTCTGTTTTTATATAATCTAAAATGTTATCTATTTCTGTGGTGGCAAAGATTATTCTTTCTAGCAGCCATCACTCCAGTCTTCAGTGTCTTCAGGAGTTGTTTTAATATGCTGATTTGCTGCTCAAGAAACTCCTTTATATTTATCAGCGCTGAAAACTACATTATTTCAATTAAATAAATTAAATCGAGTTATATTTAGTAAGAGCTGTAAGTGCAGCATGGTTACATTTGGAACAATTACCAAACACAAAAACCTCTTTTAAATATGCGTCTGTCCAGGCCATTTGCAAGTGGGTCTGTTTGGGCCTGCATTCTCACTAATTCATCTAGGACACACAGTTTGATTAGTTTGCATGAGCAAATAAATGATTATCATTCTAATTTAGCAGAGTGTTTTAGCAGAGCAAATATTTACCTGATTACTTTCCAATTTATGGATTACTTTTTTGACTTCTTGAATTTAGACACAAACACATATATGAACAATTTAGTGTCTGTCCTAGAGAATATAATATTTTCTTTCTCTCATTCCCGTCTCTCCCTCCTCTCTCCTGTGCAGATGCTAGCATTCTTTCAGACTGTATTTACCTTCTATCATCAGGGATATGAGTTGGCCAAAGATTTTGACCATTACAAAAAGGCCCTTCAAATCAACATTCAAAATGTAAGTAAAATCGGTACAAGGCATTCGTACCTAGAGTACACTCTTAAAAACAGTAATAGTTGTAAAAGAGGATATTGTGAAATATATTAAACAAATGTTGTTTTCATGGATTTTAACTAAATGATACATGTATTGATTGATTGATTTAATTAAGCAATAGATACATTTAATTATTTAATTTAATTATTTCAGAAAAATTGCATTTAATTATTGTTTTATTGAAATTCATTATTGATTTAAATATTTCATTTTGAGTAATTTGGTCCTCCAAATTTATCAACACATGTAGAGTGATTTTCATTTACATTCTTCTGGTTAATGCTATTGGCTTGCAGAGTGGCATGGAAAGAGAGTTACCAAGACAGGATACAGCAGCGTTTAGAGAGGGCCAAGGTTTCCAAGGGAAACTTGAAGGCTTTTGTTTGCATTGACCTTCCATTGTGTTTAACTTCTAAGCCGGAAGTTTGAGAGCCGACTTCCTCCCCCGTTCTATTTGATTGGACCATGTCACTGTCCTCCCTGGTGTTTTGTTTTTAATCAGTAATAAATCAGTTGTGATGGTCAGGGTCAGAGTTTTGAGGATGTATAGCTTGAAAACATGGATTAGCATGTTTAAGCACATTGAGGTGTTTTGTTTTTCATCCATTGAATATCAGTGTAAATTCCTAGTTACCAAAGGATAAAACTTTATCAATGATTGTTATTTTTTTATGTTTCTATTATTTTATGGTTGTGCCTCTGCTTTTAGACACGGAGTCGTTTTGAGGGCACACGCTCTGAGGTGTACGAGTTATTGAAGAAAATCAAAGAGTCACCACAGGAGTACAGACAGACCAGCCCCATCAGCAGCGAGGGCTATCTTTACATGCAGGAGAAACGTACGCAAGACTATTTTTATGATGTAACTCTTGGCGCCTATTACCTTTTACTGACTGTCAGGGCATACATCATGTGCTTTGCTGGTTGCATTATTGATAGTTATTGCTATTTCTGCAGGACCTCCTCCTTTTGGATCGAGCTGGGTGAAACGCTATTGCACGTTTGTCAAAGAACAAAAAATTATACACATGAAAACATTTGACCAGAGATCAGGCGGGAAGCTTGTAAGTTTTCATCACACGACACATTAGTCTTGATAATGTCATCTTTCATAAAATATAAATATATTGCTGATCTGCTGTTCACAGAATGTTCTGTATCCTTTCAGGGTGAGACGGACTCTGTTACACTGAAGTCTTGTGTCCGCAAAACCACAGACACACTTGACAGGAGGTTCTGCCTAGATATAGAGATCACAGATCGGTATGTTGGCCATGCCTCCAGTTATAATGGTTAGCATGAATAAATGTTATGATGCATTTCTGAACGCTTTACAAGTAACTCGAGTTACATAATCAGATTACTTTTTTCAAGTAACTAGTAAAGTAACATATTACTTTTAAATTTAAAACAAAATATCTGAGTTACTTTTTCAAATAAGTTACGCAGGTTACTTTTTTTCCCATTTATTGACATTTATTGTTTTCCTGACCTCATGTTGAGAGAAATCGGGAGTAAGTGCAGAGGTGTTGTGTGTAAACATGATGGGTGTTGTAGTTCTAGACTAAATGTGAGCATGTATTTACTAATATCACTTGCACAGAAAAAGATTCAGTATTCCTCAAAATTAATAAAATCAGTGAAATGCAAAATCAGAATACTATGCAAACCTCCAAAATTCAATATGATAAATAAAACAAACATTTTTTTATGCATTTAATCTCACTTTATTGACCAACTTGCTGCTGACCTTTGATGATTCAGTTAAACTATGAACGAAAAATTACTTTTTTTGAGAAAAGGTAATATAACACATTACTTTTCTTGAAAGTAATGCAATTAGTTACTGCAATATTGTAATGCATTACTTTTCAAAGTAACTTTCCCCAACACTGACTATGACTCACTTGTAAGTAACCAGTATCCATTGACTCGTAGATTTTTGCTTAAAGGGGTCATGAAATAGAAAATCAAAATGTCCTTGATATTTGCACATACTAGGTTGGTTACTTTATAATAAAAACGTACTTCAAGTTTCTTACCCAGCTACTCTTACTCGGTAAACCTGGTTTAAAATGAATTTCACTTCTGAAACACCCCTTAACATGCATATGTAAATCAAGGATGTATACTCTTAACAACTTATGTCTGTCCACGATCACCGAGTGGTACGGCTTTTGAGTAAAAGCGCTGTCCCTGGATTTTTCCAGTTGTCTCGCTTCCAAAACTGTGCATTCCCTTCCAAGAGATCAAGCTCTTAGAAATGCGTATTTTATATTTTCTTTAACAGCGTGCCTGAATGATTGAAAGAGATTGTTTTTTGTTTGTTGGTCTCATTTCACAATGGACTCTTTTCTTAATTATTCTCAAAAAGCTGCCAGTTTTTCTAGATATCTTTTATCGAAAGCTATAGCAGTGGCAAGCATTTTGTTCAGAGGCAATAGTTGTGGTTCCATTGTTTTTTTTTTATTATCTGATTAAAAAAATTGAGCAGATATGACTCTATTGCAGCGCTGGCCATCTCGACCATCAAAACACGTCACATGCTGTGGGGGAGGGTGTGGATATGGTTCGCCAATAAGTGTTTTGTGACAGTGAACATGAGGATAGAAATTACCATTTTTACAAACACATCTTTTTTTTTTGATGCAAAATTGTTTGCTAACTTCATAAGCTAACCGGCAGAAACACAATATAAAGATATGAAAATGCATTTTATGACCCCTTTGAAAACAAATCCAACAAAATTAGTCATTTTTGATTGTTAGGGGTTATACATTTAACCTAAGATGATAATAAAAAAGAAAAGAAAAACAATAGGACCGTAAAGCTCTCTGAAACTACTGGGTTTAATATGAGTGTGAGACAAATGAGATTCATTGGCACTGCATCTCATCTGTCAGAGGATAAGGAAAATCTAAATATTTTGATCATCCAGGATACACTCAAAGCCCTCATTAATCAAAGCTGACCCACACAGCGTGTATGATGAATGCTAATCGTGTGCATCATATGGCTGGTTAGTGGAATCTTATGAATAGCACATCACAATGTTTCCAAATTAGGAGATAATCTCAAATCAATCTCAAAATGTATATGCCTTTGATTTCCAGAATCTCATGTTTTTCCAAGTAAAAAAGGGTGTTAAAAAAAATCTAGGGACTTGATTTGTGTCCATTTCAAATTGTTTGGACGTTCAATAAAAAAAAAAAAAAAAAAAAGTAACAGACACCGCAGATTTGCATGCTACAGATTTGCATGCTACAAAGCTACATGTGTACTTTTCTCCTGTATGTAAAGATAGCCCTTACTAAAGAAGGGGCTGGTCTATCTGTATTCCTGCCGTGACTTTTATTCTCTTCATTAAACTCAAAGCGTGTGCCCTCAACATGACTCAGTGCCAGATGCAGAGGCACAACCTTAAAATAATAGAAACATGAAATGGAAAGACACTTCACAGTTATTACATAGAAATGAAACATCCACCATAAGACCAGTAATCTTTAATAAATAAGTAATTGTGTTCAGCTTTATTTTTTTCAATAGAAACAGGCTAAGTGTGTGTGGTTGTTTGTTTGTTTGTTTGTTTGTTTGTTTCCAGACCAGGCACAGTGCTGACAGTCCAGGCTCTCTCAGAAGATGACCACAGATTCTGGATGCATGCGATGGGAGGAAAGGAGCCGGTGTGTCAATCCCTCACTTTAACTCCCTACAGCTGTATTCAGTCAAAATAATTATCTGATTAAATTGTAATAATATTGCAGAATATAACTTGTTGCTGTATTTTTCATCGAATAAATGTAGCCTTGGTGAGACTCTACAACATAAAAAAAACTTTTGAGTGGTAGCGTGTACATCAAAGCATTTTAATGATCAGAAATAGTCTCTTGTTTGATATATAAATTCTGTTCTGTTTGGTGTAATGTGTTTCGTGCTGGTCTGGTTTGTGTTTTCTGATGTTTATCTCTCACGCACAGATGCAGTATCTCAACCGGACACATTCAAGAGAAAGAGGAAGTGAGTGAACTCATATTAATTTCAGAGCTACAGCTAAAGTGTTTGCTTGTATTTATTTTAGCTTAAGTGTTTGCTTGTATTTATTGCTGGTACATATCTTGTGGTGATATTGATGATATCTGTGTATTCCATAGTTGATGCCCAGTTGGATGACGTGGGAATAAGCTTTGTGAAAAATTCAATAAACGCCATTGAAGCCAGAGGTAAATCTCAGTAATGTTTTAATGTATGAAAATCATATACAAAATAAAATAACAGCATATTATAATGTATATAAAAAGATATCTCCAATAGTTTACATAATGTAATAACACCATCTGAACACTAGAGAGCAGAATGATCTTGCAGTTTTCCTCAGCCCAAACCAACAACCTGTTGTGCTTCATTCAGGATAATACAGGAAAAGCTTAGTGTGCTTGTATGTAGTTTTCCAGATTGCCTGGGATGGGTATCCATCCCATAACCTAACTGCTATTGTTTTTTTTATTTTATTTTTGCAGGATTAATGATCAGGGTCTGTACAGAGTGGTTGGAGTCAATTCAAAAGTACAGAAGCTTCTCAGTTTAATGATTGGTAAGTTGAGAGCCTTATTTGATAGGTCTGTAATTGTTGGTCAGATTTAGGTGATTTTCTTTGAAGCCGTATAATTGAATCTAGAGTCAGTGTCCTATTGAGTCTCATTGGCATTCAGACATTCATCTCGTCTGGTGTTTGTCAGTATGTCCCTTTGTCCTGTCCTTTAGGTGACACCTGACTCCATTACTGCAGATAGGCAATTAGATTTCAAGACTCTCTCTCAAGATTCTCTCTCTCTCTCTCTCTCTCTCTCTCTCTCTCTCTCTCTCTCTCTCTCTCTCTCTCTCTCTCTCTCTCTCTCTCTCTCTCTCTCTCTCTCTCTCTCTCTCTCTCTCTCTCTCTCTCTCTCTCTCTCTCTCTCTCTCTCTCTCTCTCTCTCTCTCTCTCTCTCTCTCTCTCTCTCTCTCTCTCTCTCTCACTTTTCCTTGATCCTATTTCACCTCTCCCAAAAACCCAACACGATTTGATCACACTCTCACGCTCTGTCATCTTCTCTCTTATGCTTGCTTCTTTCTTTCTTTCTTTCTTTCTTTCTTTCTTTCTTTCTTTCTTTCTTTCTTTCTTTCTTTCTTTCTTTCTTTCTTTCTTTCTTTCGCGCTCTCTCTCCTGCAGTCGTAGCATGAGCTGGTATCTCTCTGCTCTGAATGCTAAACGCTGTGTCGATTCGGCAGGCTGCCTGAGCCCCTGCTGCTACATGAACTCAGCCACTCCAGAGTCTAATAGCCATTAACACTCTATACGAATCCACTGTCCTCATCTGAGAACAGCCTGAGCCCTTGTAGTTGGTTCATGAACTTAAAACCTGCCAAATGTCCAGAGCACAACCAACTATCCATCTCATTTTCAAATTCAGAGCACTGTCATTAACAGGTTGTGCAGTTGCTGGATTAGATCCACTCATTCTCTTTATTTAAAGGGAAAGTTCACCAAAAAATGAAAATCATGTTATCATCATTTGTTGTTCCATCATTTGTTGTTCTGTATGCATTTATTTCTTCTGTGGAAACTAAAGGAAGATGTTTTGAAGAATATTGGTAACAAGTTCGGTCCATATTTTTTGTCCATACAATGGAAGTGAATTGGAAACCGAAACTGTTTGATTAAAGGGTACATAACAAAAACAGTTTCTGACAATCATGTTAATATTGAATACCTATAGAGTAGTATTGGTTCCTTCATATCTCCGAAGAGACTTTAGCTTTTGCATATTTATAAAAGACAGATACGCTGTTCCGATTCTTTCTGAAAACAGCCAAACTCGTGCAGGCATGCAGTGGGTGGAGACACGAGCACACACACACACACACATTAAATCTTGGCATTATCCCTGGATAACTTTCGATTGACTATAAATTTGTGTTTACACTTGCGTACCGTTTTTCAACAAAACGCAAGCATTTGATTCAGTTTCACTCACCGCCTGTGGTTTCAACTCGTGAAAGGGAACAAACACTCTTGCAGAATCCCGTTACTGCTCCGAATGTCAGAATGCATTCTGCATGCAACATTCTTTAAAGTCTATTCTCTTGTGTCCCACAGAAGAAGGAAATTCATACAGGTTTTAAAGGACTTTAGGGTGTATAAATGATGCCAGAATTAGTGGGTGGATTATCGCTTTAAGTTCTATCTAGAATGATGCATTATGATTTTTTTATTTTTATTAATGATGTAGGATTATGTAAGTGAACCTTTACAAAGAAATCCAAAACATACTACTATATGTTAGTATCCTGATTAATAAAACACCTGTATGGCAATATCAATTGCTATATTTGTTTTCCTGACAGACTCTTTTGCACCAAAGAGTCACAATATATTGTGAGGATGAGCACACAATATATTGTATTGAGATGTTGGTAGCATGCAAATTGAGGGTTGATGGACTTAGTGTGCTAAGGACCTAGTGTGCTTACAGGAGCACTGGTTGAAGACTTGTCATGAGATGCCATGCGACAATGATTTATTAACAGCAAATGCTGAACATGATCAATCTTATAGCAACTTCTAGTTTAAACTAATCACAATCACAACTAAAGATTAAGTAGCACAACTGTTTTAAACATCGATAATAAGAAGAAATGTTTCTTGAGCATCGACCAAGTTTCTTGCACTGAAGACTGGAGTAATGGCTGCTGAGAATTCAACTTTGCCATCAGTTTAATAAATGGCATATTCAAATATATTTGTAGTAATATTTCACAGCATTACAGTTTTTGCTGTGTTTTTGATCAAATAAATGTAGACTTCTGCAAAACTTGTTTCAAAAACATTAAATATATTTTTACTCCAAACTTTTAAAACTGTAGTTTCAAGTTTTGTTTATGCGTGTATTCCAGGCTGTCTGAGGGTTCAGGTGAGGGTATAGAACGACAGCGTTTTAAAAGAGCAGAACTGGGAAAGAGAGAATGCATCTCTCAGTCTCCTCTTTGCTGTTTGTGTCGTCAACAGCAGACTACATTATAAAATGTAAATAGTTGGAGACAGGTTGGAAACAGGTTAGAGCAGGATGAATTCAGCAACTTTACTGAATACCAACAGACTTGAAGTTTAAGACTTTGCAAATAGCACAAAATGGTTCAAACTGTCGCTCAGGTTTGATTGAAAACGAATTTACTTGAATGACTAAAATGAACATAAGTGACCTTAGACATTTTGATTATCTACTGTGTTATATAAAAATACTCCAAGTTATTTGGCTGAATTGACCCTTCGCTAAGCCACACCCGAAAACCACCACAGGCCAATCGTGGCTTAGCAACCGTAACTATGCGCGGAAGGTCTGTCAAGCTTTCGATCGAGCAGAACATGCCGAAGCATTGTGGCACACTGCCTGTTCTGGGGTTTGGGGTTTTAGGTTTCCCCAAACCTAAAACCCAAGGGGAGAAATGACGCTGCTCTGTCGATTTGTACTACCTTGTCAGATTTTCCTACCGTAGCGTAAAATTATAGCTATATCTATCAATTCATGCTACCATATCGAAAAATCCTACTGCGTGTTAGCGTCTGTGACTAATTTACGTGAAATAATTCAGTGTAACTTTACTGAGGATTCTTATTGGGGAAAACGACAGGGCAAAATACTTTATCAGACTGTTGTGGATCAAGCAGTGTGGGAGAATAAATATATAAAATATAAGCGGAAGAATGTTATCATTGCAAAGTGGTCAGGCTAATGTATTGTGTTTATTCCACAAGTCTTATGGATAAGCTGTTTGATTTATAATTATTAGATCGTTTTCTAATTTCACTTACCCTGCTGTGCATGAACATAGCTGATCCTCAATTTGTGTGTTTCCCCTTTGAATGGTCAGCGTATGAGGCGGCTGCGCTTGCGCTGAGACCTAAAGGCTTTACCTTAAGTTTTGATTAAATGATTCTACAATCGGTTGCATATTATGCCGAGGCTATCCCTTGAAGGCATACTGCAGTCCCTTTTGTCTTGCTCTCTCAGATATTTCACCTTTTCGCCAAAAAAGACTAATTATCTCCTTGGGAATGTCTGACACCGGCACACTCATACTGTAATAGATGGGCCAGGCACGAAAGCTTGACAGGCGTAGCAACAGTAACTAAGGAGGGCGGGGCTTAGCGAAGGGTCAATTCTTCAAAGTAACAAAATCAAAGCAGAACGTTTTACACATCACACACTCTTTGTCCAGCCTCCGAGCGGGAAAGTATTTGCAGATGCATAAATCCACATGTGAGCAGTGATACTACCTCAAAGTGAGGAAGAGAAATGAACTGAATGAATCAGTTATCTGTATCAGTTATCAGATATCTGTCCCTCATATCATCTGTACCCTGTCTCACTTTCTTTATCATTCTCATTGTATCTAACTGTTTTTAACATTGATCAAATCAAAAATGTAATTTATTTATGTTAAATCAGCATATTAGAATGATTTCTGAAGGATCACGTGACTAGAGTAATGGCTGCTGAAGAAAAAAGCATATTTGCTATCATAGGAATAAATTACATTTTAAAATATATTAAAATAGAAAATATATGTTCAATTGTTTTTACTGTGCAGCCATAAAAAAATGCAGCTTCGATGACCATACAAGACAATAAAAAAAAATACATGAAATAATCTTTTAATGTTTATGATCTGTAGATGAGAAGAGCAATGAAATCGATTTAGCAGCCAGTGAAGACTGGGATGTCAAAACCATCACCAGTGCTTTAAAGCTTTACCTGAGGTAAGTTTGTACTTTCTACATTACGTTTCTGTTTGCAGAGAATAAGCGCAGCATAGTTTCTATATATCCTTTCCCTAAATGTACTGATTTTAATTGATGGATTTTAATAGGCCTGCACCTCGTCCATTCAACCTTAAGCCAGTTTCGACCAGTGTGAATCATCAGAAAAAAAATTTGTGGGCCTTTTCATTTATAAATTGAGTTAAATCTCAAATAAAAGTATCAAGGATAAATGTGTCCATGTGGAATGTCAGAGTTTTATGAGTTTCATAATGGGACGTTCAAATATAATTGACAAAATATAATTTCAAAACGTGATTAATATTGCTTTTAATTAATTCATGTAATTGATGCATAACGATAGAATGGCACAAGGCAGATTTTGTAACGCAGCAGCAGAAGAGTTATATGTGTGTTTTGTCTTTGTACTCCACTGCAAGTATGAATGATATCGTTGTGCCACACTCATTTTGGGCTAACGGTGCTGGGACGTGTGCCAGATACTGAGCGAAAGTACCTTCAGATGAACTTGAATATCACAGTGTGTGTGTGTGTTTGTGTGCTCATCTAATTTCTTGCAGTATTCAGCCACATTAATCATAGTGTTGTATATATAATAATGCCCAATAAAGCCGATAAATCTCTCCCTCTCTCTCAAGGAGCCTTCCAGAGCCACTAATGACATACGAGCTGTATAAGGAGTTCATCGTCCCTGCAAGTAAGGTCTTTGTCCTTGCTTAGACAATAATCAAGCAATACTCAATCAATTACTTGACAAATGCCATACAATTAGAATATGTTCATGTCGGTAAGAAAAGAGCTTATGATTTGTGAAACTCTGTAAGGGGGTGGGGTTAAATGCTTGTCAAAATTATCACTGAATTAAATTCCATTGAAGGGCATCTGAAATATGATTTATGGTTGTCCTCAAAAGGGTTGTCATCTAGGTTATAATAGGTGTCAGAAGTGGCAGGCCTAATAACACTGCTAGTTACTTAGCTTTTGACAGGGGCACAGAGACTTATTGTATTCAGGTATAAAATATAAATATTAGATGGAAAAACTAACAAAAATTACTTATTTCAGTTTGTTCAGTTTAAGTTGAAGTACTAAATAACAAAACTGAAACGAAAATAAATTAAAGCTAAATAGAAATATAACAAAACTAATAAAAATGACAAAAGCTCATGACTAAATTATGAAATTAAAAACAAAACATCAAAATGAAAATCAACAAATATTTAAATAAAAAATGAAATATAAAAATGAAAGCTAATTTAAAATATTAATAAAAACTATAGTAGTTCAGGGGTTGGAAACTAAAACTGGCCAATACCGTTGGAGGTTTCATGCCGTGTGTGTGTGTGTGTGTGTGTGTGTGTGTGTGTGTGTGTGTGTGTGTGTGTGTGTGTGTGTGTGTGTGTGTGTGTGTGTGTGTGTGTGTGTGTGTGTGTGTGTGTGTGTGTGTGTGTGTGTGTGTGTGTGTGTGTGTGTGTGTGTGTGTGTGTGTGTGTGTGTGTGTGTGTGTGTGTGTGTGTGTGTGTGTGTGTATATACATACATACATACATACACGAGGCCTGGTGGCCAATCTTCACTGATTTTACATCCCATCAGTACAACCAGAGTGTCAAGGTTGAATTTGCAGAGCAATAGCACAGCTATTGAGATGTTAAAAATGTTGCAAACACACAACATAATGGGAGACATATCAGAGTTCAAAAGAGGACAAATTGTTGGTGTGCATCTCGCTGGCTCATCTGTGACCAGGATAGCAAGTCTTTGTGGTGAATCAAGAGCTATGGTAGGGCAGTGTCGGCATACTCCCACGCAAGGCCGTAACCATGTCTTGAACATTAGGGGCTTTTTATTTTTTTATAAAGCATAAAGAAACCGTACAGTAATCGTAATTCTAGGTCTAATTCTAATTCTAATTCTAGAAATAATCCTTTTGGGACCATTTGCAAACAATATTTCATTAATTTGCGTCAAGTATATTATTAGTCCCGAGATTCTTCACATTGAGTAAATACATAGATCTGCTGTTGATTTTTGTATTCTCTAGTGGTCTGGTGGTAACATTTTTGTAAACATTTTTGTGTCAAAGGTTCCGGTTCTAATCCGCCCTCATATAGTTTTTTTTTTTTTTTCTCTCATTAAAATCAAATCTATTCATCAATGATGTATATTAAGAGCCAGGGACACGTTTGTGTGCATTTTGTTTTGTGATTTCACCGGAAAGAATACAGTCTCTCTCCACAACGGCATGCGATAGATTGACGTGCTCTTCTGTGTTGTGTGAAGACTGTGCAGTGTGCACGAGACAAAAGAGAACGTAAACCCCGCCTACTTTTATTTGATTGGCCATCGCAATCATTTTGACATTGACGAGCGCTGTTAGACCACTGAGGCAAACCACTACAATGTAACTTTTAAACCTTTTTGTCATCCATGATCCTAGCAACAACATACAGAGCACTGCGTAATTAAGTGCAGCGGAGCAGTGCAAGAATTTCAAATATTGGGGGAGACAATTCAGCCATTCCTATTAATTGGTCTCTATTTCTATTGTGGTTACGGCCCTGCTACCACGTAGGATGAATCACATCCAACAGAAGTAACTGTCGATGCAAGAGGAAGCTGTATGAAAGGCAAAAGCCAATGGCAAATATTGGTTTCAGTGGTGCTAACAGTGCAAATCTTGGGCTGTAGACAATGTGAAACGTGGATTGTTCTCTAATGAGTCCACCTTAATGTCTTTCCCACATCCGTCTGCGTTACGGTGTGGAAAAGCTCCAAAGAAGCTTAACACCCAGACTATTGCTGCTCATAGTAAACCATGGGGTGGATCAGGAACAGTGATTATTTGGGCTATATCATGGCATTCCCTACTATGCTTGATGGGTAAAGACTATCAAACCATTTTGGTGGACCATGTGCACCTAATGGTTCAAACATTGTACACTGAATGGGGTGACGTGTATCAGCCTGATAATGCAACAGTGCACACTGCAAAGACTTGTGAAAGAATGGTTTGATAAATGTGAAAGTGAAGTTGAGCATCTCTCTTGACCTGCACAGTCTCCAGATCTGAATTTTATTGAGCCACTTTGGGGTATTTTGGAGGAACAAGTCTGAAAACATTTTTCTCCACCAGCATCACATAGTGACCTGCCCAGTGCCCACTGTTCTGGAAGAGGAATGGCTCAAAATTCCCTCTGGCCACTGTGAAGGACTTTTATCTGTCATTCTCAAGATGAACTGATGCTGTTTGGCTGCATAAGAAGGCCCTACACCATACTAATAAATTATTGTGGTCTAAAAAACTGTGTTTTAGTTTCACTGTCCAACCCCTGTATATAAATAATACAAAAATAAAAATGATTTCAACAGCTGTAATAAAACAAGTATGGCAGGTATCTACAAACCAAAAGAAAAGTTCAATAAATTAAAGATGTGAAATAGAATTTTAATTAATTTCCTGGACTTTGAACAGTATCATTGGATGCTTCTTTGAACAGTTTTTAGGAGTTTCCATGCTGGTCATTTGTTTTCTACAAATCTAATTCCAAAACATGTAAGCATATCCATTTACATGTAGGTTCATGGAAACAAATTCAGCTAGGTGTGTCCAGACTTTTTGTCTTGTAGTGTTTGTATCCAGTCTCTAAGAAACCAATGGATCATGTATAGATGGTACAATTAGGGCTGAATTTAAAACTTGTATCACTCATATTGTAAAGTGTGAATTGTGATACTGCATGTTTCATGATACCTTCTAAACCCAACACCCCCTTTTTTTCTCTCGCTCTCTCTTTTAAATTTTTTTTGTAATGCAATTATTTTTTTATCTACACAGAGAGCGCTAGTCCAGGATCTAGAGTTCAGGCCATTCACTGTCTGGTTCATAAACTGCCAGAGAGGAACAGATTAGTGCTCAGTCTGGTTACCAAGCATCTCGCCAAGTGAGTGAAAACCGTTTTTTCTCTCTTTCACTCTGCATACACAATTTTTTTTGTGTACATTCTCTCTCCTCTTTCTCCAACCTTTTACTTCTCTCGGCCATCAGCCACTTTTTTTCTCTCATTATTTCTGACTTACTCCCTCTCTTCCGTGCTTACCTTCACTACACAAACACACACCCTTCTTGCAGGCAGCGCTAGTAGGTTACCTCTGTTGCTGAGCAACAGAGCAAACAGGCAGACAGGACTCTGTAGAGAAAAGAGGCCGAGCAAAGACAACTCCACATTGACTTTCATAGTCTCCATGCTGTTTTCTAGATCAACATTTTTTTTATTTTTGTTCTAGAGAGAACAAGCCTTTACCCTTTACCATTCCATCCAACATCTACCCACTTAGAGTAGAGAGTTAATCAACAGCTTTCTGTAAGAGATTAGATCAGTAAGATATTTCTAAAGAATGTTAGCTACCATTACAAGGCTTTACCTCAGGCCTCACATTTTTATATAATGTGAATGTAAGCAAATTGAAGATAAGCGCATAATCTCTCTAACCTCCGGCAATCAGTGACTGGGCAGCCGCGTTTCCTTAAAATATAGAGTGGGATTTGCTGGCAGCCAATGATGTGCAATTGGAAATTAAATTCAGGTTATCCGCCACTAAATTCCTCTTCCATCCACTCCAGCCCTCGCAAAATGCTTTAGGAGTTGGCGCAGTTGCACACCCATCAGAGATGGAGAGGGAAAAGCCAAATGTTGACATGTTATCTGAAATGGAATACGAGAGGTGATTAATTGCTGTCTGTCTGTGGCACAGATCTTTTCAAAGTGGATCCTTTAAAAATGGTAAACTGGCATTTGTAGTGCTGTAGTTGGTTTGCATTGTTCTGAAACAGGGACAAAATTGTATTTTCCATTTCTGAATCTTCAAAACAGTGTCACCAGTTTTCTCAAAGTAGTCATTAATAGCCTTTTGCAGAGGATATGCTGCTTATTTTTTTCTCTCTATTGGATAAACACTCACCTAAAGGATTATTAGGAACACATCACATGGCAGTTGCTTCAATGCATTTAGGGGTGTTGTCCTGGTCAAGAGAATCTTCTGAACTCCAAACTGAATGTCAGAATGGGAAAGAAAGGTGATTTAAGCAATTTTGAGCGTGGCATGGTTGTTGGTGCCAGACGGGCCAGTCTGAGTATTTCACAATCTGCTCAGTTACTGGGATTTTCACGCACAACCATTTCTAGGGTTTACAAAGAATGGTGTGAAAAGGGAAAAACATCCAGTATGCGGCAGTCCTGTGGGCGAAAATGCCTTGTTGATGCTAGAGGTCAGAGGAGAATGGGCCGACTGATTCAAGCTGATAGAAGAGTAACTTTGATTGAAACAACCACTCGTCACAACCGAGGTATGCAGCAAAGCATTTGTGAAGCCACAACACGCACAACCTTGAGGTGGATGGGCTACAACAGCAGAAGACCCCACCGGGTACCACGCATCTCCACTACAAATAGGAAAATGAGGCTACAATTTGCAGGAGCTCACCAAAATTGGACAGTTGAAGACTGGACAAATGCTGCCTGGTCTGATGAGTCTCGATTTCTGTTGAGACATTCAGATGGTAGAGTCAGAATTTGGCGTCAACAGAATGAGAACATGGACCCATCATGCCTTGTTACCACTGTGCAGGCTGGTGCTGGTGGTGTAATGGTGTGGGGGATGTTTTCTTGGCACACTTTAGGCCCTTAGTGCCAATTGGGCATCGTTTAAATGCCACGGCCTACCTGAGCATTGTTTCTGACCATGTCCATCCCTTTATGACCACCATGTACCCATCCTCTGATGGCTACTTCCAGCAGGATAATGCACCATGTCACAAAGCTCGAAACATTTCAAATAGCTTTCTTGAACATGACGATGAGTTCACTGTATTAAAATGGCCCCCACAGTCACCAGATCTCAACCCAATAGAGCATCTTTGGGATGTGTTGGAACGGGAGCTTCGTGCCCTGGATGTGCATCCCACAAATCTCCATCAACTGCAAGATGCTATCCTATCAATATGGGCCAACATTTCTAAAGAATGCTTTCAGCACTTTGTTGAATCAATGCCACGTAGAATTAAGGCAGTTCTGAAGGCGAAAGGGGGTCAAACACAGTATTAGTATGGTGTTCCTAATAATCCTTTAGGTGAGTGTACAGTGCCGTTCTAAAGTTTAGTGTAGGTAAGAATCTTTTTTTATGTTTCTGAAAGAGGTCTCTTATGCTCAGCAAGGCTACATTTGTTTGATAAAAAATGCTGTGGAAAAAAATTGAAAGGGTACATTTAAAAACACTTGACCCTTATGACTGGTTTTGTGCTTCAGGGTCACATATGCTCATTTGGTTCACAAGAAACATTTGAAATGTAGCTGCCCACCGCTCACCGCTCACCCCTCCCTTTCGAAGCACATAGAGAAGCTACGGTGGCCAACACAGGACAAAGATGTCATCTGAGACAGCAGAGAGTAGATAGCGCTCTGTAGAGCATTTTGTCCGTTTAGGGCTACTGTAGAAACATGACTAGTGACTTCACTGTAAGGGGACCTTTCTTTAAAAAAAAAAAAAAACACTTACTGACCTCAAATTTTTGAACGGTAGTGTACTTATTGTGACCTAAGTGCATTCTTACCAAATGTGTTGCCGTCTGCTTGAAATCGCATCAAGGGGTCAAAGGAGACAGATTAAAATACCAGGTATGAGCGGGAATGTTTCTCTGCAAAGCCGCTGTAGTGTGTTGCTCAGCTTGCACTTTGTGCTCACTTTCCTCGATCCGATTGTCCAAAACACATCTTAATACCAGGTGTAAACCAGGTATAAACAAGGTTTCCTCAAGGTGGTCTCGGACTGTATATTGTTGTTTTTGTTGTTGTTTAAAATGTAATTACCATGTTCATACAGTATACGCTTACATTAACCAAACTAAAAAGAAAAAACGCACCAGGTTCTGAGTCAAATTATCCAAATGAAGTAGGTATCTAACTGCACTAAACTGTTTTTCATTGTGTAATGTAATGTAATGTAATGTAATGTAATGGTTTCTCATCCAAAGGATGTTAAGGTAACACTTTCAGATGTTTTACAAATTGACTTACTGTACATCGGAAATATAATGAGTTAAGAAGTCTGGCTAAAACCAACTGTTACAAAAAAAATTTGAGTTAAAAAAAAATCCTTCAAATATCTCAAGTTTTTGACATGCTGCCAACCCTCTCCACCCTAATGAAAGTCATTTGGGTAATAGCTTTTACCCACCTCTCTGTTATTTTGTAATTTGTCTATAATTTACACCACCACAGTAAATTCAGCAAGGATGCAAGGCAGTGATGCAATATTGTGTCTCTAAGGAATCTTTGTAATAGGAGGTTAACTGCATCTCACAATCAAAACAAATATTGCAAATGCAAATAAATTCAATGTATTCTCCTCAAAATAAACAATGTTCTGTCATATCTATCTTTCCTGTTCTTTCAAGACATTTGATCATAACTTGATAAGTTGTTTTTTTCTGTGTGTGTGTGTAGTGTTGCTGCCAACAGCAAACAAAACCTGATGACAGTGGCGAACCTGGGTGTAGTGTTTGGCCCCACACTCATGAGGCCGCAGGAAGAAACAGTTGCAGCCATTATGGACCTCAAGTTCCAGAACATTGTGGTGGAGATTCTCATAGAACAGCATGAAAAGGTGAGACTTCTCACTGGAGATAAGTGGCCAAAAACCAGAGCTGCCCAAAATGTTGTCTAGGTTTGCAGATCACTAGGTTTAAAGACACAGCTAGTAGCTCAGAGAGCATCAAATTACAGACAGCAGACAGAGAGAAATCTATTTGTTTGAACAATGTTTGATTTTTGAACTTTTTTTTTTCATTTTTTGATTTCTGTAAGGCATTGCCCAAGCATAGGTTGTTGTACTTCTCTTTAATGCCAGGAGGGGGAGCCATGTGTGTTTTGACTGGACACTGCTCAGATTGCTTCTCTTTCTGATGGCTCAAATACAGTTGGACTACCATACTCATTTGACTAAAATACAGGTTAAAACACTGATTTAATCGGCTTTAGATGACAGTAATCTGGTTAATCCTAAAATGGGGTTCATTTTGAGGGACAAAGAGAGAAAGAGTGAGATTATTTCATAATCTCTGAATTATTTAGCCTACATTTAAAACAGACTGATGAATTGCTTTCATGCTATGCGCAATGTTGTGACCAATGATCATATTTTAGTTCTGTATTCAAAATAAACACTAGAATCTGTTCATCACTTTTGCCGATAAAATTTTCACTGTTTCGTATTATATTTTTTAAACTGACCTTGAAATAAAAACAATTTGATTATTATTATTAATAATAATAATATTAAAAATAAATAGCCTTAAACTGAACGATTTCATTTGAATAATAAAACGTTGACAGAACAACAGGAATTTGTCAATGTTCTTGTGTTCTTAAAAGCACTCTAAAGCAGCATCCAAAGTCCCATAGATGGCTAGATTAATGTATGTATATACCGCATTTCTAGACAAAATGATATTGCGTATGACCTTGATGTTGTTTTGAGGCAAGTTAAAATAAGTGGGCAAAGCGTTGAGATTCAGAAGGAATGACTCTGCAGAGCAGCAGACTGATTAGCTCCTCTCCAGACTGCTGATACCCCCAGATGCACTCAACAGACAGTGTTTTGCATTCAGGTCCATCTGTAGAGAGAGATAGAAAGAGTAGTTCGAAAAGTTGAGAGACAAAGAAGAGACGAGGGGGGAAAGTGTGTAGACTAAGGGCAAAGAGAGAGAGAGAGGGGTGAAAAGGTAACGAGGGAGGCAGAGCTGGATGGAGAAAGATGAGGAAGAAAGTCTGAGAGAGAGAGAGAGAGTGAGAGAGAGGAATGGGCAAAGACTGAGATGGAAAAAGAAAGAGAGAGCAGGCTTTGCTGTCGTCTGCAGAATTTCACAACGGTATCAGATTTCTATCCCTTCTACCAGCTCCCTCATTCCTTTGTTCATCACTGTCAAGATTTCCACACTTCTGTTAACCTCTGTCACTTACACTGCCCGTCTGGTGTTCATATGTAAACACTGCGTGACTATAAGGAAGGCGACGCTATTATGAAAACATGTTTGCTGTGTTGTCTTTAAACGGCTGCCACTCGTTTAAATGCAAGTCGGTTTGAGCTTCTCACAATCATCTGGGCAATGTGCCTATTTAGGCTTAACTCTCATGAGAGGTCTTTTGATGACTTTAGCTGTTAATGATGCTTGCAAACAATTCTTATATAGGGTAAGTTCACATAAATTGTAAAGTTTATTTATTTACCCATTTCAAAGAGTTAGTTCACCCAAAAATGACAATCCTGCCATTTAATTACTCACCCTCATGTTGTTCCAAACCCGTAAGACCTTCGTTCATTTTCAGAATATAAATTAAGATATCTTTGATGAAATCGGAGAGCTTTCTGATCCCTCCATAAACAGCAATTTAATTACCACTCTTAAGGCCAGAAAGGTAGTAAAGACATCGTTAAAATCATCCATGTGACTACAGTGGTTCAACCTTAATTTTACTTTATTCAACAATTTCTTCTAGCCCGTGTCAGACTCTTACACTGTTGACTTAGTGTAAACAGTGCAGCCTGAGTTCCTCACATAAAAAACTGAGAGAAACATTTCTACAGAAGCCAAATAAATATATGATTACGACGACATGTTCTGTATGTGTTTTTCATGCAGCTCAGGGTATTTTAATAACAAAAGAGAACGAGAAATGCAAAGCAGGTGTAGCATTCAGTTTATTATAAAATACTACAAATAATGCATTAATAAAAATTCACTTTAGATCGCAGTCATCAAGTTATTATATGCACTCTTCTGTGTAGTACCAAACTTTATATATTTTAATTTAATGTTGTATGTTGTGCAGCGTACCCTCATGTCGTCCACACCCGTAAGACCTTTGTTCATCTTCAGAACAGAAGATATTTTTGTTGAAATCCGATGGCTCAGAAAGGCCTCCATTGACACCAATGTCATTTCCTCTCTCAAGACCCATAAAAGGGACTAATGACATCGTTACAAAGTGTCGATCCGAACCGCTGATTAGATACACTCATTCATAACGCTTCGAAGCTTCAGGAAGCAGTGTTTTGAAATCTCTTTATTATTTATTTATTTTTTGTGCTGTTCTTGTCGCTTCATAAAATTATTGTAATGGTCTTTCGGGTGTCGAATGACATGAGGGTAAGTAATTAATGACAGAATTTTCATTTTTGGGTGAACTAACCCTTTAAAGCAAAATGGGAAAACCTACAAGATACATACGAGGAAAAATGTATTCTCTGACTGGTTCGTTAAGCTGAACAGCCAATCAGAATGATCTCGCTCACCGTCAGGCCCTGCCAGTGAGTCAACATGCTCAACATACCCGGCAGGGGTCTGACTAGTGCCAATGGTGCAGAAAACGCCACAAAAACTAGGTCGACAGATGCTCAACTATGGCCTGACAATGACATTGCCTGATGGCTGACTATTGGCTTGGTATGTCATGACTTTTAAGCTCTAAAAAAGGACCATAAAGGCATCATAAAATAGATGCATATGACTGTTCTGAAGTCAAATTTTAAAAAAAATTCGGCAACTGAAAATATTTCAAATGTAAAGAATTTTCAGCTGAAATGGTTTTAAAGGGTTGAAATTATTGACATAAACGATTCAGTTTAATTAGCATTTCTGTAATGGTGAGGGTGTAGTGTTTGGCCCCACATTCATGAGGCCGCAGGAAGAAACGGTTGCAGACAATATGGACCTCAAGTTCCAGAACATGGAAATTCTTGTAGAACAGCTTGAAAAGGTGAGACTTCTCACTGGAGTAGCCACGTCTCAAAACTAGTGAGGTTCAAAGACACCGCTACACCTCAGAAAGGATCATATTACAGACAGCAGACAGCAAGTGAAATCTCACCGTGACCAAAAATGATGCTAGAGTAGCAATATGTAAAATATGTTTGACTGTAAAATCGGAAGACTTGTTGCCAAATAGCTTTACTATCACCTCAAAACACAACCCCCTGAACAGCATAAATTCCAGTTACTCAACTGTCCAAATTTACTTATTGAAAATGTATTTTCAGTTATGTTTTTCAGTAAAAAAAAATAAATAAATAAAAACAAAATTACAAAAATCAGTTTAGTGCATAATTACTTTTAAATGAGGAACAGAGTGAAATTAAATCTTTGATCACTGTAATTGTTTCCTTGAAAGTCTTGCTTGACATTCATAGTCACCATTCACTATTTAGACAAGAGCAGCTTGGACATTCTACTATAAATATCTAATTTTGTGTTCCACATTGGAGTTGTGGATTGATTATTTCTTTAAGATACAAGTCTCGAGCACATCCAGAATCTTTATTCGTGTTTTTTCAACCACACATTCACACTCGCATACATAATCATTGTTATTTCTCTGCAGGCGTCTGCTCTAAACAAACTGTTTACTTTGGTTTTTACACACACACACACAACATATTCAGTCTAGCCTGCAAATCCCACTAACTTTTTGTTCTTATAGATATTCGGGGATGCTCCGAGCAGCTCTCCATGCTTAGCAACTACACCCCTCTCTGCGCCAACCAGACAGTCCAAGAGGCTCAGCCGCCAGAATCGCCCGCTGGCTGTGTACAACCCGCAGGTGCTGGATATTCAAACAGGTACGAGAGACTAATCGGGTTTAAGCACAGTGAGGTCAAGGAAACAGCACAAGGAATTAGAGTTGTCACATACATTTGTTATTAAATACATAATGACAAAATATAGGGCCTTTATCAACAGAAAGAGAAAGATAAGCAGAACCACACAGACTCTCACAGATTTTACACCAAAATCGCAGAAAATACTAGGAAAAAAAATTCAGCAGATTCCACCTGGGTATGGAGATATGATATATAATATAATACATAAATTATTAAGATATTACCTTTTCTTTAATATTAAAGAGACTTTGCAGCAATTCATAGAGGTAAATGTTCAGTTGGATAAACCTGGTGGTAAAATCTCCTTTTTTTGCAGTTTGTTTGCAGTTTTTTTTCCATGTGGACAGTGACCGTTTGTCTCAGTGAGGGTTCATGACTATGTAGGACTGCTGCACACTGAGCAATCAGATGTGATGCTCTACTGAAACATGATGATTACCCATTGTCACTCTGGGCTACAGGATGTAGTTTGCCAGTCCATATTTAGGTGGATAACTGATGCTTTAGTGGCCCTGGACTGCTTAGAAATGTGTCCCCCAGTTTCCTATTTGGATTTGATATGCCACCAAACAGGAATGATTTCAGAATGGGATCAATGCAGGATTAGGCTAGGTTTTGAGCAAAATATTTTTATTTTTAGTACAGAACAAAGCAGATCATATCTCCAGTTAACTTTTCAGCTAAAGAATTATGGGGGTTTTATGTCTTCACACTACTTGTTCTTCCACACTACAGCTGTGCAGGTATATTAAATGGTATACTAGTATTGGCTCTTT